>CM067358.1:65215814-65815814 GCA_034190875.2 Urechis unicinctus | reverse complement strand
AAGTTACATGAATGTTTGATTAAATCTCAACTCATGTCAACACAAAGCAAATAGTATACAACAGCGCTTTACATCAAATAATTCTCCCGTATCAGACAGCAGACAAAACATTTGTTGTCTGATCAAGTGGGTGCATTGATTCATGTTTACAAAGTTGTACCATGTTAGTGTATAAGCTCTTGGACACAAATTGTAAACAAAGCTTATGTTAATAAATAGAGATGCACTTGAATAATAAATTATCAGGCTAATTAATAGATTGATTCTGAGCTAGAACATAGATAGGAGAGCAAGTACAGCAGCTGCTTTCTTCTAGGAATATCAGTAAGCCTATTAAGGAAGGTATAAATGAAGGCTTAACTTGACTTAAGAAAACGAAGATTGTGGTATTACTATCATGGTCAGTGTTACATGTGAGTTTCAATGAATGTACACAGCTAAAATATATTTGCCATACAATATGCCATCACTAATGACATTAATATCCGCATCACTACATCACGCTACAGGTGTCTATGTAGCTAATGTAAACCAATTGCAGAGATGGAAGATTATATATGCTGTGTAACATTTTATTTTAGACTTACAGATCAGATGCGACTGTTATTGGACGGGTTTGAGTCTATTGATCACATTATGAATTAATTTGAGCGAAATACCTATAACAGTGCGATAGGCACTTTAAGTTGCGCTAATGAGCTGAACTGTTCATTTTTGATCTGTCGTGGTACAACTTTCAATCATTTGAGTCAATTTACATTATTTGCAGAACGTTCGCCTCAAGGCTTGATATTAAATAAGTTATTTACAAATATGCGAATTTAGGGACGGATCAGTTTATTTTGCGACACAGATCATTTGAATTTCGGAGATAAGATCGGATATTTTTTAAATCGACGAGGGTTATTTTTCAACGGCTTATGCTGAAGGAACAAGGTCGACTGTGATTGTGTGTATTTTATTCATTGTAGTTGGGTGCGTGTCGTATAGGCTTGATGGATGTTCAAACCCATACTGACACCAGCATCCATTAGACGTTCGCGTGGTTTGATACTTTAATCATTGATTGAAAACCACCGAAAGCTTTTCATGTTCTTTGATGACTAAGAGATATCCAGCTAACATTGCCCAGAATCTGTATGATCTGGTCCTGGGTCACATTCTACGAAAGCGGTCCACATATATCATTTGAATACTTTAAATATACCTGTTTTGGATTGACATATCGTCTTGTTGAGCCCTCCCCGTCCGTTGTCACCTGTAGAACTACCAGACAGGATTAAAATTGTCGATCGGTCCTTCGTCATATTCGTTACTTACATTTCCAAAGTTATATATCACACAAGGAAGTGCTTCATCTATTTGCAAAGGCCATGCTCTTCGATACAAGAGCAGACGATCAGATAATCTAACAGCTTAGTTGATATATTAACTCATCACCACGTTGTTCCTCAAGAGGTATATCAAGTCTAAATTCGATCTGCTCATGAAACTAACCACAGCACAATATGGTCATGGGACGTGGATTATCGTACCACGCATCGGACATCTCCTGGTTGCGGGCTGGTCGTATGTACTGCGTTATAGTAGGTTTCTAAGATCCGGTTTTTGATAATGGTACGAGGACGCTTCACAGTGTGCACACCCCTGAAGCATTCTAGTGTTACTCTGGCGCATGACATTATGCATCCGTTTGGCAAAGCCTCAATCCTGAAGCATTCTAGAGTTACTCTGGCGCATGACATTATGCATCCGTTTGGCAAAGCCTCACTCAGATATACAATGTTTAAGTACTTAGTCATTTGAATCGTAACAGTGACATCAGGTGATTAGAAATGAAGGCAGTACAAGCGCTGACCATGCTGATGCTGTTGATTGCAGTTGAAGTCATCGGAAATACTGCTGGCTTTCGTGAAGATATCTTGGCCAGAATCGGAATTGGTTTAACGAGTTTGACTCATTCTGGTGTAGTGAAAACTAATTGCTGTTGGCCTGACCAGTTGGAGGGTGATTTGTACGCCAGTTCACAGTCCATTGATGTCCTCGCCCGCACAAGACCCTACCCAAAACACCACCTGAATAACATTGACCAAAGTCATGTGACCGTGACCCGATTCCATTACGATTTCAAGAACAATCGAATGGCTTATGAAAAAGTATTTGATAGCGCGACAGGTGCTCAGAACATATCCTTCATCCAAGATGGGAATAAAGGCAAAATGTATATAATCCATCCGGACGAGAAATTGTGTGAGACGATTGCTGATGTTGGTAATGTGTCAGGTAATTGCCTACCAGAAGAGGCAGAATTCTTGGGCTCTGCTGTGTTCGGTTTCGGTGGTAACGCACTTAGCTTCGATGCTTATGGGTTGGAACAAGATTCGGGCCTTTTGTTGGTAACATCAGACAACTGTGTGCCTATAATGCTATCGATGTGGGATACGGGAGTTGATGAACAGGTTCTATTCAGCATGGCCCTTGTCAACGTGACCGAAGACATTGCCGACACAAAAGTGTTCATCCCTCCAAGCTATTGCGCCAAGCAAGCTACTGGCACAAAGCTGCGTGACGTCAAGCATAACTAGGCGTAAGGTTCGGAATTGTCATTAAGTCACTCCATAATCGCCTAACCTAGCCTGAGCTCTGATCTGTATTCACCTCTGCATAAGTTTTACGTACCAGATATTTCGGTTGATGTCGCATTTTGCATTCTGCGCGTTGTTCTAAATGATAAGTAATGACGTAGTTCCATTGAAATTGCAGATATATTATTATTTCATATCACTATGTTGAAAAGCCAATAAATCCCATTAGGTTTGCAAACTCCATATTCTCGCAGTTATTGCATCTCTTTCAGCATCCAGTTAGAGGTATACATATGCAAAAAAGATGCCATTCTATGTGCAGATAATTAACACTGTTTCCGACTCCGACAGCAATAATGTTGCTTATCACGTCTATAAGTTTCTCTAAATACAGCAATATCGTATAGCAATCGGAATCGGGTATTTAAATGGCTGAGGAAGAAGAAGAATAGCTTTCCACTTGGCCTCAATAAAAATTGAATCTGTTACTGGTGTACCTCATATTCCCAGCTAACCAAGATTGATTTTTCATTCTATAAAATGTTGTATATTCATGACGGTATCTAAGCTATAACGGATAGACTGCGATGGGAAAAAAATATATATTTGTGACTAATAGGGCCCGCCATGATTGACTGACATTGATTGTGAGCCAGTGTACAGCTAAAGAAAGTGTTTACGAATCAGGCGATCTACAAAGCCTTGTGAATAGTATCTGATGGAGGCTGTCATATCATTCGACCACTGCTAGGCGTTTATTTGACAGTATTAAGCTCGTTTACAACAGCGAACCCGTCGTAGCTGCTGAAATGAAATATCCTTATCTGGAAGTTAACTCGCCTCGATTACCTGCTCTATGCTAGTAGCCCGTCAAGCCCATCTAAATTGAGCGTATAAGAAAGCAACTATACCTAAATAATACAACTATAAATATTGCACACACACACACACACACACACACTCAACACACACACGCACACACACACACACACACACTCACACACACACGATATATATATATATATATATATATATATATATATATATATATATATATACCGTATATATATATATATCTATATATATATATATATATATTTATATACATATATATGGGTATATATATATGTATATATATGCATAGATATACATATATATATATATTTATATATATATATATACATATATATATATATATATGTGTATACATATTCATCTATATTTGCAAGCAACACGTATTCCGTTATATATATATGCATGTATATATATATGTATATATATATATTTATATGTATATATATATATATATATATATTTGTATATATTTATATATATATATGTATATAACTATATATATACATGTATATATATATTTATATAGATATAAATATATATATACATATATATATATATACATGTATATATATATACTTATATATATATGTATACATGTATAGATATATATATATACATACATATATACATATATGTATGCATGTATAATATATATATATATATATATATATATATATATATATATTTATATCCATATCTATTTATATATATATATATATATACATATATATATATAAATATATATATATATATATATATGGATATTTATATATGTATTTATACACACACAAATATATATATATATCCATTCATGTATATATATATTTATGCATGTATACATATATATATATATATGCATATATATATATTTATATATATATACATGCATATATATATGTTTATACATATATATATGTGTATATATATATATATATATATATATATGTATATATACATATATATATATATATATATATATATATATATATATATATATATATATATTATATATATATATATATATATTGGGATAGATAGATAGAATACTGTAGGTTCATATTAGCTGAAGCGTCTGAATGCAGTTATTCTTATTTTCAAATGTCGAACAGTATAAGCTGCTGCCGATTGAATCCCAATGTTACCGTTACCATTGCTGGTAAATTTTCTAACGATAAGGATATTACCTGTATGCCAAGTGGATCGGACTTATTGCAATGGTCCATTCTAAGGTAGGAAATGGCACTCAATGAGAGCATTCATTGAGAGATTTTTGCTTCTCTTTTGGGTATTCACAGAAGCGGCAATCGGACGTGCCTCCGCTGATAGTTTATTATTTCCCCCAAAATGTTTTAATCAAAGCTATTTGGTCAATTCGCTGAGCGAATTATATGTCTTTATTATGCTCTTCTGGTTTATCACATTTTTCAACATATGAGATTGGAGGATTATTTATGTCTAAGTGTAGCAAGGTTTTAGAAGAATCTAATTACTCACGGAACCATGAGTAATATCACCTACATCTATTTGATTCAACCATAGATTATCCACTGAAAATGACAAAATGAAATTTGAATGGATTGATTACATACATCATGGAATGGGGATAACATCTGCAGAGCCCTCGTGGGCTGTTTTTGTGACCTTTTATATTTTATTTGTCATATGCATAAGAATATCAAATGCTGAGACAATAAACTGTAATCCATCGGATGCTACTTTATCATTCTTTTGGATACAACCATTTGTTATGGATGTTTTTGTATACGCATTGATTTGGCATGATCGTAGCGAATATATATGCTATCCAATAGATATGATATATATTATATTTCATGCATGTAGCATTTGTCAGCAGCAATTATGGAATAATGAGGCATTATCAGGAATTTGGCTGACAGTAAATTGTTTCACGTAGTGCACTAGATCTTGGTGAGATGCAATCTCATGGACACCGATAAACACCTGTTAAATGCTGGATATAATCATTGCTAACATCCAATACATCCATAGCCTTGTCGTTGAAATACCCCATGAAAAGAAATAGATAGTTTATGTTACCACAATCTGCCCTGACACTGTCGTTTAGTATTTTAACAGAAAACAAGCCCTGTTCTTCCTTGATAGGGCTGATTGCAATGGTGATCTGGCTATAACATTAATCGGGCTCTTTGTAAAAATGAATCGGCAATAATCAGGACACCTGACCGATAGCTGCTAATAGCGCAGCCAAGGTGAATATTGCGGCTAGGATAGTGGCGCACGATTCTAGTGAATGTATTTAACTGATAGAATCAGAATATATCCTTGCTGGATATTGTCCGAATGTTGCTTTTGCGCCAAGAAATACAGTGTGCGAATATTATAGGCAACATAGATTATCTAATAACGACTTAATAGAATTACTGTAATCATATCGACTTCGGCTGAGTGGACATTTACCTCCCCTATGTAATAATGGTCATAAAAACGGTGCCGTGGGTGAACATGTTAACGGAAACAAGGCGATATAGGGTTTGCTCTCGTAATTGCCAGCTGGAACAATTAGACCACACATGGTCGCTATCTTCTTTAGGTAAAGTAAACGTCCATTGTTTTGGTGTGTATAGTATGTTGATGGTGAGACCGTTCGTTCGTATTATTTCAGATTTGGTCACAGACCATACGCTGCATTGTCGCTGGCACTTCAGTAAGAAATATTACCATAGATACGTTCAGAGCTGCATGCTTATGTTAGCAGACCTGGAAACATCTGTCTAGTTAGCGGCACATAATTATGTGCAGGGATGGAAAACGTCTGCAGAGGCACGCGTTAAAAGACGTCTTTAGAAGCGAAAGATTATAAAGTGGCAAATGTGAACCAGTTGTTTTTGTCATAATATTTTTTATCTGCTAATCAATGCGAGAGTATTGCGGGCCACATGTAAGTCGCTGAAATGTTTTCAGATCAGATACTCCTGTGAAATATTGGGTCCTCAAACAGCGGCACTTGCCATTGTACGTCATCACGGTGCCCATGCTATTTAGCGATATATATTAACATGATATTGCGATGTTTGTGACAAGGATAGAAATAGAATATGCTCTCACACATTTGCTAGTGTACAGCTTTAAGTACTCTCTTGTTTTCAGTACAGTTGTTGATCAAATTATTCAACGTATGATCTCATGGCATTGGTAGATAGATGCGTTAATAATACTTCGTGATGTCAAATGGCCGTGGAAAAAGCTGCTACTTAAATAGCGATAACGGACAGCATCCATAATGGATGCAAATTTACGCCAAACGCCAGAATAAAAACAATGTTGCTCGCTCATATAAGAAACAAATTTGTTTTCTGCATGACACCAATCAATGCATCATGCGGCTACAGTAGGCCTTCTGGAACCCGCCAGGTTAGATCAGTTATCTGCATTAAAGGGATCAACTTAATAAATATTTACAAAATCTCTTTGTTCAGCTTTTATAAAGAATATTTTATAGCAATACATAAAGGAAAGGGGCTAGTGAATTTGGTGGTACATGAGAGCATATATATATATATATATATATATATATATATATATATATATATATATATATATATATATATATATATATATTCTTAATGTTAAACTCGTTATTATACGGGCCAACAAAAAACATCATTTACATGATAGGCTATCGCATAGAAAACGGTTACAAGTACAATCATTGCAATTGTGACAAAGATATGTTTTTATATCATTCGCTCTCCAAACTATGAATAAAAGGTGCTGTGTTGGTCATTGCAGTTCAATGCATTTTCCCCAATTGGGAGAGATGTACACTTAAACGAACACATAGAAGACAAAAAGAGTCTATGATAAATATTTGTCTTTATAATAAAGGTATTGGACTTAAGCTGGGAATAGGTTTGTGCAATACATATAATTGAAGGTTAGATTCGGCTTCAAATAACTTAAAAATAGTATCTCGCGTTGCATAATTCCCATTACATGACCGATGTTCAATTTTCTGCAGGTTACCATTCATTTTTCTTTCCTACAGGGACATAGTACATCTCGAAATCAACCATGGTGATTGAGGATTTGCTCCGTGTACCTACTATAGTCCTTCACAAAACCGCGGTGAATCAGTGTCAGCTATCCGATCCGCATTGTCTTCATATTTAATGTCTTTGGTACAAAAATTAATCTATCATGCTGTATATATTTACAGCAGTAAACAATGTCACCAACACCCATAGTGTACTGTCTGGAATACATTTGCAATGCACCTAACCTGTTCTGTTATCCGTTAGCAGTACGTGAGGCTCATGTCTGTTGACTGTATATCATAATTTCCACTGAACTAAAATTAGAAACATGATCTTTTATGGTCGATTGATTGATTATACTATATAGGAACGTTTGGTCGTTTATCAGTGTGAGACTGCTGAAGCTACTTATTAATTCGACTTTACGATTGAAATTGGTAATTTTATGCAGAAACTAGGAATGAATAAAAGGTTTTGTTTTGGGAAAACATTTTAATGTTTCATAAAGAAGGAATCATGCAAATTAGAAAGAACAGGGTTAGGACCATCATCATTTATGCTGTATGTCGAGGCATTTGCCGAGCTCCATGAGGAAAAACTAACAAACTGAATATGAATGTATAAAAGAACACCACACCTGGCGCCTAACCCCATGGCGACGGCTTGGCATCGACAAACGCATTGAAATTTGTTATTGCTGGGATGGCAAACGTTCGATTTGAAGGTAAAAAACATCAACCTTAAGAAAACCTTATCGGTACTTCGTGTTTTCCAAGGTTCACGCTAAAAGTTATTGTAAAACGTAATTGTCTGAAGGATCATTACATGCAGATCGTGTCGATTTTGGTAGTTGGTATAAACCAAACTTGTTGTAGTTGTTTCAGCGTTTACAATATTAACAGTAATACCTCTGTGACCTCTCTTACCATTACGTGCCATCATGCAATTGGAGAATTATCACAAATTAGAAGGTGTTGAAAATAAACTTACAGTCACACGTTTGCCTTTCAGCCCATAGCTTTGCTTGACGAACACAGTGTAAAACTGCGCAATATTAAGTGGCTGATAACTATACAGCTCGACAATTCTACAGAGCTTTTATGCTTTATGACAATGCAGATAGCATGCGATAACCGGTTCATAAGAACTTTAAATACTAACCAGTGAAATGTAAAATATTACGCATTCATATATTGCAACCGATACATGCGATATTATACGTAAGCACACATACTAGTAACATCGGTCATCGAATGTCCTTTACTGAAATGTAAGCCGATAACACTACTTCCGAAACAGAAGTATGAAGAGTTTATCGATTCACAGCAAAGGTACTTGTTCTAGTTACAACAAATGCTTTGATTGCAATATGATAAACCGTTCCGTAACATAGCGACACATCATGGTCGTCGCCAGATTAAAAATAGACCTAGAGAGCTTAATACACCACTCATGGTGGACGGCTCTTATATTCGAAATCAGATACGAATGGCGAAGCGGGATGCGGCCCTCTGTCGTGTCATATCAAAGACATCGATCAGGTTATGACTATGAAACGCAGAGAGTTTTAAAGAGAATTATTAAGACTTAAATATTAATACTACAATAAGTCAATCAAAGGGTGCGCATTGCATTGAAATCATGACGACAACGCATATGAGGACGGATAGTGCTAATGGCGTGGAACTATTCCATGATTGATCGATTAGAATTCACCCGGCGCCTAAATGTCTGCTTCATCAAAGTTCTCGTTGACAGATGCGTGATATACTGCAGCCTGTGTCATTTATAATACATACATTAAAGTCGGTTTTACCCACGAATGCATTTGAGCAGTTTTGGTAAACACGTGTTTCACACCTATGGCATGACAAACCGCCATGATGACGGATGAGGCTGTGTCATATTCCCCTTTTTGCACTATGTATAGTGGGGCTTTGAAGTTACATAGACTCGGCGGCCATTATAGGGTAACCGACTAGTTATTATAGAAATATATTTGTAAGACGGGAGTGCCCGATTCGTATGTCTAGCCACGCCAATGTTATTCTGAGATCCTATATTACACGTTATAGATGGGCTACAACTGTACAATCATCTCGTTGACTTCACACCGTATTCAACTCTACCTCTCTCGTTTCATCCTAGAGCTACATTATCATTATCATTATTATCTCTGGAGTATATATTAATCATCGACACGGTTCATCTTCATCGCAAAATGAAATAATATTCATCATTTGTAATGTGTTTGTGATTACTTTCGTTATCATGTGTATCTGCAACTAATAAGAAATAATGGCGAGTAAGTGTTTATGACGGATTAGGTTGAGGTGCTATTCAGAGCCTCATTTACTGCTACAGACAAAATATGGCCATCGTCCTAAAGTATGGAACTTAATATAAAACTTCACCGTCGCCGCCAGTTTCGCCGCCCAAAACCGTCGTGTAACCTGATATAAAACGCTGGTACTTCAATTAAACTTTTCGCATAACAGCATTGGTCTGACAAAAATTGTATAGTCGCATGTTAGGATTCAAAAACTCCATTAGACTACAAAGAAGGCACCATAAGGAAAAACCAGGTTTAATTTGTGGGTGTAGCATGACTAGTTGGTTCGGCAAATATCCCAAGGCATCAAGAGGTTAGGTCGGGAATATCACGTATGATTGCTGATAACTAATTGTAAAAACTTCTCATCTGCTATTATCTGCCAGCTGCAAAAGGCTACCTAGAAAGTGTTTTCGTTTGCATGCTTTCGATTTCGTATGTTAGTCGAATTGATATTTATAACAAGCTTTGCTGTACCTCAGGTACGCTGCCATTCTGTCGGTAGGACAACATACTCCGTGATCAATTTGAACAGTTTCTAGTCCGTACTGTTTCTAGCAAATGAAGACAAAATAAAGCTCTATTCGACAGGTGATATCATAGCTGACAGTAGAATCGAAGCTTAGGATAAGATAAATATAATGATTAATTCGTTACTGGAGATAACATATATCGCATAGTGGGTAGAACAAAAATTGTGGAAAACTTCTTGATTGATGTGTGAAATTGTAACAGCCCAGATTGTCAGATATCATTGAAGCTATATCAAATATACTACAAACGCTATGAATGTATCATTCAGACAATCTAAATTGCCGACCAGAACGCCTGTGAGGCTGCCATCGATTGAATATTTTATTGCCCGGTTCTATTGCTGTTTAGATAAAAAAAATATAATGTTTACCATTGCTGGTTAGCCGAGATACCCATAGGCTTTGCTGGATGAAATGATCACTTGTAATTGCTTTGTCGCGCACACTGGGCAAAGGTCAGAAAATTACTTGGGTTGTGTGTTTGATCTACAATAAGCATCTTTCACCGAAACATACAATTGCCAATGAGAGTGTATTAGCTTGGTGCTGTTTACCTAGGACTGATTTATATTATTAGGCTATACACTTCTTAAGAGCAGCATGATATGATAGATTGTTCTTACCCAGAACAATATAAGGCGATCATCTTCTGGTGCTCTACGTGATTCGTGAGACAGTCCCTAATTCGGTGCAACTGATCTGAACAATACATATAATCAATAAATGATATAATAACTGGAATGCCTCTTGTATGGAGAAAATTCCATGGAGGAGAAACGGGCCGCGTATAAAAAATTCCATTCCAATTATCCTGATATTTAAATCGCTGAATATACACAACGTTCTGACTAAATTATTCCACAGACACTAAACAACATTTACCAGATAGGGATCCATGATGTCAATAGAGGAATCGTCGCATTTCAAATGACCAGTTAAATAGCATCTAAATGGACAAATATAACATAAAAGATTAATTATATTTTGTGTCCGTGATAATGTTAGAGATATTTAAACTCTGTTGAAGTCCACGACGCGTAGGGTACCTTATTCACATTGCATATCGAGTACCAAATGATGTTGAAAAAAACAATATAAAGTAACTTTTGTAAATTTGCTTCTGTCATCAGCTAGGAGCTGCCATTAACGTCGATTATTGTTCATCTACTATATCCTAACACGTAGAATAAGTATTCGTTACCTGACAATGCACAGCATTACGTCATCGTGTCAAATGCCATATGTTACCCAATTCAAGCGTATTTGTTGACAGCACCAACCATCGGTTAACGATGTGCAGCTCATGCCTCGCTCGTTGGTACTATTGTCGTGTTTGTGTGAGTGTCAGCTTGAAGAAAGGACCTCAGTACCATAGGAGATCATGCTTTGTAGCGGTTTAAGCTGGATTTACGAAGGTTTGGTATGTTCAGTATTCTAATGACAACGGAACTCGATTACTACCTCATCACAGCTTATGAATGTCACAATCAACTTCACCCAGTGCCATCGGGCGGTGAAGAGCAACAACATAAAGTCTATGCGTGTGACACATTAATGGAAAATAATAATCGAATGTGACACCAATATTACCTCGCCTTCACCTTTCCGTTGAGGGCGAATGACCGACTTTTGCGTTTCCACTAGGTCGTACGGAACTCTAGTATGCTATTCACGAAACCAAACAGTAAATGGAATATTATTGGTAGGATTTCACTGTTGTTGAAGAGAAAGAGATTTTAGCAAACTCATAACTTCGCTTGACAGTAATACATAAGTTGTGCAGATTATTATAAACTGAATTGCGTAAACAGATCAGATGGGTTAGTTCAAGACAATAACTGGCAAGAATATCGACCAAATTATGTAACACGTGCCGCATTCACCTCTGTTCTGACGAGTCAAACAGCAACTTTATTACGATTGTGTTGCCACGCCCTCCCGTTCTCAATCGTTTACCTGAACAACCTCTTGTAATACGAGAGCTATTGTCAGAATAGGAATTGTGTGTTATCACGAGCCCAAGATAAGATGATTAATTGGAAAGAGAATGGACCTACAATTAATGAAGGCGATTATGTGAAGTGTTTAACGTATTTGCTTCACCCGGATGGCATTTCTTTCCACATGGGTACTTTGCTATTCTTGAGTGATATAAAACCACACAGATAATACATTATAGCGCAAGTTTTGGCATGATATTGTACATTGCGTGAATGATTCTCTTATTTTCTAATTACTCTACAGACAATAGATAAGACATCATAGCGTAAAACAAGCTGTCATTCATTTGCTGCTTAGATGTTGTGCTCATTCTTGCTTTCAACAAACAAACCAACGTTTTACATTAATGCCGCATACTGTATTCAATGTGTGGCACTAATTAGCTTTCAATAATTGACAATAACTAGCAGTTTGTTGCGTTAGTTAATACGGTAAATCAAACGGATCTACGGGAAATGAGATCCACTTGCAGATTATATATTGTACGGCTGCTACATCGGCGTGACAACCACGAATCCCCTGTCACTCCATATGAACGAGTTCTCTAGATTTCCATTGACCTGATATTTTCAAACCACTGAAACGCAATGACATCGGCCGTTTGGGATCTTGGATGTTGCTCCTAAGCAGCGGCCACAGAATACTAAATCAGCGTGGTTGTTATGCCATGATATGATTTGCATACAGACAAAGTACATCAAGATATTATGGAAAGTGTATGACATGATTAATTAGTCAATTACTGCCCATTTCTCCACGGCATAGTTAGTTATAGAAGAAGTAATTCCGCTCACGAAATCAATTTGTCATGCTTTATTACATGTATACATAACAACCGCCATGACTGGACCATAGGCTGAAACTATTATGGTGAGATGTATTGACTTCACACTACTTTATTTTCGACATCATGGTAAATGTCCAGACAGTAACAATAGAAAGCTTGTGAAAGGTTTCCTTACATATGACAGCCGCCTGGCTAAACTACGGCATTACTGGGGCAACACCGATTGTATCGCATAATATGGTCAATGTGCAACAACTCAAGCACTGGACAACCGCTTAGCATGTCAGACAACAACACAATGGCAAGGCTATTGTTAGCTCAAGTATATATTTTATTTATATAATTGCTTACAGGAGTACATTGGAGTCGAAGTTGATCGCAATCAGAACGGCGCCAAGCGTGTTGCATTCCAAAATACCCGCACAAACGCATTTTCAGTGCTGCAGTAACTGATCTGAAAAGGTTAATTGAAAGAGAACGTGTGTCCAAATTGCATGACCAAAAACATCGTGGCAAACTGCACATATGAGTCTCAAAAAGACAGCAGTAGGACAATTACTGCCACCCAGTTCATAGATTGGGTAGACAGTAGACCGTCTGAAATCGCATGGTCCGAAGGGTCAAACGTACAGATTGAAACTGCTTAATAAACATTGATGGCGGTAGCATATTTAATTCCTATTTTGATATGAGTGGATGAACTAGAAGCACTGTATGCATTTATTGTTGGAAATTCATGTCCACACTGGATAATATGAACGAGCTAAGATTGACAACATGCAATGACTCCACACATATGCTATCATTACTTTCCAATCTCCAATTAAGCTACGAGGTTGCTTATTATGGAACGCAAATGTTAATCTTCACGATGAATCACTTGCACGACAAAAGAATAGCAATGCACCCAACCTACATATCACAGTGTTGGTGTGGTGTTATTAGCCTGTATAATGTGCTGACACAGCGACAACTGATGATACGGATGTATAGCCTGTCAAAAGGACCATTTATATGGCAGCCGTTAATTCTACAAGTAGCTATATTCATTGTAAAATCTGCCACATAACGATACTCGACGCATGATTGTGGTGACCCTACTCTTTTCCTTTGCCCGGCAGCACAAATAGGTGTAAACATTCGATGCATGCATCCTTATGGTTGCACAGCTGAAGCAACGCGGACTTTATTGTAATATAAACGAACAACTGCAAGACAGCGGTAGCTTTTTGTTGTCGTTGACTAGGTTTAAGTAAACGGTCAATACAACTTCAGTGGACTAAGAACCTATTGCCTTTTGCATATATGTGATAACGATGCTTTAGGGCCAAGATGCAAGCAGTTATGATCATACAGCGGAGTAGCACATACTTCGACTTTCATCATAACGGTCACATTTTGATTTGTCAGTTATCTGTCATCTGTCGTTTCTCGGTATATTTGAGCTTTTTTTATCACGATTTGTGAACATAGCAAATTATACCCTAATAGTGAATGTCATAGATTCACTCCTAATCATTCTGGATATTTTATTCCAATATGCGTTACAACTGCTAATAATCAGTCATCTCTAACAAAAGGATCTCTGCAGCGTGACAAGAATGATTATTTTTCAGCAGATTCGTGCAAACATTTCTATGGGCAGTGGATGTCGGAAGTCGAAAATTATTACTGAAATGGTAGTTCTGCGATTGTGTCAAATGAACCGTGCTGTAAATGAGCTACGCGCTAAAACAGCGTTCAATGGTACTCAATGGTTATGGAAGGCCCTAAACGACAAGTGAAATTGGCTTGCTGGCTTAAGTCATGTGCAGTCTTTAATGTCGCCTCATGACCATTCTTCTTGATGCATCCAATGATTGTGTGCTGAAATATTACCGACCGAATATGCACCGACCACAAACGGTTCAAGTGAATGGACCCCTTGCTGTGTATGCTGTTTACTTCGGTGACTTTATCAGGTTCATATATTGATTGTACATCACGTTGTTATTTCTATACTAACGCCAATGGCATGATCCTAATAGAATGAAACACGACACAAATTGCCTATGTTTCGCGAAACGGCAATTTACTCACGAATGATAAGAATGCGCTGCATAACAAAGGTCATGGGCGAAAATTAGTGATCTGACCTAGGGAATATGATAGAGCCAATCAACGGCAGTCGACCGTGTGCGTAGGCGAGAGACTGATAATTTACAACGAGAGTGACTGTCGGTCGTCTAATCTCAAACATACCGCGTATATTCAATTGTGCTAATTGTCTGATAATTTTCTAGTCCAGTCGTCGTCGCTATGTTACAATTATCCCTTGTTGTACAATGTACACTATGTTGAAGGGTGAGAATGAGCTTTACGTAGGATTAAAAGACTTAATTGCTTGAGAAAAGAAGCTCTGCGTTTGATTGCATGGTGCAACTTTGTATTGCTTTGTGACATGGTATTTTCACATCACAATTTACTCATGAAAAACATCGTAAGAACTACCGTTTGTTAGCCTCTATAATGAGACGCTGAGTCGACAGAGGCCAAAGTAAAGCAATTGAAGTTGCGGCCAATTGCGAATAAGCTTTAATGATTTACATCAATAATATGTAAATGCAGACAATTAAATGTATTCATGTAAAATACATTTAAGAATATTCGGTGCGAAAATTATGTAACCAACTTCTCCTATGACACCATGGATCCTAAATAAATCAACCCTTTCTAATCAGGTCGTACCCGTTTGATGTTCATTGTCAGTTAAGGGGACTTTAATCTCAGTTACATCCTGGTTCAGCGCTTCTATAGCAGCTTGGTCTGCTCTCTAAGTGCCGGCGTACCCACACAAACGAAATATCCTTGCCACAATCAACTAACTAGGAATAAAAAAGCGAAATATTTCAAGAAAACCGCTGCAGAAAATGCACCGGGTGACGATGGCAGACGATGAGTCGGAAATGATTATTAACCGTTGTTCATGTGAACGGGCAATAAATCCCAGAGCTATTCGGAGTGCTTTTAGCTCGGCATGCATTAAATTAGGGGCAAACGCATACGGAACATAGTTGCGCCCTTCAGACCTACAGATCCAACTTTGTCTCTCTGTTAATCTTTGATTTGACTTAAACTAATGACAAAAAAAAGAGTCAGTCTTGTCTTTTATCGGCCTGCATCGATGTATCTACCTTTGGGGTCTTGAGTTGCCATGGGGGACATTTTGGCAATATTTGGAACTCAGCCGGGTGCATTTGCTGAACGCATGGATGGCAGGCTATGTCGCTGCATCTACATGGCTACACTTTGCACCCATGCAACTTTCCACAATGTATACCTTTCCAACCGAACATGCGCTATTGGTCTGGTTTCTCGCAGAAATATCCATACAAACGTTCATTGAATGCATCCAATACCATTCAGTCAATACTCCAGCCAGGTATTGCTAGAATGGTTGTGATTATGACATCGCTAGAGACTCGTTGGGTGTTTGTGGATAGCATAATGTTTTGGGGATGCAGTGAATTTGAATAAATTATTTACAGCCAGTGCGTTTTTGTACGATTGTTATCAAGGTCTGTTATTATGAATTTTTAACCGCACATTCAACTATCATCTACTGTCGACAGCTTTGGCTAAAAGCTACGGCAACGGTAAATCCATATTTCCATATTCCTTAGACACGAACCGTGAAATGGAACAATATTGAATGATATCACTTCTTCCGCATCGATAGTGATTTCGGCGTCGACACGGAACCCCTTCAGTGATTTTTCTTGCTCTTGCAACCTAGTGTACTAAATTTCTTTCCTTCAACAAAGACATCTGGTTCACACTCGCGTAGATATTACATTGTCAAAACCTATTGAGGCGACCTTTATTCATTGTGATTCCTCAAATCGGCTTGAAATGTAAGGTCCAAAGGTGCTAAACATTGTCCTGTATTGCTTATTTAGTTGCGGATGTAATGCTTTGCATTGTAGAAGTTTTGCAGATATGTAGGCGATTTTAGATGATAATCAAAATCAAATCTTCTTGAATATTTGACCGCGTTCATAACAGCCTTTTCTGTACCTCCTGACAATTGAAAGGCCTGCATCGTGTTTTACGGTACATCCATTAACTCTATGGTATACATTTATGCTTTGCTTGACAAATTCGGGTATGATAGATACAATTCCAGTGAAATCTGTCATGTTTTGTGTTTGGTCTAAGCAAGTTGATATTGAACTATGAAGTGCAAATGTACACTGCAAGAGTGTGATTGCAATTATCGGCTACACCGACGAATATTTGATGGTCTATACGACGACTTGTGCACTGTGCATTACCAGTGGATGTTCATCGTCCTATTACACAATGCTTGTCAAATTACGAAATGTTTTTCATTCCGAAACTTTTCTTTCTTTGCTATTTTGTCGTGCTTGTCCATCATTGTAGCAGGTTGCAGCAACATGTACGTTGTTCGATTGTAAGCCATGTTGAATTTCTTTCTCTGTTTTCTTCTGTAAACTGATATCGTTCGCCATTAGGTGAACGCAAGGACAAGCGGCTGTTAGGTAATTATTCCCCTCTAATGTGTCAAATGTATAGAGATGATGGTGTCGTTCATTCCACAAGGTAAGTTCGCTGCGTATTACTGGTTGTGGGAATCATAGGCGGTAATGAGGCAGTGTTTATTTCCCTTATGTTTTTTGAATGAAGCCATCTTACGGTAGTAACAATATTTTTCTTGCGTGCTTGCTCCTTGTTTGTTTTAACAACGACCATGGTGGCAGAAGGATAATGACATACAACATGTAAGTGTAACGAGAATTGCATATTTCTTAAATAACCATTATATAATTTAACAGTCGGTTCACCATAGTTTATTAATACGGAATGCCTGATGAAACAACTAAGAACACATGAAACTTATATACGTTAAATTTACAAAAGAACACTTGAATTGATTGATTATATGATATTTGGTTGACAAAGCAAACACCGCTGCAAATCGTTGGAAATACAGTTTTACATACCACGTTTTGTATATATTTAGTCGACAATGCAATTATTGTATTTGGTGTGTTTGATGAGGATATCTAAGACTACGACAAGGAACCAATAGTGTATTAACTGTCATTGATATATATATATATATATATATATATATATATATATATATATATATATATATATATATATATATATATATATATATATATATATATATATATATATATATATATATATATATATATATATATATATATATATATATATATATATATATATCTATATATATATCTCTATATATATATATATCTATATATATATATATATATATATATATATATGTATGGCCAGTATTACACTGCCTGTGTAATACTGGCCATACATTGCTTCTGTTGGACTAATTTTGGCACCAGTGAAGAGCCGTCTTGGTATTGATGTATGTAAAAATGAATTACTAGCGAATGTCATATCTATGCCGTTTCAAAATACTCTTGGATAATGTTTATACAAAACATGTGCAACACATTTCTCTTCTAAAATATAATTTGGGTGGTCATATTGTTTTGTAGCCACCAAACTTGTATCCAACTGGCCACAATATATTCCTCACAAACGTTGGTCGTTTATCGATTCAGATATTAACGGGATATTTCTTTTGAGAATTGTCCTTAATTAAAGGTAATATACGAAATAAGTTTAGTTTGACCTTGTTTGTCCTGACGTACAAAAAGTGCACACATTTTTAACTCTACCATCAGCATGATTGGGTGTTGACCTATGAACAGCACGCATAAGGCCGAAATAAAAAATGGGCGATTGAGTACTGGTCAATATCAGTAATCGTTTGAGGAGCAGCATTGTTTTACATAATTAACTTCACTCTTAGATAGAGATATATATATATATATATATATATATATATATATATATATATATATATATATATATATATATATATATATATATATATATATATATATATATATATATATATATATATATATATATATATATGTAAATATATATATATAGATATGCATATATATGTATGTAAATACATATATATATATATGCATATATATATGAATATATATATATATGTATTCATACAAATATATATATATGTATATATATATATATGTATATATATATATTTAAACATATATATACATATATACACATATATATATATACATACATAAATATGTATATATATATACATGTTATATATATAAATATATATCTGTATATATATATATATATAAAAGTATATATATATATATATATATATATATTAATATATATATATATATATATATATATATATATATATATATATATATCTATATATATATATATATATATATATATATATATATGTATATATATATATTTAATGCAATGCTTGAACCACCTTATTTGGGACTTTGTAACGTTGTCAAACGAAACACTGTTGATTCTATTAATTGACGAAAGTAGTTAATGTGTAGCTATGCACCCTCGGTATATAATACTTTAGATATATTGGGGGCTTCTCGGCTATTGTAAAATATGTCATACTGAAACATATAAGGGCATTGAAGTGTACCATATCATCTATGTGGATGTAATAAAAGTGAGGACGGAGATGACATTCGGGTGAAGCAGATGCTGCAAATAATCTCAAATCATCATATGCATCATATCGTAGGTCCACTCTGCATGCAAATTACCATCCTAAGATGACGAAAAGATGTGAAAACTATCCTGAAAGATGATGTTAAATATGAACAGGATGTTCGAGTTTAGGACTGGTGGCTTGAGCAAAATGATGCCCGTAATTCTGCTGTGTGATTCGTCGTCACTACAATGAGTGGATTGTGTTGCATTATTTACAATATTTTGGCAATCTTTCGTTGAGCATTGACCCCAATCAACCTTATCCGCTCACGAAATTCAATTACAAGCAACTAGCACAATAATAAGGCTACCACCGTTCGACTGCATGTGTAAGTTGCTCAATATCTTTAATGTTGCAACGTAGCAGAGTAATATAATATCTTGTCAATACGGCTGATATGAATAATATTCTAAAAGTGTTGACTCCTTGTTTGTTTGTGTTTACTGTGAATTGTAAAGATTAAGGCGATACCACGCTTTTAAGTTACCGACCACATGACAAGATGAAAGGGAAAATGTTCATATTAATAAAATTACCGCTTCCTAATTGACTGTACCACGGTTATATAATAGATACGCCCTTATAGAACCACTAAGAATTAATGTATAATTAAGGTGCAAATGAATGACTTTAAGGGACACATTGTGACTGCTTAATAATATGAGAAAATGATGAAAAGGGTAACACCGCCGTAGATGCTGCGATACAATCTCTCGAATGAAAGTTCCTGCACATATTTAATCGGTCAATACCACTGCCATTAGCGTGTAAAGTGTGTTTAAAACATCTAGCAGGTGCGTAATTGGACAAAAGTCCAACAGTGTGTATATTTGCCTGGATATATTCTCTCAGGTATTTTTACAATGAACGCATGCCACGACTCTTATCATCGGTGCTGCTTGACAAATGCAAAAGGTTAATCGACGAACGTCATAGTGTCTCAATCACTGTCGGTCCCAGTGGCGTGGATGTTTACTGCCTCGCCTTTCGACCCTCAGGCTGCTGGTTTGACTCCAAGGTGTCACAACCTGACTGGTTACTCGTGACTCGGATGATCACGTAAAAATGGCGGTTCCATCTCTGAAAGGGGATGGAAAAGATCCTCTGAGAACGACGTGCACCTTGGCAGTGACCACCCTCAGAGAAACACTCACGGCTAGTTGTACACAGCTTACGTTGCTAAAAACGGCAATAATTCGAACAAGCAACATAAAAACAACAAAAATCAACCGCGTTCTTTGAAAATAAAATTGAGAATTGTATGCAGCTTTGCCAAAGTCAATATTCTCAATCGGATTTATTGTAACGCCCAAAGGGTTCACTGGTTCCGTTGTAAAATGTATGCATTTCCACCAGCTAATTGAACTGTGAGGGATTTTATATATTACTCAGCATGTTCTTTACATTCGCTACCTCTACTCAAACGCGTGTAAAGCAAATAAAAGGCAAGCATCAAATATCACGATATAACACGGGTTGCATCCGTTAACAACTAGAGAAGCTGCAGGCATTTTAACTAGCAGACGAAATTATCTCATCTCATAGCTTACTAGAATGATGTTGCTCATAAATAGTAGTGATCGCAATACCACCATAGTGTTCTAGCGGCTGATGCCGGCAACGTATTTGTTATGTAGACCAGTCTCAATCAATGCTACTGAATGCAATACGATGGTATATAGCACACCGCCGTAGGACACCATGTGTGACACTTTGCAATGGCAGGGTGATGTGATGATAAAATATTACCCGACATTTCAAATGGTTATTAAATTATTTGTATTAACTAAGCAAAACAGTATATCCTTATTTGCAGCAAAACTCTACATGCAGATGACTAGTAAATTAAGTCCATTCGTTAAAAACCGGAAAAAACAGCACACATGGTAATCAGATGAAAACAAGCAGGATTACTTCTTGACTGAAGATAAGTAAAAGAACCAGCTAGCAACATCTTGAAACCACTTCCCACCCAAGCTGTCTTTCTAAGATGACGGTTCTATTCTTCCGGAGCTATCAAACGCCAGCCTTGAACGCTTCTAAAGGCGAGCTTCTGTCCGGATAATGCAAGAAGCATTGATGCGGAAAGCGCTAATATTGACTGGTGACCGAGGCCATTGAAAATATGGCATTCATTCAAGGATCACCGGATATAACCATGTGCCTTCATCAGCAAGGACGCAATTGTGTCACATATTAGTATGGAGAGAGAACATTAGCGTTCTATTCAATGCTATGCATTAGGTAATATTTAGGAAAGAACAACAATGGTTCGACGAGTTTAAACAGTTTGGAGAAAATCTATGCACTCATTCCTTATCATTAAGTTGCCAAAATAAAACAGATAAAGGAGCCGCTAGTGAATGTGTGCAGGTTATTACGCCACAAAGGCAACACATGTGTACAGCATGTTGATCGTATGAAAGGGGTATGTTGTATAGCTACTGGTTGACTATGTAAGGTGATGAAAATACCGATTGGACTGGAAGTGGATTCACAATAAGTCTGCAACAACATATATAAAAGATGCATGCAACCAATGTCTCGTGAACACCAGGGACAGCTATCAGAACGATCAGCGCACCCACTGTAGACAGTGTTGCACACCATTGTCATGATAATGGAGTTTGACTGATGCACATTTTTAACCGCTTTATTGAAAGCAACGTTTCACAAAAGATATGCTAAAATTCAGCACGACAGTCCAATATAATAATTAAGTGTAAGTAAATTGCACCACGGAACGTTTACGGTTCTTACTTATCTAACTGGGAACCAAATATATTAACGCCATTAAATGTTTAATCAACTGGGCAAGGCGTTTGACACAATACCAAGTGAGCACCATTAGAAAATTAACGATGGCAAAGTATAATATGTCATATTTAAAGATTTAAATAGAGCGGAATCATTCTCCAATTTTATCACTAGAGCTGTACAATGACTGTGTATACCACCAGGTACTATCAACATGTGTGTGTGTGTGTGTGTGTGTGTGTGTGTGTGTGTGTGTGTGTGTGTGTGTGTGTGTGTGTGTGTGTGTGTGTGTGTGTGTGTGTGTGTGTGTGTGTGTGTGTGTGTGTGTGTGTGTGTGTGTGTGTGTGTGTGTGTGTGTGTGTGTGTGTGTGTGTGTGTGTGTTGCGGTGAGTGGGGGGGGGTTCCACTGAAAATCTACCAATGCTACACTGCTTCGTGTTAGTTTTTGTCGACGTCATAGTCACTTAATGGCTGATATGATGAGTATTAATCAGCAGATTGGAATTTTCATCACCACGGAGTTTGGTTTCTTCTCGTATGGAGTATAGCTAAAGGCGTTATTTCCGTTTCAAATAACTTCCGGCCAAGCTGAAAACAATTAAACTGTTGACAAATGGCAATAATAGACTGATTTATCTATGAGTAAATCATGCAGTACTATCATTTCCGGTTAAATTTGGTGCACTCTTTTTGGAGGCAGATCAAATAGTTTATAGCTACGCTTAGAGTGCTAACTCAAGCCTCCGCCCGAGAAAACTCGCGAAGACGTCAATTGAATATAGCGGTTCGAATGAGATTCAGAATACAGATGCTGGTCTTGCTACGTGGCATACAGCTGCAATGAAATCTCATACCAATGGATGAAAGAGTAAGCTACGACGAAGGAGGCACACCATTCATTAACTTATAAACAAGCACAATATAATAAACAACACGAAACTACAGCCTCGATCAGTGAACTACTTATTTGCATGCTTACAGAATGCAAAGAAGTTACCTTGCTGTAAATGTAAGTCAGCTGGCACAAGTGCTCTGGCTAGAAGATGGGTTGGCTCCTCTGCTGCTTATGCCCTATGTTCTTGACACTGATATACACTTCAGCATCCGATTGGTCTGGTAACTAGAGAACGAAGCAAGGTCGCTGAATCGATTTATCTTCAAAGACGTCAGCAGCATTTAAGACTTTTCGACCATCAATGGCACCGTCACTGCTTGTACTTCATTTATAGAGCGCCAATGTCTCATTATAGTGATTTAAGTAGCTGTGCTGCTGACCTATTGTTAGATGATTTCATGACGACAGCGATAAGATTATCCTCGCGATCAGGCTGTGCAATAATGCGGCAGGTGACAAGAGCCGATTTTATAAAGATTTCATAGGCCTTGTGAGGAACAATACCTGACCGGTTAGAATAAACTACAAGAGTTCGGATGTTGGAACAACGGATAACCCAATGCAATAGTCAACTGTTTACAACGATTTTGACAAATATATATCGCACTTTCTTGTGAACATGGCCATTTTGTAGGAAGAGAGTTTTCTGCTTTATTTGTGGCTTTTGTCGCTTACAAATGACAGTAATATCGAGAGGAGGAACAAACAAAGCTGATGTAAAAAAATGGTGTACTCCCAACGATCCGGCGCGTTAAACTGGTGATCACAACAATGCTTTTATCGTTTCTACAGTGACGTCAGTTATTTCTGATGGGACCGCAACATGATTGAATTGCGCATGCGTCGTTATGAGGCACACTTGTTTCTCGTTTAGGATATTTTTGAATAACACATTCCCTGTACCGATATCGATAAATTGTAGATGATGTGTTTTAGAATAATGTCATTCATGGCCAAGGTCTTTTCATGGATCTGTGTCTCTTTCTCTGCTGTATGTCTTTTCTGACCAAGATGTATGTCATGCTCAATCAATTTTGGAATGAAAACTATAGTCAACGAATCACTCTGGATAAATAAATGTACATATAATAGATGGATAAACAAAATTACATAACATCTGTGAGACTGCGGCACAATTGTGGACGCATCGGCCAATCAGAAAGGTAATCGTGGGTCTCTAGCGACGACTTGTATATGAAGCTTAGAGCTAATGGTTTTGCTGTGTGAGTGCTAACTTTCACCAATTCAAATACGTGAAGTGAATCATATTGGTACGGCTTCCTGTATTGTTATATGGGTTCAACAACGGCATATTATTGACCTGTTACGATCGCTAAGCGCACATGTGTTTTGTTAGTCTGTCATTCACCATCAAACGAGAGACAATGGCAAAACCCCCCAGGTATCTTAGACGATTATCATTGGTCATTAGTGTCGCTCGTATTGACTTATCGATGTTGTGTGCTGCTGGTTATAGTATTCACAACATGTAGTGAAGAACTAACATTGGTCATTTAGCGTTGGATGTAGAGTCGCGAATGTGACCGCTCAGTTCAACATCGTGAATTGATAAAGAAGACGTTTCCGATGCCACTCAGTAAAACAACTAATGTACGACTAGTAACATATGTAACTTGCCAATTAAAGTCTATTCCCACACCCCTTCTTATGCGATTGCATAAAGCAGTCATTTCATATCAGCCTAATCAATCACCATAAAATTAATAACTATAGGTATATAAAACACAGTTTCTATAAATGAGCAAATGATTCTATGATTAAGCTGACTTTGATGGATAAATAGTTTATGCCACCTCACCCAGAAGCGTTACCAGCTGAACCATGTCATAATTCCGTTACTGGAAGCTGTGATAAATCAGACATTGAGAAGCCAAATCAACCTGCACTTAGGGGCTTTACAGTGTGGTCGTCCCGTATATTATTCATAGAAACGCTCACCGTATATTGTTGGATTTCATATTGTACAGCTCCTTCTGACTGATGATAAAGGAATAATGTAAGCGTTGGTAATGTGACATTCTACGATCAATCACACATCGTTGGAAACACCACGGCTGCATTTGATGTACTTTAATACATCAGGCACGTGTTCATGTACTCCGGAGTGTTGAACCCATTTATAGTAAAGAGCAGGGGTAGTTTGCCCGAGAGGAGTTATGGTCTTTAGAGTGTAATAGCATGTTATGATGCGATATATCCACTCGTGTTAGCGTGATCTGCGTTCGCGGTCATGTGGTGTTGTCACATAATAGCCAAATGAATATAATATATTTTGCTTGACTTAATATATCATGAAATTGACAACAATGTCTGTATATAGTTCATCTGTATGCCATTATTACACTTACTGTAGCACGACTAAGTGGTTACATACAAGCAGCGAGAATGGTGAGCGCAATGAAATTATTTATGCAATCGATGCACCCCGATTGTGAAGATATCTTGCGCATGCAGTATGACCCAAAAGCACCTAACAGGGTTGGTCACTATGGGAAGATGAATATCTTGTCCATATCTGGAGGCCTTGGCACACCGTCATGTATAATAAAATGACAAGTGGAAACAAATGTACCCCATTAATGTCGTATATATCCCTTGTCCTCAGACTAGGGATATATACGACTAATATTGGAAGCATATACATCAGTCTTGGGATAGGTGATAGTTAATTACAAAATACTGCTTATTCATATGAAACACCAATGAACCTCGGATGAACACAAATGTAAACAACTGTCATCCCAGCCTCAGAGAATTATGCACCTTTATCCTATTCGTGGATATTTACTTTTATAACTCAAATCACATCTATCAAAGGCACGTACCTTTATTGGGGCAGTTGAATATTTTGAAACTAACCAAACTTTCATATTGTTCTTTGTTTCACCATTGTACTGTTATGGCCACCTGAATTAGGGAATGAGTTTATATGTACCGTAAAAGTTGTGTTGATGACGTATGAGATGAATGTGTTAATGATAGACAAAATTGAATGACTGCCATCTGTTGCTACATTGTCCTTAATATGACAACCAGCTCCTATAATGAAACACGATAATCAATCATTGAGCGCCACAGTAACTCTAAAGCCATGTACTTTCACACACTGAAGTGCATACAGAAAAAACTGAGTAATAAACTCTCCCGGTTGTGATTATGGAAGCCACTTTCACAATGCAAAGTTGCACTCTGAAATCAAATGCTTAGCTTCGTTATCAAGCAATTTAGTCTCGAAAACTTCATTAAAGCCCTTCAAAATTGCACATTGTTTGTACAGCAAAATATTTGTTACATAGACAAACCCACACTCACTCTCATAGTAAATTATTGTGCTGCTCACATTCTCGCCAACATACAAGGTAGACACTTGTTCAGATAAACCTTTGTTACGCAGCGCCCTCTTTTCTTTAGCTAGTACTGCACCGTTTCGACCTACAAAGGCAATTTCATTCTTCTCTGACGGGGTGTTGTATTTTATTCTATCAGGATCATGCCATTGGCGTAGGAATAACAACGCGACGTACAATCGTTATTTTGTGACATTTTCGGCTTCATAAGAGGGCGATAAATCATGGCGAATGCCACCAAGCCGATTACATTTTGTTGACGTTAAAGGCCTTTTGATGTACATTCATTATAGGAACTGCATAAAGGAACCGAAACGAACCGCATACACTGGTATTGGTTCACCTTCTTGAACCGTTGGAAGGATAATCGCTAATGCTGGCCAGTGCATAGTCAGTCGCTAATATTTCAGCACACAATCGATAGCTGAATTCCGACGAATGGTCGTTTGGTGACATTTTCGGCTGCACATGAGCGCGTTAAAATCATGGCTAATGCCAGCAAGCCAATTTCATTTTGTTGACATTAAAGGCCGGCCATAACCGTCGAGTATCATTTAACGCTGCTACAGCGCATAGCTCATTATAGCTTGGTTCAAACATCCACTAGAAACTCTCACGCTGGAGAGGGCTGTTAAGTAATGTTTACTGAGCAATTGCAACTCATATTAGGAGACGATATGCAGAAAGATAAAAGAAAACCTATGACATCTTCTATTACGATATTTTCCATATTCATGAATCGGTATAAATGCCAACTAGTTCAAATGTCCCGCGAAACAACGGCGAATGATAATTGAAAAGCAAAATGTAACCTTTATAATGTAAGTCGAAGTATTGGCTACGCCGCTGTATGAATAAACTGCATGCATCCTGAAACTAATTAAGAAGCAAAATTATCTCTAGACGGAGTTGATAGTTCCTGGTCTAATGAAGCTGTATTGACAATTAATTCACACGAAAACAAGAAACTACGTTCTCTTGCAGTCGTTCGTATTAATTACAATAAAGTGCGTGTGGTTTCAGCTACGCAAACATAAAGACTCATGCACCGAATGGCAACAGCGATTCGCTTGTTAAGCAATCACATTTTCAGATAAACCGCCCCCGTTTGTCTAAATATGTTTAACGCTGTTATTAAAACACGTTAAGGCAGGCATTTAAATGGGCATCGGCAAAGAATGTTAATTTGTTAATCATCTTGTAATATGATGTGCTATATATTTCCTTATGTACCTCAGTATGTATTTGTAATTAACGTAATGGCTGTAGAAACATAAGAATATACGTGTATGCACTTCCAAAGCATGTATTCACCAGTTGGCCATCCATGGAAATATCGTGCCAAGCTTTTTGTTTGTTGAAATTATATCTAGGCGTTTCACGATACATTCATTTCACGATCATATCAGACATATATTTGTCGTCTGATGATATTTATTTTTTATTTGAGAATGATGTAATGCACAGAGTTATTCCAAGTCTCTCAGCAAATCCAAATATATACGTCTTGTTCGATAATTGTTCAAATGGAAACTGCGTGCAAAGATGCGTCTTGGGTAAGTTGCATTTTCAAAATTTATTATCCGAGAATGTTGAACAGATTGAGCACATCGATTAACACTGGAAAGAATAACATAGCATCTATGGGAATTGTGGACTCCTTGATCTATAGCGACAATTTGCATAATAAGCTTGATGCTATTGGTGATTTGCATGTATGCATTTGCGTGAAGTATGGCCATATGGGGTCAACCAAGGCGAACATATTTGACTGTTATGGCCGCTGAACCCACTGATGTCATGCTAGTCGGCCACTCCCGCAAAGCCGAAAGGTGAAGACATGGTCAGCCCGTTATCATGGACGATTATGATATGCCATAAATGTGTCACAAGCATCGACTTTACGATGTCGTTCATAACGCAGTGCGAGGTCGCCGTGTGCCGCTTGTAACGCTATTCACAACATTTAGTGAAGCAGTATCTGAGTCATCTCGCTAATATGTCACTCATACGAAAAACAACTCATATACGGAAAAATGTACAATAGATAGTATGTAAGGATCGTATTGTTTTATTTGCTTGATTATTTGAGAGTCGGCTTACACTGGCAATTTCAATAACGATTCGAGTTTAGAGCCTGTAAAACAGAACTGTTTAATCTAGTGCTGCCTGTGGAGATATGTTCCATACATATTAGCCGAAGCAATCCTTTGTATGGCGTCGAAAAGTACAAGCTGCTGACTGCTATTTCATATAGTAAACATTAGGGCAACAATCCTTCTTCGTAATCGCACATGAAACACTGCTTGCTTTATTATCCAAATAGACACGCATCTAAATGCTACGATCGAACATGACCACACGACATATGTCATACACTCATGCTGTCTTTTCCATTATTATAAAGGCTAGTTACACAAGACTGTTGAAGTTAATCCTTCATTTGACATTATTAACGGCATTGTTGACTTTTTCATTCCATTCAATGCTTCAGAACTTCTATCCTTTGGGCACAATAAGCTCCTGCTCTGTCAAGCAAAGGCCACTCAAAAGTGGCAACCATATCTCTAACGATTATTAGTTTGTAGCTACCATTTGTTGAAGCAGCTTGGGTTATCCTCAATAAAGGACGTGCCTCGTTGTTTGCAGCAAGCATTTACACATAGCGAATGAAAATTGAATTGTCGAGTAATTAAGAATATGTTGAAGATCTTCACATAGCACAATTACTCACCCGTGCCAATTTGATCATATTGGGCGGTGAAATATGTAACGAACGATCATGTATATTGTGACACTATTTTAAAATGGTACATTTCTGTGCAACTGGAACAAATTCAAATCATACGATGGCGACCATTGTCCACGCATTAGATATGCATTGGTTTATTTATTTCCCCTGCAATTTATATTAGACGGCAATAACGATGGAATTGATTAATCTATGGCATTACCAGCGATGAAGGTACAAGGTCACATGCGGTATAAATAGATGCCTGCAATGAGCCCTGTTTATCACCTTGGTAGATTATGTGATCTAGTATGACCTTGTGGAATTGAAGGATGGTGGTGATCAGAAATATATGGGAAGTAAATCCCTCGGCAGAATGAGAAACTACTGACAGGGCATGTAGAAGACAAGGTTACCCAAGGTACATGAAATGTGGTACATGAGCTCCGACCATTTATCCTGATGTATTTAGAAAGCGTTTTTATCTTGAGCTAGACCCGTTGGCATCATTATATTTGAGCAAGAGGAAATCATCTACCAATCGCACACTTTACTGAGGAATCAGCAATAATTACATTTAAAGCATAGCTGTTGATAACACGTTATCGTATGTAATTAACTTATTAACTACACGGCAGGCCTGACGAGGCTTCTTACATGATACTGGAGTGGCCCACCGTCGTTAGTCCAAACATATCAAACATCTTAAATAACGTGCTAAAATAAGACTCACTGTCATTTTGCAAGCTATGGTCAATTTATTGCCATCGTATCCGACCGAATCTGTGATACCCAATGTGGTGGTACGCCATTGAGGCAGCTTCAAAGAATACGTTTTAAACACAGTTTTAAGGATTCACAACAAATTCACAGTCAGCATCAAATTGACATTCGTCAATGTTAAAGCATTACGATCGCGTATAACATTGAAATAATCAACAACAGTTGACTATAAATGTACATATCTAAAAGCAAACAACAACAAGGTGATGAAGGAAAACAATATATTCCTAAATCGACTGGTTAATTGATACCCAACATACAATGGAGCCATCACCGACGCCAATCAGGAAGAAACAAATACATATTGCAGCCAAATGCATATAAGATAAATGTAAAGTTTAGCTAGGCTTGTCTACGGCCCATCTTACATGCCATGTAACAAGCATGACAAAAGGTCAGGACTGTGTCGTTGTATCAGTTAACGAGTTGTGTTAAGGCAAAGAAAATTTAATATCACCCGATCATGCTGCGCAATAATCAAAGCGCGATATGAGTGATAGAATCAGCAATGTACCTGTCAATGTTGGCCGTTTCAGATCTTGGCCAAGTGCGCCGCTTCGACGAAAACATCCATGTGTCTCAATCATCCCATAACTGTCGAAGCATAGATATACTATTCTTAACATGTATGCAAACATCTAGTACAGTAATCACCGGCAAATGACTATGGTAATAGAAGGTATTGAGGAACATGTCACCAATTCTCCCTACTTAACGCAAGATAGTTAGATGCGATTGACAGTTGACGCCGGGCAGTTGTGGCGACCAAGCGGAAATGCTTCAATGCGATAAAATGTCTGATGAAGAAGTTTCATAAGGATTAGGTTCTATATACAATGTAAGGGACACCAAGTGTTGTTATCAGTTGCGCATGTAGTATGACAAGAACGCTGCTAATAGGGCTGATCAAGATGGGCGACAAATGTCACGTCCAATCTATGACAGTAGAGCACAAGGTCATGTATAATGCAATGATAAGTAAATCAAAATGTACCCCATTAATAATCACGTATGTCCTCGTTCCCTGAGGCTAGGGATGTATATAATTACCAATAGAAGCATATACATCAGTGGGGTGTAAGGTCTTAGTTAATTACAAAAGAAGGTAATCATATCATTTGGGTCAATTATCGATCATTAGTCGATATAATACTTGTTGCATAATCACCATGACATAATTGCTGTTTCCTAACTCACAATACAGTCAACGCAGTCATTAAGGGGAGTTGTAAGTGCTGATTGCGCTTAGGATCGTGTGTTCTCGAGGAAGATATGGTTGTGTATTGGAACTGTCATAGCTATGTAGCCTAGTGGTGCTTTTTGACAGATCTGCAACTCAGCAAACAAATAAGGGTGATTCGAAATGTACGCATTTCATTTTAGTGCTAACTCATTCAACACTCATTACTAATGACATTGCAGTAAGGGGTCGGATTTCGAATAACCAATCGTACATATCAAACGAGCAAACAAAAACCTCACAAATCCTTTAGATAAACACTTAAGTCCCTTTAGATAACGTTTTTGGCATTGGCACAGTAAATAAATCATTGATATTCCTTGACCCGGTAACTTAGTTCAATAAATTATTGTGTACTTTTAGCATTACATCGCATTACCAAAGGTAATATTTAGTCTCTCAGTATGTTTATCATACTCATTGTACTCGTGCATTTTCATAATGGTTAAACTAGCACCTTCATTTACGGTTCATAAGTGTAGGACACAAAAGGTGTGAAGAATATTAATCGAGTCCGCCTGATCCAAAACCATTACGGATCTGTTGTTGCTTGGTCGAAAGCGATAGAAATAACTTTCCTTCACGGTGCAAAAAGGGCACAAGTATGCTAAACCATACAATATATAACACGGCTGTGATCCTGATATTGAATACAATCGGGATAACCTTATTGGTTTATAAGATAAATCCAGACTATGAGCGTCAACATCCACTGAAATGTACGTGTACTCCCCGCTGTTTGGTTCAGTAGCCGTTCAAATATGAATTCAGGTGTTCCACTGCTATACTGATACGTGATAATCAATCATTGAGCGCCACAATAATCCTAACACAATGTTACCTTCACCTGCTGACTGATACCAGGTAAGCGACTATTGAATAAGCATACTGTGTCATGTACATTGCTCTAGCGAACCATACATTGTCCGTTTCAGTGAGGTAATTATAGAAGCCGCACGAAGAGGATGACTTTTAAGTCGTTTGCAAAGACGATATTGGTTTTCAGACGAAGCTTGTATTTGCTGCTCACTCACATTGTCTGCCACCAAAGCCCACTCGACCATTAAAGCCTGTGCTGTACCTTGGTCTCTGTGGAATTATGGTTCTCCTAACTTAAGCATTTAAACGATGGTCCATATAAAGAACTGGTTATAAGGAAAACAATTATACCGCAGCACAATTCATGATGCACAGTGAAATGGAATGCAGAGATTTCTTATCTCAAACAATTAAGTCTTGATAACCTACGTGAAGCACATTCTCTCCTCCATCAACATTGAACAATAAGATATAAATTGTGACTTAAATTATTTGCTGCTCAGACTCTCGCAAACACCACCGGTAGACTGCTGTTGATTGGATCTATGATGTTCCTTGACAAGATAAATTATTTTCGCCCATCGCTTATGCTATGCCGCGTATTCTTATCATTTGTAAGTTCAATATACTATGATGGGGTGTTGTGCTTCATGCTATTAGGATCATGCCACTGGCGATAGTGCAGAAATAACAGATCGGTGTACATAAATTATATGAAATCGATAAAGTAACCGAACGCAACATCATTCATTGCAAGGGGTCCATCCCCTCGAGCCGTTGGTTGGGTTATATCTGATGCCTGGTCAGTGCATTTTCGGTCTGCAATATTCCAGCACACAATATAAAGAAGCATCCAGACTAATGGTCATTAGGCGACATTTACGGCTGCACATGAACGCGGTAAATCATGGCTTATGCCAGCAAGCCAATTTAATTTTGTGTGCGTTAAGGGCCTTCCATCACCATTGAGTGTCACTAAACGCTGTTATAGCGTGTAGCTCATTTAGACCATTGGTCATTTCCACACCATCACATAACTACAATTTCAATGATAAGTCACTGACTGCCGCTTTCCATCATCCACTTCCCCTAGCAATGGTTGAACGAATCTGCAGACGAATTACCTCGTTTTTCACGCCGGAGATATCTGTTAGTTATTGATGGCTGATTAAAATCAATTGCAACACATATTAGGAGAATATATGCCGAGTGATACAAAGTAAACGTATAACATACTTTGCTGAGACATTATTTGCTTATTCATAAGTCGTGATTCTTCCAAAACGCCTACTGTCTACCATATATATGAACTAGGTTGCAGTAATAGTTCTACTTGTGTCTGTGTGCAGTTTGCAGCAGCGGTTTTGGTGATGCAATTTGGACGTGTTCTCATTCAATTAACCTTTAAAAAAATGCGCATGTGTGAGTATTTTGGGATACAACGAGCGAGGCGCTTTGCTGATTACAATCAACTTCTAATGTCCTCCATGTCACCGCAAATGCACATCATGTGGACACGAAATGATATAATTTTCCACAAAAGCAAAAAAAGAAGCCGAATGTATCAAAGCACATCAAATTATGCTGCGGTGCATCCCATGATGGTATAAGAGCGATGTGTGATTGGGTGAGAATGTTTTAGAGAGCATAGCCGACGCCTAAATTATCCATATTATCAGTCAGAAAGAGCCGTACAATATGAAATCCACCAATACACGGTGAGCGATTCGGTGAATCATTTACAGGATAACCACATTGACACTAAATGTCATGTACTTTGCTCTAGCGAACCATACATTGTCCGTTTCAGTGAGGTAATTATAGAAGCCGCACGAAGAGGATGACTTTTAAGTCGTTTGCAAAGACGATATTGGTTTTCAGACGAAGCTTGTATTTGCTGCTCACTCACATTGTCTGCCGCCAAAGCCCATTCGACCATTAAAGCCTGTGCTGTACCTTGGTCTCTGTGGAATTATGGTTCTCCTAACTTAAGCATTTTAACGATGGTCCATATAAAGAACTGGTTATAAGGAAAACAATTATACCGCAGCACAATTCATGATGCACAGTGAAATGGAATGCAGAGATTTCTTATCTCAAACAATTAAGTCTTGATAACCTACGTGAAGCACATTCTCCTCCATCAACATTGAACAATAAGATATAAATTGTGACTTAAATTATTTTGCTGCTCAGACTCTCGCAAACACCACCGGTAGACTGCTGTTGATTGGATCTATGATGTTCCTTGACAAGATAAATTATTTTCGCCCATCGCTTATGCTATGCCGCGTATTCTTATCATTTGTAAGTTCAATATACTATGATGGGGTGTTGTGCTTCATGCTATTAGGATCATGCCACTGGCGATAGTGCAGAAATAACAGATCGGTGTACATAAATTATATGAAATCGATAAAGTAACCGAACGCAACATCATTCATTGCAAGGGGTCCATCCCCTCGAGCCGTTGGTTGGGTTATATCTGATGCCTGGTCAGTGCATTTTCGGTCTGCAATATTCCAGCATACAATATAAAGAAGCATCCAGACTAATGGTCATTAGGCGACATTTACGGCTGCACATGAACGCGGTAAATCATGGCTTATGCCAGCAAGCCAATTAATTTTGTGTGCGTTAAGGGCCTTCCATCACCATTGAGTGTCACTAAACGCTGTTATAGCGTGTAGCTCATTTAGACCATTGGTCATTTCCACACCATCACATAACTACAATTTCAATGATAAGTCACTGACTGCCGCTTTCCATCATCCACTTCCCCTAGCAATGGTTGAACGAATCTGCAGACGAATTACCTCGTTTTTCACGCCGGAGATATCTGTTAGTTAGTGATGGCTGATTAAAATCAATTGCAACACATATTAGGAGAATATATGCCGAGTGATACAAAGTAAACGTATAACATACTTTGCTGAGGCGTTATTTGCTTTATTCATAAGTCGTGATTCTTCCAAAACGCCTACTCTCTACCATATATATGAACTAGGTTGCAGTAATAGTTCTACTTGTGTCTGTGTGCAGTTTGCAGCAGCGGTTTTGGTGATGCAATTTGGACGTGTTCTCATTCAATTAACCTTTAAAAAATGCGCATGTGTGAGTATTTTGGGATACAACGAGCGAGGCGCTTTGCTGATTACAATCAACTTCTAATGTCCTCCATGTCACCGCAAATGCACATCATGTGGACACGAAATGATATAATTTTCCACAAAAGCAAAAAAGAAGCCGAATGTATCAAAGCACATCAAATTATGCTGCGGTGCATCCCATGATGGTATAAGAGCGATGTGTGATTGGGTGAGAATGTTTTAGAGAGCATAGCCGACGCCTAAATTATCCATATTATCAGTCAGAAAGAGCCGTACAATATGAAATCCACCAATACACGGTGAGCGATTCGGTGAATCATTTACAGGATAACCACATTGACACTAAATGTCATGTACTTTGCTCTAGCGAACCATACATTGTCCGTTTCAGTGAGGTAATTATAGAAGCCGCACGAAGAGGATGACTTTTAAGTCGTTTGCAAAGACGATATTGGTTTTCAGACGAAGCTTGTATTTGCTGCTCACTCACATTGTCTGCCGCCAAAGCCCATTCGACCATTAAAGCCTGTGCTGTACCTTGGTCTCTGTGGAATTATGGTTCTCCTAACTTAAGCATTTTAACGATGGTCCATATAAAGAACTGGTTATAAGGAAAACAATTATACCGCAGCACAATTCATGATGCACAGTGAAATGGAATGCAGAGATTTCTTATCTCAAACAATTAAGTCTTGATAACCTACGTGAAGCACATTCTCCTCCATCAACATTGAACAATAAGATATAAATTGTGACTTAAATTATTTTGCTGCTCAGACTCTCGCAAACACCACCGGTAGACTGCTGTTGATTGGATCTATGATGTTCCTTGACAAGATAAATTATTGTCGCACAGCGTATTCTTATCATTTGTAAGTTCAATATACTATGATGGGGAGTTGTGCTTCATGCTATTAGGATCATGCCACTGGCGATAGTGCAGAAATAACAGATCGGTGTACATAAATTATATGAAATCGATAAAGTAACCGAACGCAACATCATTCATTGCAAGGGGTCCACCCCCTCGAGCCGTTGGTGGGGTCATAGCTTATGCCTGGTCAGTGCATTTTCGGTCGGCAATATTCCAGCACACAATAAATAGAAGCATCCAGACTAATGGTCATTAGGCGACATTTACGGCTGCACATGAACGCATCATGGCTTATGCCAGCAAGCCAATTTAATTTTGTGTGCGTTAAGGGCCTTCCATCACCATTGAGTGTCATTAAACGCCGCAATAGCGTGTAGCTTATTTAGAGCATGGGTCATTTCCACACCATCACATAACTACAATTTCAATGATAAGTCACTGACTGCCGCTTTCCATCACCCACCGCTCCTAGCAGTGGTTGCACGAATCTGCAGACGAATTACCTCATTTTTCACGCCGGAGATATCTGTTAGTTATTGATGGCTGATTAAAATCAATTGCAACACATATTAGGAGTAAATATGCCGAGTGATACAGAGTAAACGTATAACATCCTCTGTTGAGGCAATATTTGCTTTATTCATAAATAGTGATTCATCCAAAACGTCTACTGTCTATCATATATATGAACTAGATTGCAGTAATAGTTCTACTTGTGCCTGTGTGCAGTTTGCAGCAGCGGTTTTGGTGATGCAATTTGGACGTGTTCTCATTCAATTAACCTTTTCAGATCAGTTATAGCAGCACTAAAAATGCGCATGTGTGAGTATTTTGGGATACAACGAGCGAGGTGCTTTGCTGATTACAATAAACTTCTAACGTCCTCCATGTCACCGCGAATGCACATAATGTGGACACGAAATGATATAATTTTTCACAAAAGCAAAAAAGAAGCCGAATGTATCAAAGCACATCAAATTATGCTGCGGTGTATCCCATGATGGTATAAGAGCGATGTGTGATTGGGCGAAGAATGTTTTAGGGAGCATAGCTGACGCATAGATTATCCATATTATCAGTCAGAAAGAGCCGTACAATATGAAATCCACCAATACACGGTGAGTGATTCAGTGAATAATGTACGGGATAACCACATTGTAAAGCCCCTGAATGCAGGTTGATTTGGCGTATGAACGTCTGACATGACACAGCTTCTGGTGAAATAAGTATGACACAGTGCAGATTGATACCGCTTCTGGATTCAGTCGCATTAACTATTCATCCATCAAAGTGTGCTAAATCCACGAATCATTTGCTCTGGTATGGAAACCACGTTACATATACCAATAGTAGTTGAAATGGTGATTGATGACGCAAGTATGAAATGACTACTTTATATCATCGCACGGAAGGGGCGTGACAATTAATTGCTGTTTGCCAGTAACACATACCACTACTTTTATATTAAAGTAGTGTCGGGCCAGAACAGTTATCCTGCACTAATTCGCTATGAAAACCAATTGTTTGCGTGAATTATTTGTCTATAGACATTGTCATCAACAACTATCTGTCATTGACTCAGAAATTGTGCTGGTTCGTGTGCATTTTAGACCATGTCATGCCTGATTGTTTTCGTTCATCATAAGGCTTTTCGTTCCGTTATCGGGTAGAAGAGATTATCACAACTATATGACCGCAAAAAGGTGAATGCAGACAGGCTGTTAAATGTTTCTATCAAATATAGCAACAAGCAGCAAAAAGAGTTTTTTGACCATTGTACGAAAACAAGCTGTAGAGGCGGCAGTCGATTATAAAAATCCAATAGTTCTATTTCAGAGGCTTACACCACAAATTGGTAGTAATGCTGTCTTTGTAAACAACAATCTGTCTAATAAGCAAGCAAGCAAGAAATTCTCACTTACTATCCAGTGTAACGGTTCTGTACACGAATTGTTTTTCTTCTTTGTTGCATCGGAGCATCTTCTCTATCAATTCACGGTGTACAACTGAGCTGTCATACTTCTATACTCAGCAAGAAATGACCCAGATACTGCTTCACTGCATGCTGGGAATAACATTACCTGCCAAACACTGCGATCTTCATCTGCGTTATGAACGACATCGTAAAGTCAATACGTGTGACACATTAATGGCAGATAACAACAGTCTATGATTACGGGATGACCTTGCTTTCACCTCTAATTTGATAGCACATGACCGACAAGCATGACATCAGCGGCAACCATAACTGGCAATTATATATACCGTTGCTGTTCAACTATAAGCATAGTCGCTAGACATCCAATAAGAGTACCTTTACAATGGGCATACCCTTCACAATTTGGATCCATTTGCATATATGTTAGGTTATTCTTTTGAATGATACGCTATGCACTCCATTGGTTCTGTGTAAAAAGTTATGAAATACAATTTACCCTGAGCGAATCGTTACAAAATGTATTCAGAAATATTGATAAAATGCCAGATACATATATGAGAAGTGTAGACTTTCGCATGACTTTTCTGTCTCTCTCAACGTATCAAGCGTGTATAAAGCCCATGCCTCGCATCGACAAAGACATCCACGTGACTCATTCATCTCATTATCATGAACGTCTACGCACCGAGGTGTGATTCTTAGCATGTATGCAAACAACTATCTCTAGCAAATGCATTTGGGAAGAGGCGGTGACGGGAATCTTGTCACCCACTGACGTTGGTTTGTTACCCTGCCTAACGCTTGATGGTTTTATATGATAGCGGTGCATCATGAGAGCCGGATTTGTAAAGTTGTGTTGACTCGATAGGAGGAGATTCCATTCATGAACAATAACGTTGCATTGAGACATTGAACTGCTGTGGTGACAAAGATATAAAGTCTCAATGCGATACATGTTCTGATGAAGAAGATTGATAAGTATAAAAATCTACGAGCAATCGATGGAACCCCGTTCGTTATTATAAGTTTCACATGCAGTATGTTGTATATTGTTGCCAACTAGTATGCCCCTGGAAATCGAATGTTTTCAAATGTTTTGACTGATCGTGCTCTTTGATCAATGTGTTATAAGATCAAATGAAATGAGCTCCTGAAAAACATTAATGTAAGGTGTTATCCTTGCTTGGTGCATGTGGCGTTGAACGATGCGTCTGCGATGAGCTGATTGTATGAATTTCCTTTTTACTGCAATTGTTAATGCTACATGTGGCGTCACGTGTTCTTCGATACAGACAAACTAGCAAACGAGGCGGACGTTATTGCGCTTGGTAAAATTGATAAATTGGGCCCGTAATACACGACAGTTGCAAAGTCTACGTTGCTGCAGCGAGATGCAAAAAATAAGGCAGCATTGATTGCCCTATTGGCGCCAAGTCGTCAACTAATGTTACGTCAGTTTATAACGTAGCACATTCGGACGGGCTCCCATTCGATGTCAATTGTTCTTGACTTCTTGACATTACTAACGCCTTCAGCAGCGTTGTTGATTTTGTCATTCTATTCAATGCCTCGGAACTTTTATCCTTTTGGCAAATAAAGCTTATGCTCAATTATACAAGGTCACTCAAAAGCCAGCTTGGCAACCATGTCTCTAGCGATTGTTGGTGTGAAAGCAGCTTGGGTTTATCCTCAATATAGCACTTCTCAATGTTTACAGCAAGAATTAACAAATAGCGAATGACAAATAAATATGTCGATTAGTTAAGTCTATGGTGAATATTTTCACATACCACCATTTCTCACTCTTGCCAAATTAATTATATTGAATTGTGAAATATGTAACGATCGATCAAATATATTGTGACACTATTTTAAATTGGTACATATCTGTGCAACTTGAAAATATTCGAACCATACGATGGCGACGATTGTCCACGCATTAGATATGCATTGGTTGACTTATTCTCTCTACAATTTATATTAGATGGCAATAACGAAGGAAATGATGAATCTACGGCATTACCAACAATGGAGGTACAAGGTCACATGCGATATAAAATAGATGCTGACAATGAGCCCTGTTTATCACCTTGGTAGATTTTGTGATCTAGTTTGATCTTGTAGATTTGAAGGATGGAGGTGATCAGAAATATATTGGAAGTAAATCTTTTGGCAGAATGAGTAACTACTGACAGGACATGTAGAAGACAAGGTTATCCGAGGTGCATGAAATGTGGTATATCAAATCCGACCATTTATCCTGATGTATTAAAAAAGCGTTTTTTCTTGAGTTAGCCCCACACCATCACATAACTACAATTTTAATGATAAGTCACTGACTGCGCTTTCCATCATCCACTGCCCCTAGCAATGGTTGAACGAATCTGCAGACGAATTACCTCGTTTTTCACACCGGAGATATCTGTTAGTTATTGTTGGCTGATTAAAATCAATTGCAACACATATTAGGAGAATATATGCCGAGTGATACAAAGTAAACGTATAACATACTTTGCTGAGGCGTTATTTGCTTTATTCATAAGTCGTGATTCATCCAAAACGTCTGCTGTCTACCATATATATGAACTAAGTTGCAGTAATAGTTCTACTTGTGTCAGTGTGCAGTTTGCAGCAGAGGTTTTGGTGATGCAATTTGGACGCGTTCTCATTCAATTAACCTTTAAAAATGCGCATGTGTGAGTATTTTGGGATACAACGAGCGAGGCGCTTTGCTGATTACAATCAACTTCTAATGTTCTCCATGTCACCGCAAATGCACATCATGTGGACACGAAATGATCTAGCGATTGTTGGTGTGAAAGCAGCTTGGGTTTATCCTCAATATAGCACTTCTCAATGTTTACAGCAAGAATTAACAAATAGCGAATGACAAATAAATATGTCGATTAGTTAAGTCTATGGTGAATATTTTCACATACCACCATTTCTCACTCTTGCCAAATTAATTATATTGAATTGTGAAATATGTAACGATCGATCAAATATATTGTGACACTATTTTAAATTGGTACATATCTGTGCAACTTGAAAATATTCGAACCATACGATGGCGACGATTGTCCACGCATTAGATATGCATTGGTTGACTTATTCTCTCTACAATTTATATTAGATGGCAATAACGAAGGAAATGATGAATCTACGGCATTACCAACAATGGAGGTACAAGGTCACATGCGATATAAAATAGATGCTGACAATGAGCCCTGTTTATCACCTTGGTAGATTTTGTGATCTAGTTTGATCTTGTAGATTTGAAGGATGGAGGTGATCAGAAATATATTGGAAGTAAATCTTTTGGCAGAATGAGTAACTACTGACAGGACATGTAGAAGACAAGGTTATCCGAGGTGCATGAAATGTGGTATATCAAATCCGACCATTTATCCTGATGTATTAAAAAAGCGTTTTTTCTTGAGTTAGCCCCACACCATCACATAACTACAATTTTAATGATAAGTCACTGACTGCGCTTTCCATCATCCACTGCCCCTAGCAATGGTTGAACGAATCTGCAGACGAATTACCTCGTTTTTCACACCGGAGATATCTGTTAGTTATTGTTGGCTGATTAAAATCAATTGCAACACATATTAGGAGAATATATGCCGAGTGATACAAAGTAAACGTATAACATACTTTGCTGAGACGTTATTTGCTTTATTCATAAATCGTGATTCATCCAAAACGTCTGCTGTCTACCATATATATGAACTAAGTTGCAGTAATAGTTCTACTTGTGTCAGTGTGCAGTTTGCAGCAGAGGTTTTGGTGATGCAATTTGGACGCGTTCTCATTCAATTAACCTTTAAAAATGCGCATGTGTGAGTATTTTGGGATACAACGAGCGAGGCGCTTTGCTGATTACAATCAACTTCTAATGTTCTCCATGTCACCGCAAATGCACATCATGTGGACACGAAATGATATAATTTTCCACAAAAGCAAAAAAGAAGCCGAATGTATCAAAGCACATCAAATTATGCTGCGGTGTATCCCATGATGGTATAAGAGCGATGTGTGATTGGGCGTACAATGTTTTAGAGAGCATAGCCGACGCCTAAATTATCCATATTATCAGTCAGAAAGAGCTGTACAATATGAAATCCACCAATACATTTACAGGATAACCACATTGTAAAGCCCCTGAATGCAGGATGATTTGGCGTATGAACGTCTGACACGACACAGCTTCTGGTGACATAAGTATGACACAGTGCAGCTTTGTACCGCTTCTGGATTCAGTTGCATTAACTATTCATCCATCAAAGTCTGCTAAATCCACGAATCATTCGCTTTGGTACGGAAACCATGTTACATATACCAATAGTAGATGAAATGGTGATTGATGGCGCTAGTATGAAATGACTACTTCATATCATCGCACGGAAGGGGCGTGACAATTAATTGCTGTTTGCCAGTAACACATACCACTACTTTTATATTAAAGTAGTGTCGGGCAAAAACAGTTATCCTGCGCTAATTCGCTATGATTGAATTAAGTTTTCGTAGAAACCAATTGTTTGCGTGAATTATTTGTCTATAGACATTGTCATCAACAACTATCTGTCATTGACTCAGAAATTGTGCTGGTTCGTGTGCATTTTAGACCATGTCATGCTTGATTGTTTTCGTTCTTCATGAGGCTTTTTGTTCCGTTATCAGGTAGAAGAGATTATCACAACTATATGACCGCAAAAAGGTGAATGCAGACAGGCTGTTAAATGTTTCTATCAAATATGGCAACAAGCAGGAAAAAGAGTTATTTGACCATTGTACGAAATCAAGCTGTAGAGGCGGCAGTCGATTATATAAATCCAATAGTTCTATTTCAGAGGCTTAAACCACAAATTGGTAGTAATGTTGTCTTTGTAAACAAAAATCTGTCTAATAAGCAAGCAAGCAAGAAATTCTCACTTGCTATCCAGTGTAACGTTTCTGTACACGAATTGTTCTTCTTCTTTGTTGCATCGGAGCATCTTCTCTATCAATTCACGGTGTACAACTGAGCTGTCATACTTCTATACTCAGCGAGAAATGACCCAGATACTGCTTCACTGCATGCTGGGAATAACATTACCTGCCAAACACTGCGACCTCGCTCTGCGTTATGAACGACATCGTAAAGTCAATACGTGTGACACATTAATGGCAGATAACAACAGTCTATGATTACGGGATGACCTTGCTTTCACCTTCAATTTGATAGCACATGACCGACAAGCATGACATCAGCGGCAACCGTAAGTGGCAATTATATATACCGTTGCTGTTCAACTATAAGCAAAGTCGCTAGACATCCAATAAGAGTACCTTTACCATGGGCATACCCTTCACAATTTGGATCCATTTGCACATATGTTAGGTTATTCTTTTGAATGATACGCTATGCACTCCATCGGTTCTGTGTAAAAAGTTATGAAATACAATTTACCCCGAGCGAATCGTTACAAAATTTATTCAGAAATATTGATAAAATCCCAGATACATATATGAGAAGTGTAGACTTTCGCATGACTTTTCTGTCTCTCTCAACGTATCAAGCGTGTATAAAGCCCATGCCTCGCATCGACAAAGACATCCACGTGACTCATTCATCTCATTATCATGAACGTCTACGCACCGAGGTGTGATTCTTAGCATGTATGCAAACAACTAGCTCTAGCAAATGCATTTGGGAAGAGGCGGTGACGGGAATCATGTCACCCACTAACGTTGGTTTGTTACCTTACCTAAACTTGATGGTTTGATATGATAGCGGTGCATCATGAGAGCCGGATTTTTAAAGTTGTGTTGACTCGATAGGAGGAGATTCCATTTATGAACAATAACGTGCACTGAGACATTGAACTGCTGTGGTGACAAAGATATAAAGTCTCGATGCGATACATGTTCTGATGAAGAAGATTGATAAGTATTAAAATCTACGAGAAATCGATGGAACCCCGATTGTTATTATAAGTTGCACATGCAGTATGTTGTATATTGTTGCCAACTAGTATGCCCCTGGAAATCGAATGTTTTTAAATGTTTTGACTGATCGTGCTCTTTGATCAATGTGTTATAAGATCAAATGAAATGAGCTCCAGATAAACATTAATGTAAGGTATTATCCTTGCTTGGTGCATAGGGCGTTGAACGATGCGTCTGCGATGAACTGATTACATGTATTTCCTTTTTACTGCAATTTTGAATGCTACATGTGGCGTCATGGGTTCTTCGATTCAGACATACTAACAAACGAGGCGGACGTTATTGCTGCTTTGCGCTTGGTAAAATTGATAAATTGGGCCCGTAATACACGACAGTTGCAAAGTCTACGTTTCTGCTGCGAGATGCAAAAAATAAGGCAGCATTGATTGTCCTATTGGCGCAAATCTTCAACTAATGTTACGTCACTTTATAACGTAGCGCATTCGGACGGGCTCCCATTCGATGTCAGTTGTTCTTAGCTTCTTGACATTACTAACGCCTTCAGCGGCATTGTTTATTTTGTCATTCTATTCAATGCCTCGGAACTTTTATCCTTTTGGCAAATAAAGCTTATACTCAATTATACAAGGTCACTCAAAAGCCAGCTTGTCAACCATGTCTCTAGCGATTGTTGGTGTGAAAGCAGCTTGGGTTTATCCTCAATATAGCACTTCTCCTCAATGTTTACAGCAAGAATTATTAAATAGCGAATGGAAAATAAATATGTCGATTAGTTAAGTCTATGGTGAATATTTTCACATACCACCGTTCCTCATTCGTGCCCAATTAATTATATTGAATTGTAAAATATGTAACGATCGATCATGTATATTGTGACACTGTTTTAAATTGGTACATATCTGGGCAACTTGAAAATATTCGAACCATACGATGGCGACGATTGTTCACGCATTAGATATGCATTGGTTGACTTATTATCTCTAGAATTTATATTAGATGGCAATAACGAAGGAAATGATGAATCTACGGCATTACCAACAATGGAGATACAAGGTCACATGCGATATAAAATAGATGCTGACAATGAGCCCTGTTTATCACCTTTGTAGATTTTGTGATCTAGTTTGACCTTGCAGATTTGAAGGATGGAGGTGATCAGAAATATATTGGAAGTAAATCCTTTGGCAGAATGAGTAACTACTGACAGGACATGTAGAAGACAAGGTTATCCGAGGTGCATGAAATGTGGTATATCAAATCCGACCATTTATCCTGATGTATTAAAAAAGCGTTTTTTCTTGAGTTAGCCCCGGTAGCATAATAATATTTGGGCAAGAGGAATTCATCTACGGATCGCAATCGTCAGCAATAATTACATTTAAAGCGTAGCTTGTCTCGCTCTGTGTCACCCAAGCTGAATTGCTATTGATTGCACGTTATTGTATGTAATTACCTTATCATCTACACTGCCGACCAGTTGAGGCCTATCACATGAGACTGGTGTGGCCCACCGACGGTGGGTCATCGGCTCTGAGGGGTTATTCTTGTCACGCATATTTAACACCATAAATGACGTGCTAAATAAGTCTGAAGCATTGTCACATGGCAAGCTATTGTCAATTCATTGCCATCGTTTTACGACCGATGCTTGGATGTCTACTGTGGTGGTGCGCCATTGTGGCAGCTTCAAGGCGGTTATATTACACACTGTTTTAGGGGTTCACAGAGTTAGCATCAACTCGACATTCGTCAATGTTATAGCGTTACGACCACGTAAAACATTTAAATAATCAATGAGCGTTGACTATAAATGTACATATCTAAATGCAAACAACAACAAAGCGATGAAGTACACCAATATAAATCTCAATGGACAGGGTTTTGGATGCCCATCATATAATGGAGCCATCACCGACGCCAATCAAGAAGAAATAAATACTTGATGAAGACGCATATTACATCGATGTTTACACAGTCTGTTACACATTTCGGACAAATACATAAGTTTAAACTTTTGCCGGGCTTGTCTACGACCCATCTTACTTGCCACGTAACAAGCATAAAATAATACCAGGGCTGTCGCTGTATCAGTAAACGAGTGTTGCAAAGAAAATTAAATTTCACCCGATCATTGCTCATAAAAAGCGGCAAACGTCAATATGATTGATCGAAACAACAGTGCACCTGTCAATGATGGCCGTTTCAGATCTTGGCTAGGTGCGCCACCTCACCGAAGACATCAATGTGATTCAATCATCTCATCATTAGGAACCCCGAAGCAAAGATATGCTATACTTAGCATGCATGCAAACAACTAGCATAGCAATCAACGGCAAATGCCTGTGGGAATAGGCGGTAATGAGGAACATTTCACCAACTCGAGTTGGCTTGTTAACCTACTGAACGCGAGATGTATGTATATGATTGAGACGTAAGACAATTGTGGCGACAAAGATGAAATGCTTCAATGCGATAGATTGTCTGATGAAGAAGTGTCACAGGAATTAGGTTCTGTATGCAATCGATGGGATCCCGATTGTCATCATCAGTTGTACATGCGTGTAATATGACCAGAACGCTGCTTTCTCGACGGATCCTTGGTTGTGTATTGGGACTCTTATGGCTAGGTATGTAGCCCAGTGGTGCTTGTCGACATATATGCCCCCCAGCCAACAAATAAGGGTGATTGGAAAAGTAGCCGTTCCAATGTGTTATCAGAATTCGTGTTCCATTCCTATACTGAAACGTAATAATCAATCGTTGAGCGCCACAATACTCCTAACACCATGTTACCTTCAGCTGCTGACTGAGGCCAGGTCAGCTCTGCCTAGGAAAGCAGACATAATGCACATAGCAACAGTTTAACACACATACTGTGTCACGTACATAACTCTTGCGAACCATACACTATCCGTTTCAGTGAGCCCCACACTGGAAATTGAGCACTCCTGGTGGTAATTATAGAAGTTTTCAGACAATGCTCGCATTTGCTTCCCACTCACACTGTCTGCTGACAAAACCCATTCGACCATTAAAGCCTGTGCTGTACTTTGGTCTCAGTTTAGTCATTGTCCTCATTACAGAAGCTTTTAAACGAGCTGGTGAAAAGATCATACCGCAACGCAATTAAAAGTTACGCAGTGAAATGAAACGCAGAGCTTTTTTTCACAAACAATTAAGACTTTAAGACCTACGTGAAGTACATTCTCATCCTTCAACATAATGCACATTGTAAAATAAGATATAATTGTGACATAAGTTATTTTGCTGATCAGACTCTCACACACACCACCGGTAGACTACCGTGGATTGGATCTATGATATTCCTTATTAGATGAATTATTGTCGCCTATCGCTTATGTATCGCTATGCAGCGCTTTCTTATCATTTTCAATTTGCATATACTAGGATGCGGTGTTGTGTTTCGTTCTCTTAGGATCATGCCATTGATGTGATTGCAGAAAAAACAACGCGATGTACATTCATTATATGGAACATCATTCATTGCAGGGGATCGAAGCCGTCGGTGGGGCATTCGCTGATGGCTGAACAGTGCATATTTTCTGCGCACAATCAATAGAAGCATCCAGACGAATGGTCATGTGGCGACATTTACGACTGCAAATGAACGCAGTAAATCACGGCTTATACCAGCAAGCCAATGTTGTGTGCGTTAAGGGCCTTCCATAACCATAGAATATAATTTAACACTGCTATAGCGCGTAGCTCATTTATAGCAAGTTTTCACACCATCATATAAACTACCATTTCAATGATAAGTCGACTACAGACTTTCAACATCCATTGCCCCTAGCAATGGTTGCACGAATGTGTTTACGAATAACCTCGTTTATCACGCTGGATATATCGGTTAGTTATTATTGGCTGATTATTAACAGTTGTCACGCATATAAGGTTAATATATGCCGAATTATACAAAATAAACCTATAAAAAAAATGTGCTAAGATATTATTTGCTATATTCATAAACCGCGATAAATTCAAAAATGTATCCTGTGTACCATACATATGAACTAGGTGGCGCGGTTTGTTCTACTGGTATCGTTTTGAGACTCATATGTGCAAATTGCAACAGTGTTTTTGGTGATGCAATTTGGACGAGTTCTCATTCAATTAACCTTTTCAGATCAGTTATAGCAACACTGAAGAGGCGTATGTGCGGGTATTTTGGGATGCAACGAGCAAGGCGCCTTGCTGATTGCAATCAACTTCTTATGTCCGTTATGTGACCGCGAAACCATATCTCGTGGACACGAAATGATATAATCTTGCATTAATTAGGTTTCGAAGTACATGTACGTGCCTGATGTATCAAAGCACATCAAATTATGCTGCTGTGTTTCCCATGATGGTCTAAGAACGATGTGCGATTGGGCGTAGAATGTTTTATCGAGCATAACCGACCCCTAAATCATCCATATTATCAGTCAGAAAGAGTTGTACAATATGAAATCCACCAATACGCGGTGAGTGATTCGTTGAATAATGTAAGGGATAACCACATTGTAAAGCCCCTGAATGCAGGTTGATTTGGCGTCTAAACGTCTGATTTATCACAGCTTCCGGTGACGAGAGTATGACAAAGTGCAGCTGGGTACCGCTTCTGGATTCAGTTGCATTAACTATTCATTCGTCAAATTCTGCTAAATCCATGAATCATTCGCTCAGGTATGGAAACTATGTTACATATACCTATAGTGGTTTAGATGGCGCGTGTGATTGATGAGGCTGGCTTGCAACGACTACTTTATGTCATCGCAAGGATAGGGGCTTGACAATTAATCGTTATTTGCCAGTTACATATACCATTACTTTTATATTAAAATAGTGACGCGAAAGGAGAAGATTCAATTAATGAACATTATCGTTGCTCCGAGACATTGGACCGTTGTGGCGACTTAGATGAAAAGCTTCGATGCGATACATTGTCTGATGAAGAAAATTGAAGTATTAAATTCTACGAGCAGTAAATGGAATCCCATTTGTTATTGTAGGTTGCACATGCAGTATGACCCGAACGCTGGAAACAGGGGAGGGGAAGATCAATGTTTTGTCCAACATCTGAAGGTCGGGGCTCAAGGTCATGTATTATATAAATATACGTGATGGAAATGCACTCCATTAATCTTATATGTGTCAATGCTACCATACAACTAATAGAAGCATTTACTTAAGTCGGGTGTAAGGTCATAGTTATTAACACGTGGCTGCTTATCTACATGAAACACCATTGAACCTCAAACGAAAGAAAAATTAAGGACTCAACTAAATACAAATGACATTGCAAAGTATGACAGGATTTCGAATTACTTATCGCAATAAACAATATCCTCACATACATTTTCTTTTAGATAAACACATACGTCCACATGGATAGCGTTTCTGGCATCGGCACAGATACCACGTGATTTACCTTAGTGTTATACTTTACTGTGTACCTCTTAGCATTATATTGCATTGCCAAAGCCAATATTTAATGATAAACCACACTATCTCTCAATGTGTTATCGAAATCCATTATTTACACTTATGTACTTTTAGAATTGATTAGAGAGCCCCGATATGTCCGGATCTTCATTGCAAGATAAATCTAGGTGAGGATATTTATCGGGTCTGCCTTATCAAGCCCAATTACGTAATCTATCAAAAGCAATCGAGATAACTTTACTTTCCTCAAAAGTGCAAATGGTGCATATGTATGCTAAATATAATGCTAGTCTGTGATTCTGCTATTGGATGGGATCGCGATAACCTTACTTGTTTATAAGAAAACTCCAGTCTGTGAAATTCAATTCACTGTGTTTGAACGTTCTAGTCTGTTAATATATGCAAGGCGGCATAACTACTTCCCACAGTCGGGTTCAGTAGCCGCTAAAATATGTCATCAGAATTCAGGTGGCCGAACATTGATATATTTGCCGGAGCACTTTTCCCGACATTGCGTTAACTATTAAAGTCTCACATCATTCATACAGATGCAGTCGTTTGTTAAAGCGTGCGCATTACAATGACCATTGCCAGTTTATGCTTGTGGATATTGCACTTGATGAACCGAAGTCATCGTTTGTGATGTCCTGGATTGGACACAAAACAACTAGCAGTTAAATTGCTTACATTCAAAAGCCTAACGTTGTTTTCGTGTCACAACGAAAAGCAATCAAATCGTTTAAGATGTGACTGCAATGGAATAAAATAAAAAAGCCCCAATACATGAAAAGACAAATCACAATTTAAAGATGGTTCTTAAAACAACGCACAGTGATAATGGTTTGGCTAACACTGAGCACACGACCCTTACAGCGTTAAAAATAAAGTTGCCATCACAAGGTGTATTTCATATCCAATCAAATGACTACCGGTATTAGACCACGAAAGGTAACGCAGTACTCGCAAGCTTCCTGTGTGAACACCTAGCCGTCGTCACTTACTGCTATTTATGTACATTATTAAAGCTAATTTCACCCTAGTGAAATGGATAATTCTATAATAAATCAGAATTGTCGACTAATTCTTCGTGCGAATAGGGATGTAAGCTGACAACTACCGATGGTTGAAAAGCAATGTCACTTACTGCTGTCCACTAGCGCACTCTGACAATAATACTTATGACATCCTCTATAAAGGTATTATTTATTATATTTCAAAAATAGTGATAAATCCCAAGAAGCTCAAATGCACCGTGAAATGACAGATGAATAATAACTGACAAAGCAAAACGTCGAAATATTTGCGCAGATTAGAGGCCTAATGAGTCTTTATAGACCATTTTCTCATACCTAGTAAGCAACAAAAAAGCCTAGGTTGTCTTGCGGTCGTCCTGATTCATTCCAATAAAGTACGCGTGGCTTCAGCTGTGCAACCATGAGGACGCATGCATAGAATGTTTACACCTATTCGTGTTGCCAGTCAAGGAAAATAGTTGGGGTCACCATGACCATGCGGAGAGTATTTTAATGTGGTAGACTTTACAATGAATATCGCGTCGTGTCTAATTAACGGCTGTCATATAAATGGTCCTTTTGACAGGCTTTGCATCCTTATGATTGTTGCTGTGTCACCATATTACACTGGCTAATAGCACAATACCTTCAATGCAATAAATAAGTTGGTTGTATTGTTATTCTTTTATTGTGCCAGTGATGCACCGTGCAGCTTAATATTTGAACTGCATAGAAAAATCGTAGTGTTATCTGAAATGAGAAAGTAATGCCAGGACATATGCTAGGATGATTGTATATCGTTGGTACCAACAAGGAAAATGCATGCTGAGATTCCAGTTCAACCATTCATATCTAAAGGGGAAGCAAATATACTACCGCCAAGAATGTTTTATTAAAATATTTCATTGTGTACATTTGACCTTTCAGATGATGTGATGCCGGTCGGTCTACCGTGGCGCAGCCTGTCCATGAACTGAATAGCTGTAATGGTCCTACTGGCGTCCCATATGCAGTTAGTTTTTGGTCATGAAATTTGGCCGAGTTCTCATTCAATTAACCTTTTCATATCAGTTATAGCATCACTGAAAATATGTATATGCGGGTATTTGGGGGTGCACCTCCCGCGGCGTCTCTGGCTTATAATCAATTTCGACTCCAATACTGCACTTTGTTCACTATGATGAGTGATATACATAACCGCAACATAGACCATACATATCCGTGAACCTGTTGCCAACTTTGTTATTCTACGTTTTAATCTACGACATCAACGCATTCGCAAGTGGAAGTTATTTATAATGTTTAGACTAGTGGTATGGCTGAAATCTATATCATAATGCTACCACTTGTGCTTCATCTGTTCAGAAACGTTTGAAGGCACATGTTGTTGCACGTTTTATACAACTAAAAAATGACAAAATGTTCACGTCAGTTATTAAAAGTGAGGGCGGTAACTAATATTGGGCTTGCATAAGTCGGCCACTCGCCACCAGTAGAATGGTGAAGGTGCTGTCATCTTGCTGCCACATGCCATTATTATTGTCCATTAATGTGTCACACGCATAGACTTTATGTTGCCGTTCATCACCCCGCATGAGGGCGCTGTTTGATGCTGATTATGGTATTTAAAGGCTGTAATGAGGCCGTAATTTGGTTTCTTTGGCCTTTAAAATAGTCGTTTCGTTCACATAGAAGTTTTCGAACATACCGAAGAAATTGTCACCACCAGATCATCGATAATCCAGCTTCGACTACTACGCAGCATATGCATCTATTGTACTGATGTCCCCTTTTCATGCTTACACTTACACAAACGCGACTATAATATTATAAACAAGTGGGGCGTGAGCTTCACATCATTAACCGATGGTTGGTCCAAGTACTGTAATCGAATAGACATGACCGGCGTAAACAATTGATAACTATACTCTTTGACACGATTACGTAATGCTGTGCATTATCAGGTGACGTTTACTTCTTGTTCGTGTTATGGTGAAAGAGATGATAAGTTTAGATTGATTTGTTCAACACCATATTAATTGACTCAGAATTGATCTCGTGTATCTACATGAGGTTTTTGGTTAAATAACGAGCTGATTGAACAGCAATGAAGAATATGAATGATACTCTTCGTGCAATGTAGATAAGGTAATCGACGCGCTGAACATGGCCCTGACATGATTTTCGACCCATTAGTTGGTATTTAACTGGTCTGTAATAACATCATGGATCCCTATCTGGTAAATGTAGTTTTGCGTCTTACGTATAGTTTCAGCGGAACGAAGTTTTCTATGAACAGCCCGTTCCTCCTCCTCGGAATTTTCTCCATAAGAAAGACGGAGGCATTTCTATTATTGTATAATTTACTGATTATATTTATATATTAGATCAGTTCCACCGACTTAACAACTGCTCCACGAGGTCATGTAGAGCGTCAGAATGTGTTCTAGCTAAGACGTTAATATGGACAATGTAGAACATCATGCTGCTCTGAGAAGTGAGTAGCCTAAACATATAAATCAGTCGTATACATATAGTCTGAAACTCATACACGCCTTTTTAGCAATTATATATTTCGGTGTAATATGTATATTGTAGATGTAACACACTAACGAAACTATTATCTGGCTATACCTGGTGTGCGCGGCAAAACAATTACACCTGACCACTTTATCTCGGCTAATCAACAGTGGTAACCATTATTTTGGCAAAATGTGATCTCCGGAAACCAATCAATCATTAATTTTCTCTGATAAGTCCAATCAGTTTCATAGTTGGATAATTTCAATCTCTTGCAGTGTGTAGATTTTGCTTTTGTTTCCACTCATGACAATATTAGCATCCAGAATGTGAGTTATGGTTAAGATTTATTGATGTCGGGAACATCCTGAAACACTCTACAAATTATAAGCAACAGCTCGCATAAATGTATTGTTTAGTCTCAGCTTCAATTTCCACTATCAGCTTTGACATTACCATTTCAATTGTTTTTTTTTATTTTGGCCTCGATTACTAGAAACAGAAGGGATTAGAAACTGTACAAATGAGGGAGTTTGTATTCCCACTGACCGAATGGCATCCTCCGTACGATACACCGAAGCTCATTATCAATATAAGTATCACTAGAAATTAAACACGAAATTATATGCTTGTAGAATTCTCGAAGTCGCTTTTTGCAGGTGGCATTGTGTTACTTGTGACTTTCAGTCCGACCATTTCTGTTTACTAAAAGCTTAACTGCAGAACTATCATACAATATACATGGCTGTGATGGTGACGCTCGATATCAATTTCCATATTTGCGGCTGACGGTCATTTATATGCAGTAACAGTCAATGAGGTCTTGGAGAGCACCTCAACATAATCCATCATGAAAACTTACTCGCGATTATTTCTTATCAGTTGCAGATCAAAATGAAAACGGAAGTTATCAACGCATTATCAATAATAAATATTATTTCTTCATGCGATCAAGATGCATCGTGTTGATGATTCATATCTAGTTTTATAATAACTGAATAATAGAGCTCCAGAATGAAACGACCAGAGTAGAGTTGAATAAGATTATGAAGTCAACTAGATGATTGTACAGGTTTAGCTTATTGATACGCGTATAACATTGACAGAGCTAAGCGAGCGAATCGGGCATATCCGTCCTACAGTTATATTTTGATGTCTTGATGTTCTGTTGATTACATTAGTCAATCAAAGTTGCCTCATTCATCACTATGACTACAGGCGGTTATTTTTGTGTGTCATGTATCAGTCCTTTATCATCGGCAGCTTTCATGAATTTGACATTCATGCGCTGCGTGAAGTCTAATCTATCAATCGTGGAAAAAATCGATCCGCGATTTAGTGTCATACGTTAATTTCACTATCCGTCATCATATGCGTTGTCGTTTTCATGGCGATGCGCACCCTTTCATTGACATTTTGTAACACACTTCAAAGTCGTGACCTGATCGGTATGACACTTGTTGGTATGACACGACTCAGCCGGCCTCACCACGCTCTGACATTCGTAACTGACCTCTTCGTAACAGGCCTTGTATATAAGAGCCGTCAACTATGTGTGTCGTATCACGCTTTGTTCGACACTTGTAAATCTGGCGACGGCCCTGACGTGTCGTTATGTTACATTGGTTGCAACTACAACATATACCTATGCTGTGAATCGATAAACTTCTTTATACGGCTGTTTCGTGAGTATTGTTATCGGCTTATTTCTCAGTTTGAAGAGCCATAACATAAGTATGCTTATCGCTGGTGCAGCGTAGCCAATGGTGGTGGAATCAATCTGTATAGATGCAGACTGCTTCGTTACCGCTGAAATATAGATTGCTGTTCCTATTGCCACAAAAACCGGCAGATAAAAGAAGAATGATGTTATGTGTATGGGGTAGTTAATGCTTATGTATAATTTCGCTAGTATAAATAATGCATACATCATTTACAAGATATAAATTGTTACTAATTTACGTTTCGCTGGTTGGTATTGACCTGCCTGATGTACCGGTTATCACATGATATATGCGTTGCCATAAGCATGGGCGCTCCGTAAAATTGTCAAGTTGTAGGTTTATATATTAATTATTGCGATTTATTCGTCAAGCATTGACCATGACTGAGCTGTGATATCTGGCCCAGTTACCTTAGAACGCTGGGAAAATATCATATGGTGCATAAAATGTTACTTTACCAACCTTCTTTTTTCTGCTCTACAATCATTGTCCCTTTGGGTCACTAGATTGGGCCATAATGGACCCCATGTCACCTATACGTGTTTGAGCAAAATTCAGAAACAGCGATGGAAATCCTAGCCCTGTTTTACTAGCCCACAGTACTGAAGCACACTTGGAAGTGTTATATGCAGGCAAAAGGTCTGAGCCTTGCGTGTTGCTAACAGATAACTGAACAGATTATGTGCAACGCAAAAACATTCCAAACAATGCTTCATAAATGATTCTGATTCAATTTTTATTGATGGTGGTAGATACAGCATGACTGATTCAGTTAAACGTGAAGAAAATGCGGTTCAGATAGTTGACATTGATTTAGAGGATGACGGTAAGTTTTAACATAGACTTTAAGTAGGAACACAGGAAGACCCCACAATCACCTTGAGGGATTGTGGGATCTGCTGTGTCCCTGTAGGATAGACAGATGAATGGTCACCTTCAGAAAGTTGAACATCAGTCATGTTATTGGAATTATGCTACGCAAGTTACTGTTAAGCTATATGAGTCGAACCTGTTCTTGAATCTTTTGCCCAAACCTTTTCCCAGTTCAAAAACATTGGGGCATGAGTATTTATCATTGCTTTTTATTGCAGTTCCTGTTTCATCCGAATTGGGGGGGGGGGGGGGGATAATCATCAAACGTCACAACACCTTCTTTTCATAGCTTTAAGTGCAATTTATGTAAATGCTTTTCACAGTTGCAGCGACTGTATTGTCTAGCTTGTAAACGGTGATCATGTTGGCCCGGTTTAATCAAGTGTTTAATATTAAGCTCATGAACTAGAACACATGGTGCTGCCGCAACAGTCGTGCTCTGCGGATATCACGATACTACCAAAATGTACGTGCGTTAGTACCCTTGCGTTTCATCTGTTATTTCTTCCACACATTAACAACAATATGTGAACGTTTTTTTCCTGCTACAAATTTAACACTGCACATGTTTATATTAAATATTGATGGTGGCTTGGCAAGCTGTATTTATATTCAACAGCATTTTAGCAAAAGTTTGATTCACTATGCACCAACATCAGCCTTCATTATGTAGCATCACTGAGAACAAGACAATATGCTCCAAGTTAAGACTAATGTGTGCAATAATTCCCTGCTGCAAAGCATAAATTCAATTGGTGGTTAAAGATTATTCCTCTGATGATAGGACGATACCAACATTACCGATACCCGTCCTGTAAGCATTTGAACGTGTCACTCGACTTATTGGCATGGCTAATGCGGTCTCAATTGTCATGTCTGCCACATGTACATATTAACAGTAAATTCCTGTCATATGTTAAACAAATTATTGTTTATTTAAAATTAATTTCTTTCGATATGTATATTGATGTACAGATTCGTATTCTGTCAGGTGCGCGAAAAACGGATCATTTTCTATCTACCGGTTTTGATCCGCTTGTTATAATCGCATCAAGTGTGAGAATGATTAATCGACCAACTCATTCTCTTCCATAACGAGGTCGGTTTAATGCTCATGTGCTTGTTAGCTGAGTATGTCCACCCAATGAGCCATTATATATACCAGTTCCTATGCACGTGAATAGCCATATTTAAATATTATCTTTTATTTATAATAAACGTCCAAAACAATGTACTCCTTTATTTGTACTGTGGACCAAGTACAATAAATGACTACCGATATTAAATACAGCCGCATCGTACTTAATGTCCATGTCTAGGAGAGTATTTGTCGTACAGGTTTATAATTTAAAATAATTACATGAAAACATCATCATGGGTGTGTGTCAATCTGTGGATAAAGAAACTTATCAATTGTGGCCTCCATTTTTAACATGGATGCGTTCTCGACCTGACGACAGTTAATCAATCTCAATGCTGCATCTAACCCAAGAATCCTTCCGCGTGGCCGCAATAGCAGGAATACGTCACACACAGTGATTTGCGACTAGAAAATGTGAACTGAAATGCCCCTCTTCCAAATCGTCACATTGTTCTCGTAGTAGGGTATGCGTACATATCACTTACCCGGTCATTATCATATTGCTGCTACTTCTGTCGTACAGATACATATAAACCAAGTCTGACATTTATCTATGCAATCCGTGACAAGAAGTCTGATTTTGCATAGGTAGGTTATTTTCCCTGTCGTGTTAGTAAAATGGTAATATATATATGTTTTGGGGATGTGTGACTAATCGGTTTCCAACCTGTCATACCAAGCGAGCCTATAGTGCTCTGCGGACTTGGGCAGAGAAGTGACTGTTTTTAATGGTACTGTTGTGGTGATGCTAATTGCATATGATGTGATTGAAGTATATTGACGGCTGGGAATTCAGAGACCATTGCACGGGGATTGCGCTAGGGAACGACTGTGATGGAGAGCACCTCAACATAATCCGTCATGAAAACTTACTCGCGATCATTTCTTATCAGTTGCAGATCCACATGAAAAAGGAAGTAATCAACGCATTATCAATAATAAATATTATTTCTTCATGCGATCAAGATTGTGTTGATGATTTATATGTAGTTTTATAATAACTGAATAATAGAGCTCCAGCATGAAACGACCAGAGTAGAGTTGAATAAGATTATGAAGTCAACCAGATGATTGTACAGGTTTAGCTTATTTGATATCGCGTATAACATTGACAGAGCTAAGCGAGCGAATCGGGCATATCCGTCCTACAATTATATTTTGGTGTCTTGATGTTCTATTGATTACATTAGTCAATCAAAGTTGCCTCATTCATCACTATGGCTACAGGCGGTTATTTATATGTGTCATGTTTTAGACCTTTATCAACGACAGCTTTCATGAATTTGACATTGAGGCGCTGCGTGAAGTCTAATCTATCAAGCGTGGAAAAAATCAACCCGCGATTTAGTGTCATACGTTATTGTCACTATCCGTCATCATATGCGTTGTCGTTTTCATGGCGATGCGCACCCTTTGATAGACTTTTTGTAACACACTTCTAAATCATAACCTGATAGGTATGACACTTGTTGTAATGACACGACTCAGCCGGCCTCACCACGCTCTGACATTCGTAACTGACCTCCTCGTAACAGGCCTCGTATATAAGAGTCGTCAACTATGTGTGTTGTATCACGCTCTCTACGTCACTTGCAATCTGGCGACGGCCCTGACGTGTCTTTATGTTACCAAACGGTTTATAAGAATGCAATCAAAGCATTGGTTGCAACAACAACAAATACCTATGATGTGAATCGATAAACTTCTTTATACTGCTGTTTCGTGAGTATTGTTATCGGCTTATATCTTTTGCCCAAACCTTTTCCTAATTCAAGTCCAAAAACATTGGGGCATGAGTATTTATCATTGTTTTTTATTGCAGTTCTTGTTTCATCCGAATTGGGGGAAAAATTTAATCAAACGTCATAACACCTTCTATTCATAGCTTTGAGTGCAATTTATGTAAATGTTTTTCACAGTTGCAGCGATTTGTACTTCGCTTTCGGGGCATTGCCTAGCTTGTAAACGGTGATCATGTTGGCCCGGTTTTATCAAGTGTCTAATATTAAGCTCATGAACTAGAACACATGGTGATGCCGCAACAGTCGTGCTGTGCGGATATCATAACCCTACTAAAATTTATGTGCGTTAGTACCCTTGCCTTTCATCTGTTATTTCTTCCACACATTAGTAACAATATGTGAACGTTTTTTTTCCCGCAACACATGTAACAATGCACATGCTTATGTTAAATATTAATGGTGGCTTGGCAAGCTGTATTTATATGCAACAGCGTTTTAGCAACGGTTCGATTCACTATGCACCAACATCCGCCTTTTTTATGTAGCATCACTGAGAACAAGACAATATGCTCCAAGTTAAGACTAATGCGAGCGATAATTCCCTGCTGCAAAGCATAATTTGAATTGGTTGTTAAAGATGATCCCTCTGTTGATAGGACGTTATACCAGCATTACCGATACCCATCCTGTAAGCATTTGAACGTGTCATTCGACTTATTGGTATGACCAATGTGGTAGCAATTGCCATGTCTGCCACATGTACATATTAACAGTAAATTCCTGTCATGTGTTAAACAAATTATTGTTTATTTACAATTTATTTCTTTCGATCTGTATATTGATACACAGATTCGCATTCTGTCAGGTGCGCAATAGACGGATCATGTTCTACCGTTTATGATCCGCTTGTTATAATTGCAGAAAGTGTGAGAATGATTAATCGACCAACTCATTATCTTCCATAACTACATCGGTTTTATTCTCATTTGTTGTTACCTGAGTATTTCCACCCATTGAGCCATTATATATACCAGTTCCTAAGCACGTGAATAGCCATATTCAAATATCATCCTTTATTCATAATAAACGTCCAATACAATGTACTCCTTTATTTGTACTGTGGACCAAGTACAATAAATGACTACTGATATTAATTACCTACTGCCGCATCGTACCAAATGTCCATGTCTAGGAGAGTATTTGTCGTACAGGTTTAAGATTTGAAATAATTACATGAAAACATCATCATGGGAATGGGTCAATCTGTAGATAAAGATATTTATCAATTGTGGCCTCCATTTTTAACATGGATGTGTTCTCGACCTGACGACAGTTAATCAATCTCAATTCTGCATCTAACCCAAGAATCCTTCCGCGTGGCCGCAATAGCAGGAATACGTCACACACAGTGATTTGCGACTAGAAAATGTGAACTGAATGCAGATCAAAATGGAGAGTAAACGGAAGTAATCAACGCATAATATCAATAATAAATATTATTTCTTCATGCGATCAAGATTGTGTTGATGATTTATATCTAGTTTTATAATAACTGAATAATAGAGCTCCAGAATGAAACGACCAGAGTAGAGTTGAATAAGATTATGAAGTCAACCAGATGATTGTACAGGTTTAGCTTATTTGATATCGCGTATAACATTGACAGGGCTAAGCGAGCGAATTGGGCATATCCGTCCTACAATTATATTTTGATGTCTTGATGTTCTATTGATTACATTAGTCAATCAAAGTTGCCTCATTCATCACTATGGCTACAGGCGGTTATTTATATGTGTCATGTTTTAGACCTTTATCAACGACAGCTTTCATGAATTTGACATTGAGGCGCTGCGTGAAGTCTAATCTATCAATCGTGGAAAAATTTGACCCGCGATTTAGTGTCATACGTTATTGTCACTATCCGTCATCATATGCGTTGTCGTTTTCATGGCGATGCGCACCCTTTGATAGACTTTTTGTAACACACTTCTAAATCATAACCTGATAGGTATGACACTTGTTGTAATGACACGACTCAGCCGGCCTCACCACGCTCTGACATTCGTAACTGACCTCCTCGTAACAGGCCTCGTATATAAGAGTCGTCAACTATGTGTGTTGTATCACGCTCTCTACGTCACTTGCAATCTGGCGACGGCCCTGACGTGTCTTTATGTTACCAAACGGTTTATAAGAATGCAATCAAAGCATTGGTTGCAACAACAACAAATACCTATGATGTGAATCGATAAACTTCTTTATACTGCTGTTTCGTGAGTATTGTTATCGGCTTATATCTTTCGCCCAAACCTTTTCCTAATTCAAGTCCAAAAACATTGGGGCATGAGTATTTATCATTGTTTTTTATTGCAGTTCTTGTTTCATCCGAATTGGGGAAAAATTTAATCAAACGTCATAACACCTTCTATTCATAGCTTTGAGTGCAATTTATGTAAATGTTTTTCACAGTTGCAGCGATTGTACTTCGCTTTCGGGGCATTGCCTAGCTTGTAAACGGTGATCATGTTGGCCCGGTTTTATCAAGTGTCTAATATTAAGCTCATGAACTAGAACACATGGTGATGCCGCAACAGTCGTGCTCTGCGGATATCACGACACTACCAAAATGTACGTGCGTTAGTACCCTTGCCTTTCATCTGTTATTTCTTCCACACATTAGTAACAATATGTGAACGTCGTTTTCCCGCAACAAATTTAACAATGCACATGCTTATGTTAAATATTAATGGTGGCTTGGCAAGCTGTATTTATATGCAACAGCGTTTTAGCAACGGTTCGATTCACTATGCACCAACATCCGCCTTTTTTATGTAGCATCACTGAGAACAAGACAATATGCTCCAAGTTAAGACTAATGCGAGCGATAATTCCCTGCTGCAAAGCATAATTTGAATTGGTTGTTAAAGATGATCCCTCTGTTGAAAGGACGTTATAAGCATCACCGATACCCATCCTGTAAGCATTTGAACGTGTCATTCGACTTATTGGTATGACCAATGTGGTAGCAATTGCCATGTCTGCCACATGTACATATTAACAGTAAATTCCTGTCATGTGTTAAACAAATTATTGTTTATTTACAATTAATTTCTTTCGATCTGTATATTGATATACAGATTCGTATTCTGTCAGGTGCGCAAAAAACGGATCATTTTCTATCTACCGTTTTGGATCCGCTTGTTATAATCGCATCAAGTGTGAGAATGATTAATCGACAAACTCATTCTCTTCCATAACGAGGTCGGTTTAATTCTCATGTGGCTGTTAGCTGAGTATGTCCACCCAATGAGCCATTATATATACCAGTTCCTAAGCACGTGTATAGCCATATTCAAATAATACCCTTTATTCATAATAAACGTTCAATACAATGTACTCCTTTATTTGTACTGTGGACCAAGTACGATAAATGACTACTGATATTAATTAACTACAGCCGCATCGTACCAAATATCCATGTCTAGGAGAGTATTTGTCGTACAGGTTCATGATTTAAAATAATTACATGAAAACATCATCATGGGTGTGTGTCAATCTGTGAATAAAGAAATTTATCAATTGTGGCCTCCATTTTTAACATGGATGCGTTCTCGACCTGACGACAGTTAATCAATCTCAATTCTGCATCTAACCCAAGAATCCTCCCGCGTGGCCGCAATAGCAGGAATACGTCACACACAGTGATTTGCGACTAGAAAATGTGAACTGAAATGCCCCTCTTCCAAATCGTCACATTGTTCTCGTAGTAGGGTATGCGTACATATCACTTACCCGGTCATTATCATATTGCTGCTACTTCTGTCGTACAGATACATATAAACCAAGTCTGACAATTATCTATGCAATCCGTGACAAGAAGTCTGATTTTGCATAGGTAGGTTATTTTCCCTGTCGTGTTAGAAAAATGGTAATATATATATGTTTTGGGATGTGTGACTAATCGGTTTCCAACCTGTCATACCAAGCAAGCCTATCGTGCTCTGCGGACTTGGGCAGATAAGTGACTGTTTTTAATGGTACTGTTGTGGTGATGCTAATTGCATATGATGTGATTGAAGTATATTGACGGCTGGGAATTCAGAGACCATTGGACGGGGATTGCGCTAAGGAACACCTGTATTGTATGGAAACTGACCAAAACTGTTTTATAATGGGTCTCAGTTGATATTTCTGATAATTACCATAATTCATATTTTTACAAGGCATTGCCATAATAGATAATAAAGGCATCGTAACATTATTAGTCTAGCGTTGTAGATTGTCTTTGCTCGTAAATTCGTAGGTATGTAAGTATGTAAGTTCAACCCTCGTTAATGCAACCGTCGTTCCCTCTGTGCATACAACAGCATTGCCTACCTCTCAAAAGCTCACTCTGTCTCCAAAACACAGCTCACGTGTACCACCGATTTCACTGGCCTCTTTGCTACATATATTGCTGTCGTATATTTGATGACTTGTGTCACCAGAAAACACCAGCGCTTGCGTGCTTTCTGTCTCATGTATCAATATCGCAGATGGTCGAATGACTCAAATAAACAGTTGAAACGCGCTCAAAAGGCAAGTGTAATGGGAAGTTGTTTAAGCTGACGAAGGTAGTTTGCGTTTTTCCTGCATAGGGTAGTAGTCAATAAATGTTAGCTCAGCCGTTTCATTGAAGGAGCCTTAATTAGTTATACATCAAACTATATTATTTTCAACCGCAGTAATTTGAGATAACTGCACAAACATCTGGGGCTACCCTGTAAATGCAAAGCGTCATTGATGGAGCAAACTACGGCCTCAGATGGCACTTAACAGAATAGGCATAACCATATAATAATAACAGAAGTGGTGGTTGTTCTGAACATTATTGACAGCAACATCATATTTAGGTTCCTCCAACATATGTATTGCCAAAAACCGATTGCTTTTGCAATCATACCTACCTCCTATCATTGGAACGTATAATGGCCTCAGGAGAAGCAAAGGAACTGTATATGCACGAACTACGCAAGTAAGCAATTACTGGCGCTTCGCATAAAATTCGTAGCCATTAGGGGAGCCTTATCGATGTAGTGTCAAGCCCGTGAACACAGTTGCGTCAGATGCCACTGCCTAAACTGCCGCTGTGAGGGCTACCCGACGTACACCAGAAGCTATATCTGATATGATTTAAGAAGCGAGATAAATCCATTTATGGCAAAAGAACAGTTGAGCTAATTACCGTCAACCACATGGATGATACATTTTGTACAGGCACACATGCCGAGAACATCAACAATAATGAAATACATAAGAAACAAATATCTCACTAACGCATCAGCTGAATTGAAAGTTTTATAAAGCCGGTAAGCTCGTAGCTTTATCCTGCCAAGTCGTCTGTATTACTGGTACAGTCGTATTGCCTCAGTATGCCGTCACCAGACTATTGATCAAGCAATTCTAGAGCCTCCACTGCTATTCTATTTATTCATACTCTGCTTGATAAGAAGAGTTAAAACAGCCATAAAATGACGATAGCGGGAGATTGATATACATTAGTTATTTGCCAAATCTAACTTATGTGGTCTATATTTCCTTTAGATTTATTGAACATTGCAAGAAAATGCTTCTACATAGCTTGCCAATCTCAAGTGATATCTGCGTATAAGAGCCCGGATATTCGAACAGAAGTGAATTGCACATGGTTTTATTGCAGTAGCGGACGATCTTTTTTAAAGACGAAAATGCTAGCTGCTTAATTATGAAGTTGATAGTGCTCCTCATAATACGTTTTTGCAACTCGAAACTGCAAAGATAGAATATGAGATACAATTACTTCCTGTCGGCTATTGCGTGAAAAATCGAGACCACACAGCAATATAGATAATGATAAATGTTTTGCGGCTTAATGTCGCTTTCGTCTATCCAATAACGACGCAGAACATTCTAGAACTGAATGGAATGGTTCCGTGGTGCTGTACAGTACCAGTTCGTCCTTTCATAAATGCTGAACAGACAGATTAAGCAAATGCTTATTAAGTGGATCCTATCAATGTAGTTGACATATCTGACCTGGCGGTTTCCAGACAGTCTACTGTAGCCGCATGATGTATCAATTGGATAGACGTCATTGTCATACTGGCGTCATGCAGAAATCGAACTTGTTTTTCATATGATGAGATAGCAACCTTGTTTTGATTCTTGCAATTCGGGTAAACTTGCATCCATTATTAGTCCTGTCCGTTATTTGCTATTTAAGCAGCGTTTTCTTCGAACATTTCACCGGCTTTTTGCACGGCCATAGAACACTGCATGTTTATAAGCAACGTTTGAATAGATATATCAAGAGCGACCGTGATTCAAAACTAGCTTTAAGCATTAGGTTTGTCAGCTAAATTACTAAATTGTGCATCGGACATAAATGGAGGTGTTAAGTATTGAACCTCGAGGCACAATAAAATAACTGTGGTGCCTTCAATACATTCAGCAATATTACTAGACAATTTTACGCAAGATTCATATATTTCTAAATAGAGCTGTCGTCACGATTTCACCTAGCGGCAACATGCAAACAATTACAGAGTCAGCAATAATTCGCTTGTATATTCCTGTTCAAGATGTACCATTTCCTGCACATGAAACAACTAGCTGGCAAGTGGGAACTTTCAACGTCGATAAACTACCTAACATAAGCTGTGACACGTTTTTATATATCAACGGTGTAAAAATGTCGAACAAAACAATATATATACATCTATCTATAAATATATATATATATATACTAATATATACATATGGTCATATAAATACCTAGCATGCGATATTGGACGGCTCTATGTCTCCGTCAATTAAGGTACAAATCATACGATATTGAATCACATCGGGCCAGGGTTTATGCTCACCTGTTTAGTGCATCGTTGCATAAAATTTATCGTCTGGTGGCGTTAGTTTATCATGTATGCATAAAATACCAACTGTGTCGATCAGCCATTACCTAATTTATATTTGTTAATGCCGGCTGGATAGTGATAAAGATTAAGTCATGAAAAGCCAAATAGTTTTAGTAGCATGCTTGTGATATGAATTATGTTAGACTATGATAATATAAAAGCATATAAATCATATTTGTCATTGTTAGTATTGTGATAGACTTTCGTTGGCGAAAACAGGGTCATTATGTGTAATCAATAGACTTGACATATGCAACTGAGTGTCGGCGCATGTTGTAAGGAGTCAACGTGGTGCCGCATTATTTCGCTTTCTATTGTCTTGTGTACGGTGGAAGTGCATAACGGAGCAGGTCGATAAGTTATCTTCTTTTGTTTTGAATGAGTTCCCTTGATTCGCTTCTTTTCTTTCATGAGAGATTGCCATAATATTGTTCTCATGCCATCAAGGTTACTCATCCTTCAGACAGCACGGATTCGTATATCTCATCTGCATTCAGTGACCATCGGAAATCAATTGAGCCTTACATTTGCATAAAGTATAAAAAACAGATACAGGACATATTTGATACAAAGAAGCAAAATGCAACATCCATCATCAACTAATCGAGTTCTATCTTGTGTCTAGAAGCTAGAGTGAGGCCCAATATAGTGATTGTGAACTAACTCGCTAGCTACCGACACTCGGGTCATTATAAACTCCTAGAATGTCATCCGGTTTATCTAGATACTAAAACATCGTTGGCCACCGATGGAGGCATCAGTAGAAAGGTAAATATTTTGTATGTTCATACGTATGTCAGCAGTCTGCAATATTGGACAGCTGGATGAGCGGTGTAAAACAGTAGATGCAAAAGGAATGTTCTGCCGTTCTGCCACTTGTTACACGCTTATCTCAGTTAGATATATACGTATTATCATACGATGTCACTGGTCTATGAATATTTGCTGCCCGCCTGTTATCAATTTCAGTGATGAATTATTACAATAAAAAAATACGTGCTTCTTAAGTACGGACAACGAGGTGCGTCTTTGTCCCATTCCAAACGTACTAAAGTTTAGTGCACTAGGCCAATGTCAACATCGCTGAACCAGCGTGCGTTAAGTTCTAAAATAACTACAAAGTCTACAAGAGTCAAACACTCTAATTATCCTTTCAGTCAGATATTAAGCAGATTCCATCTGACCCAGTTTTATCACTACTTCCCCCTCCGATTAAGAATGTGGTTATGGTTCGTTAAATCATAAGCCTATGTTACTGCTCTTAAATATCCATGTCGTGACTGTCCTAAAAGCTCCCATTTATCAAAACAATGCAATTGAAACAATAATATCTTCGCTCCTCCCAAGCTACCGGCCTTGATATTTGAAATCGCTACGTATATATTCCTCCCCATTATTAGGCCTTATATTCCTTCCCATTATTAGGCCTTATATTCCTCCCCATTATTAGGCCTTATATTCCTTCCCATTATTAGGCCTTATATTCCTTCCCATTATTAGGCCTTATATTCCTCCCCATTATTAGGCCTTATATTCCTCCCCATTATTAGGTATTAACCTTCCGCGCTAAGCCAATAAGTACCTAACCCACAACTGACGCGATTAGTGGTGTGTAGCCAGCCCAACGCTTATTCTGACCGTGGTTTCAGGCCGAAGGATATATTTTGCATGTACACAATAGAGTAGTCTCATGTCACCTGCAAGAGAAAGTTAGGTCCAAAACGAAAATGAATGCATTTTGCGTCTGCGACATACGTTTTGAAATGCCCATTTTCAGTTGGCGGTGTAAATCATTGGATGTGAACGAATACATACATACATACATACATACATACATACATACATACATACATACATACATACATACATACATACATACATACATACATACATACATACATACATACATACATACATACATACATACATACATACATACATACATACATACATACATGCATGCATGCATGCATGCATGCATGCATGCATGCATGCATGCATGCATGCATGCATGCATGCATGCATGCATGCATGCATACATGCATACATACATACATACATACATACATACATACATACATACATACATACATACATACATTCATACATACATATATACATGCATGCGTGCATACGTACATACATACATACATACATACATACATACATACATACATACATACATACATACATACATACATACATACATACATACATACATACATACATACATGTACATGTGCATGCATGCATACATACATACATACATACATACATACATACATACATACATACATACATACATACATACATACATACATACATACATACATACATACATACATACATACATACATACATACATACATACATACATACATTCATATATGCATTTATCCGCATCCTCTTATGAATATCATATCAGTCGTCTACATAGCGCTAATATACCATCACAGCCGGTCTAGCGTAGATTGTCAATTGATTGATTGACAAATGGTCGTCTCTGACTGAAAATGATATGTACGTGAACCACATGGAATGAGGGGAATTTACCAAAAAATACTCCAGTATATTCATTCTACAGAATAAAATATTTGTGGATATTACTAAATTCCATGGCATTCACAGAGCTAGTCATCATTCCATGCTAGGCTCTTGAATTTACTTCACGTCTTACTGTCAAATTACGGACTGAATAACGACAGGTACCGATATTAGAAACTTATAGCGAGATATGTACTAAGTATTGCAATATTTTGTGAATATGTAAATATATATAAAAATATATATATTCATACACATACGATTATTGATATATATATATATATATATATATATATATATATATATATATATATATATATATATATATATATATATATATATATATATATATATATATATATATATATATATATATGCCCCAATTTAATCTACAAAGTGCAAAGTAATTGGATATATATGGAATATATATATATATATATATATATATATATATATATATATATATATATATATATATATTATATATATATATGCATATATATATTGTTTGATCCTTTTAGAATTAGGTAATTATCTTTCGGTCGAAATGATGCATATGTGGCGCGCGATGCTCCCCGTGGTCATACCGGTTTGTTCAGCTGCCCCAATTTAATCTACAAAGTGCAAAGTAATTGGAGATTAAAGTGGAATCATGGTCGGAATATTAGGTTATCCGACAATCAACGTTGGCACTACATTGAATTATTGAACACTTATTACTACTCTTCAGCCTTGGAAACGCCAGGCAGTCTGTTTTTCTTAACATCAGACATCGAGAGTGAAACCTGTCGTACAGGCATATTTTGTTTTATCATGACAACAAAGAATCGGTAATTTACTGCGCTGTCGCAAAGAGAGTCAACTACATAATAGCTCGTACAGCTAGCAATCATTCACTTTCTTGTCATTGACTCATTGCCAACACAAAGACAATATAACCAATTGGTCTACTGGCGTTTATTTGAGTCACTATATGCCCATGTGATCTATTTTATTCGATTTTTATGTCCTTTCCTTTGCACGATTATGACTTATGGTATCACTTGTGACACAGCATATTTGATAAACGTGACAAATATGCAAATAATGATTGCAATTTATGACTTGGAACATGAGCGAATTGTCCGTTGATTCTCAGACGAGTTGTGGTGTATACGCTTTTACACGGGTGCTATGCGCACTGCAAGCATTGGTTGCAATACCAGACCCAATATATCATCGCTCGAAACGCACCGTATTATCAAAAGAGGGAAACCAGCAACACTTCCTTTACAAGGTATGAGAAGTATCGTAACGAATAACGGTCCCGACAATAATATTTCCAACAGGACATTTGACCCATCTTATCCCCACCATTGAATGTCCAATACATTCAGGTTCGAGACATTGTGGTCAATACGCGATATGCTGAATGTTCTCATATGTTCACCTGCTACACGAGGTAATCGGTACGACACTTACAGGGCAACATATCTACTCGACTTCTGCAGCACGCACTCTAATACGTTCGTCACGTAGCCAATTTCTATTGTTTATATTGATCAAACGCTGGCAAAGAATGTATGATTGCGTTCTGGTAGCACAAATAACCTGTGACAGCATTGCTAACAATAGAATGAGCTGTATATATGTAGTGCTCTGCACATACGATGTATGCACAGCTGATCAACAATGCAAACTATACGAATCATGAGCCATTTAATGTGTTTGCATTCTTAGAAGTGATTGTCGCATGCTCTGCTCGGACTCCTTTAGCTGATATTTATTTCTTGATTCAAACAGTTACTACATAGTCGTTACGAGTGACGCTAAATCAGCGTTATCGTGAAAAGTAATGAGAAAGAAGAATCCGAGAATAACATTCGATTGGAGACAGCTGGCACCTGGCATATTAACTTGACCTTAACAGTTCCGACAAGGGACAAGAGGAACGGCCTTGTATTGAAATGATTCCAATCCTGTTAGTGGCAATGACTATGCCTTGTAAACGGACGTTTCAATGATGCATCTTCTAGCGGCACTGTATTTATTTTATATACAACATTGTCGTGAAAAACGTCCTCATCCAATAACATGAACTCAAAGTAAAATAACAGAAGCTGCCCAAGTACAGCGTCATCCAGAACATCAAAATCCAGCCCGTCCCTAAACGCACACCCCAAGCTAGACTCACATTTCCCCCTCCATGTCTTGAGGTCTGGGTGCTAGAAATCTCTTACAGACTTTTGCAAAATGACCCCCCCCCCAATAGTTAGATTGGATGGCTTCGATGACCCACAAGTAAGACCAACAGAATGTGCCATAAACATTTATCCTTATTCCGCACACAAGATTCCAGCATAGCATAACCGTTATATATAAAAAAATTCTAAAGATGTGTGCAGCAATTGTTTTTAAATTATAAAGAACTGCTACGATATCAAGATATCTCGAATCCAATAATCGATCATTTAGTCGCAGAATTAATGAAACCATTTAAAATATGCAAATCAATGACCGCTGTCCATTGGTTATCGACTCGTTTGATCTAATTGCTCGATGTTATGCATCACCTCATTATTTATGATAATGTGATGCATTTGCCTGAAATGAGCAATATTTCGTCTCAGTGGTGATAAGGCATGGTGGCCAACACGTCTTACTACGCACATTAACACTGCTTTATCACACATTTACACAATTATTTTAAACGTACACAAAGAAACACAATAGAGATCGAATTATGCTTTTGTGTATTGAATATCGTGCATAAGCGCTAGAACTGGTGACAATGGACAGGACTCATTACATTGTATGCAAACTGCGAATACGATTGAAATACATAATTTTAAGTGCATCATTTAAAGAACATAAACTTGCAGAAAAAAAATGGATCGATTAAATTCACATGTCAATATTGTCTTTCAGCTCTACGAGCTGTGTGGTTCCGTATAGCGTATGCATTAAGAAATAGTATGGTACTACGGCTATTCAGTTTCGCCATGCTCATTGTGAGTATCTGGAACGGAATAATAGTTTACACTAGTTTCAGAGAATCGAAGTTAATTCAGCGTTAATCGTGTGATGATAACGTGTTCGATCGATTGACTATTCCTCCCAAGCGTTTATCTGAGCAATCGAGCCCAAACACAAGGTAATGGGGCGTGGATATTTTTTAAAGATCAATTTACAATAATTCACTGAAATGGCGATATCATGATGCTGATGGAAGCAGTTATCACGACAAGTACATTAGTGATGATTGATGTTTTTCGCGGGGGGCACTTATGGCGCGGACGTAAAAGCAACTATGGTGGGGTTCAATTGATTTTGAGTTCCATTCACTGCTCATAGCCAACGTAGGGACATGTGACAAGTAGCTATTGCGCATTAAATCGAAATTGTATTCGTTGATTGCTTTTTCAATACTCGAATTGCTTCAAAGAAAGAACACGATACGTGTATTAATAAGGTGATATAATTCGTGTTAGTACGCAAAGCGTGACCTGGGCGGAGTAGGGGGTGAGTGGAACATAGGCTTATGAATTTGAAGCGACTTATTCCTACTGGCTTCCCTTCAGTAAAACATGCAAATATTGTGGTGAGAATCAATAAAACTGCATAGGACATCAAAGGCCGGAGAATGAAAAAGCGGTTGAGATGGGAGTATGGCTGACAGAGGCATGACGTCACAGCTTATTGACGGAAGTCATCGACGAAGAAAAGGACATTGATATGTAAAGTTACATATACGACGCGTCTGACCATTTTAGTGCTGGGCTTTTACGGAATGTGGCTTAATAAATAAACGCTTTACAACCCATAACCTTTCGTTATCCATGCGGCACACGAACGTCCGAATAGCATGTTATATCATGTTTTGAACTTTATATGAACGGGCCCATTGTTTGTTCTATGCTAATTTCATCTCCAAAATGATTTGCGGAATAGTACGCGGATGGTGTAATAAGTTTGTAATAACTAGTCGATTCCGAGTTCTAATTAAACAGCGACCAACGATAACCATCTAGCAAATGAGTGTATAGCAACTAAATGCTCCGGCATCCTCCTTATGCAGGGTCCTGTTTCTGCCGACTCAACTGGGCAATTAAAGTCCTGCTTTGTGGCATCAATATCTATTACTTCACATGGTTGAATATTGACCTTTGAAACATACACAGGAACACTCAAGTTAAGTCAATCTGTAAAAAACCGATAAAATTGAAGGTTTGATTACATTTTGTGATATCGAAAGTCGCCATTGCATGAAGCGTTTTACATGAAATGTTAAAAGGTGGCTGAATACCACCACGCAGTTTAGTCAAACACAATAACTGATAACATCGAGAAAAAACGTGCGATCAGTGATTAAAATGCCAGCGCCATTTAACGACAGGCCACGTGACCCCATCTGATCCGGTTGCGTCACTGTGTCTGGTTCTTATTGCGGCTGCATTGTTATATTCTGCCTCATACCCTTGGCAATGCTCGGCTATGATCTGAGATCATTCGGTATTGGCGGGTGGTGGGGCGGTGGAACGACACCTTCCCATAGAGACATCCTGATTTCAGAATGCGCAGCTACACCCGATCCCTTAGATGTCACTGGTGAGCATCATGGCGCCCCATTGGGCCGACATCACCAATCCAGCTGATCGTTAAACCGCCAAATGTGTAAATTTGTATTGTACCCATTTCTTTGATGGCGGGCCATAAGCCTACACCTTATCCAGAATGTGACTAGACGCTCCATATACAGCGCCATTAGCCCGATTGAAGTGAAGCCATTCAATTACTGGGCATGTAATGTTTATAAGCATGCACCATAGAATAGAGGTCACACATTCGGCCGAGACAGTCCCAGTATTGGATCATTCCAGCTTGCCTGCGCGGATATAGAGGGCTTACTCCGAGCACCTATGCGATAAAAAGGCAAATGAGTGAAATACATTCCCATCGGCAAGTGGTGCTATCATAGAATCAACAATAGTACATGGACTGTTAATCTAACGCCTGGAGGCTTTTGGTTTTTTAGGAGACGTGTGTTAACATAATGTCTTAAAAGAAGGTGTGAGTGAGCCCTCTAAGCATAGCTTTAAGCTCTTTCCTAGTAGTATCGTGATTTGCAAAAACAATTCACAAAAGAAGGCTCGACATGAACATTTGTAATTATGTTTCTTCGCACTCGTCGACGCTGAGCGCTGTTTAATGAGAGCAGCACGTTACCAAGATCACCTCACCAAGTGTCGACGCCGCAATAAGTTCCCTACGTTCCTCATATGTCAAACGTTAGAACAGGACTCGCTGTCAACCATGGGTTCCAGCAGTAGGAAACTAACTACTAGTCTCTGTGATGCATCTATAGAGATGTATTACGCTGAGGTAATTAGAGCTATTGTATCGTAATTATTATCTGGGCGGGACAATATGTGCCAGAACAAACCAATTAAAATGGTGTACTCTTCATAACCATCGGCTGCATATCTTACTAGAATGAGCTTTAGATGTTGACCACGGCAAGCCAGCTTGACAACTTCGCGAACGTGCGTGTACGAAATGTCGTGATGACGAGCGCATGCTGACCTCTGTATCTTAGCTGCAAATCATGCAATCAAAAGTAACCCACAATAGCGAACGTATTTGAACATACTTAAGCTTAAGCCATTTAAAACAAACGAAAAACTGTGCTATAACATAGACTGTTCTATGCAAAAAATGCCTCGGCATCTAATGCTTCGATTATATTGGACGCCATTAGTCTCTCCAGGACGTGTAGCACGCATGATAATGTCATGCTAACCTCAGTGTGCATAGTGCACGTTCATGGCCGATATGCATTTGGCCTTTAGCAGCATGAAGGATGCTCTTGGAACGCGTGTGTATATCTAGAATATATCGCACACCTGCATTCTGTGATCACATTTTGAGGAGCATGACTCTAGTATTGTGATTCACACCTCATCCGTGTTTGCGATTTATTTCACGTTTTCCGGTTTGCTATACAGCGCGCACTTCGATGCAATATATAATTTAAACGATTTAAGCTGTGTACCGTAGTACCAGTTGTAGCAGTATCACATTGTATCTGATTCCATCAGCATTCAAACAATAGAAGTTTTATCTGTACCACTGGCATACTTATCTATCCTCAATCAGCTCAGATCAGGGGACTTTGTAACCGAGTACATAGGAAGTCATGATTCGGCATGGTATTGCGGGGTTAATATCATTGAAGATCATGTTACTTATTTCGCCATCCGATAACACTCGCATACAACACATTATGTTGCTCATATTGGAGAATGGATGTGATATTTCAGAATTTGCTTACTTTATTATTACTTCGATAGAGAGCAAATTAGATGGACAATGCCTTCGTTAAACTCGGAAATAGGTTAATAGTAATGATCAGATTTATAAAACAAGTAGAGTGCCGCCATGCTATACCAGCAAATGAGAGGGTTTCCACAATCATCATCAGATACAAATGTTTCTGCTGCTGAAAGCAACTTTCATTCTACCATTTACGCGGACGAGCATCAATGAAATTTACATCAAAGTAAAAACACACTCCGATGCAAGTGACGTTAGCCATGTTGGTCGTTTCACATGATATTGTCAAACTTTGAGTCTTTTAAAGGAAGATTTGCATATGACAATATTGAATCATGTTTCTGGTCAAAGTTGGATAACTTGTCAGAATAATGGCTCCACCAGAACTGCATTTTCGACACAAAGACTGGATGTCTTGGTGTTATTGATTTGTTGTCTCCCATATTATTAAATGCAGCATGTATCTCTGCCGTCTGTCGTTGGGTGTTTGCCCGATTAATTATCTTAAGGCGTGATAGTCTTGGGTTTATCATTTGGAAGCTGCATTTCATCGATCGACAATCATTTGCTTATATAATAACTTCACGCCAAGCGACCATAACCTTCATGTTGTATATCTATGGACCATACAAACTACAGCACTAGGCAATTAATAGTTCACACAAAGTACTGTTTAATGGCTTTCCAAAGAGTCCAATCATTTGGTCAACTGATATATAAAACATTGAGTTTTTTATGTACAATAGCTATTGTCGGGAGTACATCACGACGCGATAGCTATTGCATTTTCCGTCATGCACCCCCCCAAAAGCTTAACCGGCTTGTTACAGTTGAGAATTAGCCGTCAAAGATATTCAATTAGTACGCATTTATTCTATTACTCATTAAAGGGATAATCCCGTGTCGTACCGATGCCCCTTACGACATTTGCCTGATTTTAAATTTTACGGTTATTTAATCTTAGTCTCTGGTTGTTATTGATTATATAACGATTTGATTAATCCTTGGGTGATAATAGATTTCTATTTCTCGCCTAAGCTTAATCTAATTCGATCGATTTGAATATAGCCTTACCATCTGTTTAGCCGTTACTAGCAGAAAGCGGCTGATGGGTGCATTGGTCAGTAGTTTGGTGCTCCGGCTTTGCATTCAGTTGTGCTATGCACAATGCCAATATCTGGAAAGGCATGATAGTTTACAGACGTTTCCAAAACTCGTAGTTAATCGAGCGCAAATCTTGTGATGAGAACAAACGGATTGGCTATCTCTCCTAAGCATTTATCTGTGCAATGGAGCCAAAATGCCAAGGTAATGGAGCGTGTATATTTCTAAAAAAAAATTATTACCAACAATTCGCTGAAAAGGTGAACTCGTCATGATGACAGATGCAGTAATCAAGACAAGCACATAAGTGATGATTGAGGAATCCCGCAGGGATGCGGACGCAAAATAATCTACTGTACGGTGCTTGCTAGATGCTTGATACTAGGAATGACATTCTGCGCTTAACCGATAATCTACAAAGGTTCTGAGATCAAGAACAGGCTACTCGGGAGGATCTAAATAGTTATTTTATCGATAGGATCTTCGATCGATAAATGCTGCATAGGGCAACAAAGGCCGGTGAATGGAAAGAGTGATGACAGAAAGAGGCACTACTTCACAGCTTATCGGTGTAAGGTACCAACGAGGAAAATGGCTGTGATGGGTATTATGTTACATAAACGATGCGACTGACCATCTGGGTGCTGGGTTGTGGTGGAATGTGGCTCAGTAATCAAACGCACTTTTACCCATTTCGTTTCGTTCTCTTTGCGACAACCCTTACGCCCGATTATCATCTGATATTATATTTAGAATTTTATAAAGGACGGGCTCATTGTCTGCAACATGTGAATGTTTTATCGCCGAAGCAATTGGCTGAATATCGTTCACGGAAGGTATGATGAATTTTATTACTAGCCGATTCATGTATCAACTTTCGCCTATTGATTAAACAGCGACCAACGTTAACCATATTCCTATGTAATTTGACTATCGATTGCCACCGTCCCGTGAAATCTTTTACATACGACTGCTAAAAGGCAGAAAGATACCATCAGGCAGTTTCGTAAGCACAATAACTGTGCACTAAATAACACCGAGAGAAACATTGGAAACATTTAAGGTCAAACTCAGCGCACATGTGCCCCTTGAATAGTACCTACGTCGCTCATCGAACCATACGTTGTTTGTACTTGTTATCAGATGGGTATGTTATTGGCGCTCACGACGCGCGTGATCAGATGGGTGCGTTATTAATGCTAATGACGCGCCTGATCAGATGGGTATGCTATTTATGTTAATGATGCGCTTGATCAGATGGATGTGTTATTGTTACTAATGACGCGCGTTATCAGATCTCTGTGTTATTAATTCTGATGACACACAAGATCAGATGGGTGTGTTATTGATAGTAATGACGCGCGTGATCAGATCGGTGTGTTATTGATAGTAATGACGCCCGTGATCAGATGGGTGTGTTATTAATGCGCAACAAACGTACGCTGATCTCGTAATACAAGCAATCGGATTCACATACTAAACGCGTTACACTCTGCCACGGGACAATTGCATAATTATTATATGTTGCTAGGCGAGGTCCATACATGAGCATGTTACCCATTAATCACCATTGGAATACATATTTAACTTTTTTCAGTGGCTCACAAAACTGACTGCATGAATCATAGTTGAAGAGGTGGAACACAAACTGACAAGTTTTCTATTCGCCACATGAATGGCGAAAATTTCTGGCCATATTAGATGCTGCTCAACGGTACGGTATCTACTCACATTGATATAAAATGTACACCGTTAAAACCCATTCAAACCTCAGCCTCGTATTTGAGGCGTTGAAGGCGTTATTGGAGGCTTGACCGACAGGACGCGCATTGTTCAGCGATTGGTCCCTGGTCGATCACAGTCAGAAACCCAGCTATTTGGTCAATGTTAAAGAGCAACATCGCAACTTACTGCATTCCATGATGCGTGTGACGCTACATCATTATAGTGACTTATATTCCAGACCTTGAGTAATAAAAGGAGACGCTGCGGAGAGGAACGGGCAATCAAGGGAAAACGATGTATATATATCTACTACAAACTATTTGTTGAGTAGAGCATGTATCTGACCATCATTACAATATTAAAAGGTAGAACATAGTGTCGGCGCAAAACATCTTTTAAGAATAGATTTTATGCAAAAATTATTTCTTTAATGCGCCGTTTACGGCTCATTGACAACCTAGAAATCGATTCATGCCATAATGGCAAAAGAAGATGAGGCTCTGCGCTGCACAAATGTAAACAAACGCCAATGGTGCTGCATCGAATGCACGTAAGTCAATATGATCAAACACAAGAAACAGGTGTCTAGGAGTAACAATTACGTTAGCAGATTATTGGAGTAATCACAATTACGGTGTATGAATGTTTCTATCATCATATACTGTGTGGAACGTATATGATACTTGAGCTTAGGACAATTGAAACTTTCAATTAGCGTACACAAAAGTGTTCTACAAGCTGCAGAGCTAACTTATTCGATTAAGAAGACAGAGATCGTGTGTTCGAACTCATTCCTAATTTTGTTAATGATGTGTCCGATTGCTTACGATAAACAAGATATTACCGTGTGCAGGAGGTTAGCTCACATCCCAGTATGCACGATCATTTGTTTATTTGTACAATTTAACACGTACCTGTGCTTATTGGCGGCAATCGGTGCGGCTCAATTTTGAACAAGGACGGTAAGTGATTTGATGGCTATATAATCATTGGTACTTTTGCATTCATAGTTATCAACGTATTGCAGTACCTGTTAAACAAAGCTCGATTCTGGTGATGGTTTACAAAGAGCGGTTAATAATGGTGCTCACGTGTGTTCAATACGCATTAGACTCTTAATATTGTTATGAACATTAGCAGCGAAAAATTGGATTGTGGATCTTACAAACTAAGTCAGCAGACGTGAAGATGCATTAGTTGTCAGTTTAATATTTAACAATTAACAGCAGGGGATATAAGCACATCTGATCTTTCATATTTATTTGTGCCGGATGCTTTAACAGCATAAGCACAAACACACTTCTGTAGGCTGGGAAAAAAATTGCACCTGGTTATTTTTAAACTGTTTGAGTAGTTTAGCCTGCTATTTTACACGAAATCAGCAGATAACTTCCTGTTTAAACCATGATTAATTTCAACAAAAGGATAACGAGTTAATTTATTCAATTTCAAAGACCGTCGCAGGGTATTTGTATATGATGCCAATGTCAATTATGTAAATGATTGAGAATGGCTATTGATATGCTTGCAAGCACAACCTGCGTTCGTACAGCAACCCTGCAGATGAATAGAACCGTTATAAAATTTTGACTCGAACCGTGAGAAAGTAGCGACGAATATAATGGCACAAATTTCCACATGCACTCTTTACGGGCATTCAACGAGTAGGAATAATTAATTATTGTACTTATCTGCTTTGAATACCATGGCGACTCACGCAGGCGTTCTTGTTCTATCTATTTCCCCAGTTTAACGCATACGGCTTTAGATAACGGGACTAACTCACTTGCAAATAGTTTGTGCTTCCACGATTTTGTGTTTTATCATCTGCCTAGTGCCCTATTCAAGAGGAAGTGAACGGCAGACACATACACCTATAGCTGTGGAATCATTGCAGTATCAGGGAGTCCAGTAATTTAAATAATGGACCAACCCATTTTATCCATCATTTTAGCAGCAGCGTAGACACGCCCACCAGACGTGCAAACTTAATGCAAATTATGCATCAGTATACTGAAATGTGACTGGGTGATAGAACTGATAAGGGCTCTCATCAAGCAAGTATGAACTGCTAAACCATGCCACCCGAGGCTTTAAGGAACGAATGATAACAGAATCAGCTGTTCACCTTATATACGACAACTCAACAAAATCTCGAGTTACAGTCATCTGGGAAAGCCCCGTTCATTCATGCAACCCCCAGCAGCCATGACTATGCAAGTGATTAGCAGTGTGGTAAAATGAGGTACTCTGAGGCTAAGTGGAAGCCTGCGATTACCACAATATGTATTGCTTAATAACGCATATAGTATGATCTTAAACCAAGCATATGACACATACATATACATGCAGAAGAACATACACAAGTTACATCATGCTATAGCAACGATATTAATAGATGGATAATAACAACATAGGTGTTGCAGAATATATAACACTAAGCATCTGTATGCATTCCTCAAGCAGAGCTATTTCAATGTAGAACAGTGGCGAGGAATATAATACATTGATTCAATTAAATGGCTATTGGATTGAAGAATGGAGACGTATATATTGCAACCATAAGGCCAACGGCTATATGATTTCAAACACATCGATAACCCACGTTATGTTCTCTATATATTATCCTAAATCAACATTTGCATTGCACATATGCTGCGGGTGCCGTCGTTCATGTATTAAGGACTTCGAAATACACCTAACGCAATACATAAGCCTTTACTATAATTATATATATTATCGGTTAGTGGATCTGGCAAATCAGACCGGAAGACGCTAAGAAGCATATGATGTCAGGTTGGAGACCTGTAATGTCTGCCTTGATCTTTAACGATTAATAGCAAAGGTGTTCGCCAATCTGTCAAATTACGGCACTATGGATGACGTCATCTTATCTTCCGATTTATACTTTGTTTTCGGCACCAAATATGCAGAACACTATATCATAGACAAAAATGTAGTAAGTGTCCGGTATATGCTCCGCGTACCCTTGGAATATCTGCCTGCCGGAATAGAAACTTGCCATTCACGGATAAAATATGCTCTAAATGACCAAAGATGGTGCAATAAAGACGTCAACGTATTGTTTGCCATACAAAGATATGCGAACTAATATGATTCATATTTGATGTTTCACATAAGAAACAAATCCATAAAGAACGCAAATTAACTCCATATCATAACAGCAATGACCGTAGACATCCGGATATTCAGCGACAGACATGCGGATATTAGGACAGATGCCTGGCAGACAAGATAATATCACTGGAAGCTATTTGCTTATAGACCCCGTAACATTGTTATATACGAGTTCGGAGATGCCACCCAGCGTCTCATAAAGTTTTCTCAGTGGCATAATGTATTCCTTATTGCCTACTCCCCGGGGAATATTTACGGGAAGCAAATAGTTAGAGCCATCTAAATAGATGCTATGTATATGCAGCCAATGTGGTTTATCTTAAATGAAGCCATCATATAGCTAATAATATGAGAAATATGTAGGTATATATGGATATACCAACTCAAAATTGCTCCAGAGTGGTAGCATATTCCGAATCGAAACCATCACAAATCATTGAGGCATGTACCTTTGATCCATCGCTGACGACTAGGCTTTAGTGTGTAAGCTGAACAGATTCTGCTCTTACATGTTATTTTGCACATTGATCTCGCCTTACTTTTGATCAGTTTTTCCGCCGAGATGGTTACTCGTGCTTAATACCGTGCATTCATGCATAAAGCCCTCACAATAATAACAACACCTAGTCAACAGAGCACCTATCGCTAAATATTGTAACATAAACAATGAGAGGTTACTCAGCCACAAGCAAACTATATACGAGACAGCTGCTAGGGATTCAAGGCAATCGAGGCGGTTTCATAAAAAAATACCCCGACTACATTGACATCAACATTGGGATGACAATTTATGGCAGTAAAATCATATTTCCCATGTATGGTCCGTATAAAATACTCGCGTGTTGAAGGAATTTCCTCAAAAGCATCAACTACTTAGACAGGACGCATTCAACCAGCGCATCAATTTAAAGTTTGAAAATTGGAAAAAAACTATGATCGTTCTTGCATTATCTTATATTGCTCTAAATGCGTGGTCACTAGATATGGCAGAGGTGGCCACCTGGTAAAATTGATCGTTTGTGTTGACTTTACCTACCGTGTACTATTTGTTTTTAGTTCTATTGATATCCATTCTTAAATGTACGACCGAATGTGAGTAACACGACGTTTTGAGGGAATGGTCACCTGCGTCCCTATGTTCCCTAAGTAGTATGACTGAGTAACGGATATCTGTGTCCTAATAAACAATCAATTATTATTGCATAAAGGTTGGTAACCTGAAAGTCAAGATAATTTGTACTACAAGAAAAATATATATGTCACAATGAAGTATCGCATGGTTGATTGTTACGATCCAATTGATCGGATCTTGGTGATTCAAAAGTTTGAACTATGATATTGCCGGAACAAAAACATTGCGTGTTTATCTCTGCAATTTAAGAGACCTTCGCGAGATGCTTAATAGATTCCTCAAGTAACACATGGACACTAATATTATTTCGCTGCCGTGTTTTGTTATTAATAGGACTCTTGTCCGTCACCTGATATCGGCGTCCTACGTAATGTTTCCCAGCTGTCACAAACGGTATCAATCAAAGTGAAGACAGACCACGTGGAAAAGGCATTCCGTGTGCCCATAACTCGCGAATCGCTGTCCAGGTCAGCATGGGTAAGTGTAGGTCATTTGAAGGTATTCATTGCTCTGAATAGCCTACCAAAGTCTACATCGATTGATTCATGGCAACATTTACAATATTGTGGCCGAATTCTTGAATAAAACAAAATAGCAAGTGCCAATGTACAAGCGCCCTATTTAGCCACTCGGCTCACAATTAATGACCGTCAGAGGTCGCCTCAGCGCTCGATATGGTTTGTCATCTTGGTGAACCTCGAGCATATCACTCAGTTTCCTTCTGGACCCAGAGGGATTTTACATCGTGGTAGTATTCGGTGAAAGTACTGCCCACTATTTTACACCACAGGCGTGGAGCAGGGTTGAGAGTTCATCATGCTTCCACCACAACTTACCAATCGCATAAAGCGTCGATCCGATTCAGAGTTCGATACGCTTAATCTGACTGTGACTTGCTTTGTTTTGAAGAGATGGAAGTAGAACCATGAAATATGTCGACAAACGTATGACATATGTGTTGTTGTGACAAAACAAAATCCGCATATATGCTCAATTTACTCTTGTCATTTGTAACATTTATTGTTCTAAATAATTAATTCTTGTTCACATGTTACCTGTCAACGTCGTGACAGATATACGGGATAGAGGCGGCTGATTTGGCAGCCGAGTATTACAGTTCTTCCCCCTTAGGGCATGATTAACGAGGCTACGCGTTGGTCAGATGATGGTGCACTAAAATAATCTGAAATGGTTCTACTGCAAGGGGCAATTGATTGACGCAGAGGTTTGAGGTGGAATATGGATATTATCAAGATGAATAGCTGCTTTATCCAAGAGAGAGTAGCAAATATACACACATATATGTTTATATATATATATATAGATATATATATATATATATATATATATATATATATATATATATATATATATATATATATATAGATATACATATATATATATATATATATATATATATATATATATATATATATATATATATATATATATATATATATATATATATATATATATATATATATATGTATATCTACATTGTGTTTGCATTACATTCGTTCACATATTGAGAAATTCAGTACTACTCCGGGCGTCTTGCTGACCTTGACCAACAGATTAGTTATTCATATAAATTAATCTTATCTCTGCATGTGGATGACGAAGGCTATATTGTACACAAAGCAGTATCATATAACGGCGAGCAACGAACAACACAGATTGGTTCAAAAGGGTCAGTGAGGTTAACGTGGAAGATTTTATTCCTCCCCTTTACTCTGGGTGGTTTCCTGTAAAACCAAAACGTCTGGCATATAGATCGTACCATCTGCTGGCTTGTTAATGCAAACAAGCCTCCTGTTATAGCCTAACGGTGTGTATACATTACCCGATTAATGGTGTGCTTTGTGTAATAAACATCAACTTTCACGTTTACCATGAAACCTCATGGGAAAAGAAATAACGACAGAGTACCTTTAGTCAGTAAAGTGGCATTTCACGAGACCAATCGAGCAATCTTCCGTTGGAACGTTCGCCATGCCGTCCTAATTAACAGCTAAAACGTTTTAACCATTAACCCCAACGACGTTCATAAGTTACAGGGGTGTTTTGTGATGGGTATTGGAGCTCTTTCAATGCCGCCTGTCATGTTGATGGCCGCTTGCAATAGACTACTATCTGAAGCGCGTCTCGCTTTGCGAAGCTGATGATCGCCAACAAAGTTGTCTATTACAAATAGCTTTGCATAGTGACTACTATAGCGATATTGGGGAAGAGTGAGAGGCTTGACAATAGTCCGTAACAAGTATTGACATAAAGTATTTGTCGCACAAAATGCATGTGCGTTATGATGGCGGAGGATTTGATATACATAAAAAACACACACACACACACACACATACACGCACACACACACACACATAATATATATACATATATGAGAGTGTGTATGTGTACATATATTTTTATATACCTATATATATATATATTTATATATATATATATATATATATATATATATATATATATATATATATATATATGTATATATATGCATATATTTATGTATATATATATTTATGTATTTATATGTGTTTATATAAAGCATAAATTCCGATGTATATATTTATATATTTAAATAAATATATATATATATAATATGTTTATATGTACACATATATATTCCACAAACACGTATATATATATATATATATATATATATATATATATATACATACATATATATATATATATATATATATATATATATATATATATATATATATATATATATATATATATATATATTTACATTTACATTAATTATTTTAAATATATACATATATGTAAATATGCATCCATAAATTTATGTACATAATTTTTTTTATATTTATGTATATATATGTATTTAATTGTGTATATATATACATAACTCCATTAGAAGATGATGCCTGCTGTATGTGGCTGATGATAGTAAGCTTTATTATATCAACTCGTTCCTGTATCTGTCCGTTACATCTGGCATCTAGCGGTCTAATACCGTATGAAAAGTATGCATATTACTGCTTGGCAAAATATATTAATATAGGTAAAACATGCTCCCTGTACCTTCATTCTTTGCCTTTATAGATGAAGTTGCTAAATCTTTGTTTACATTGGGTGGGTGTCTAATGCCAAGTAACGCCAGGTTGCTTTGATCCCTTTTGCTGTCTTGTTACCACAACTGGGATTCAATAACTGCAAAATGCCTTACTCTTGCAGCTAAACGCTTTGTAGACCACGATCGATGGAATTCGATGGCTACTGATGAAAGAAATATTCACTAAATCAGCCTCATTTGTATCTTTCGTTGGTGCGTGCAGCTATTGAAATGTAGTAACGGCTACCTGTATGCACTAACTTCAGCTGAGATACGCAAATACGCCAATCTTAATGGCAGAATATCATGACCTGTGCATGCGCACTATGGTTGCGGTACCCCGTAAGAAAAAAGACGCATCTGGTGAACCCAGCCCCACCCACTCACTCACTGGCAATCACACTTACACACAGAGCAGACCAACCAAATAAAATAGTCCCGTTGTTATCGAATTATACCTGTGTCAGCCATTTCTTTTTTTAAGAATTCAGTATCATTAGTATTCAACGCTCGTTCCCGAAACTCCGCGATTGATAGATTTGACTAACTCCACAATGAACGAACGTAGCAATGGTGTAATAGCTGCTCAAAACACAAAGTATAATACGCATGCAAGATTCATGGTGCCAATCGCATACAATTTAGAGGTCCCTGATAAATAACATCCTACCAAATGATGTAGCGTTTGAGTTGCGGGATTATAGTAAGAATATAAAACTAGCACTACTGTTATTTGATTGCCTAGATGATCGGATCCGGCGAAATTCATTTCGACATGACAAAATGGTGCATTCGGGAGCGGTGAACTAACTGTTTCTCGTCAAAATCAATTAGTCAGTGCCACACGGAGCTAATGAAGTACAATGCGAGGCTGATTGTCTGCAGTATATCTATACACATTCAATTATTGGTTTAATGCTGTCATCAATGCACAAGTGAGAAGCAATGGCAATTGATTCGTGCTATTCTTTGCACTGAAAATTTGTACTGATTTAAAGAACCATATTATTACACATGACACAATATCAATGTTTGACTTGACCTTCTTGAAATAAGAATAATCTATGGTACAGAAGAGCACTTAAAACAATGCACTTATACGATTGGTTCTGATGTGTGCTTATAGGGCATCATAGTTGAGCCTGCTTCGTCAAAATACAACGTGCATGTCCGCGCATCCATTTAGAGACCTTAAGTTTCTTCAGGTAATCAATATTTTGTATATTCTCTCGCAGTGGACGATTTGCAAGCAAAGCGATTTAACGGCAATGATTGTATGCTGCCGAAATAACCAGATTGTAACGGATTAGTTTCCAACATTGTGGCCACGTAAGGCTTATGGCAAATCGTTGACAATTTGTCACTTACTGTTATATCTTGGATGGTCTTCTGCTATATTTCATCATCAAGATGGATAACTTTTCCATTGGTCAACCTTTGCTTCAACAGTCATATCAGTGCCGGGCAAAGAAGTCATATAACTTCGCCTGTATATATACTGTTTATTCTGTTTTAGGCTCAGTCCAACTCAAAGAAGCGAACAAAGGCACAGTTTTTCAATTATTTTTCTATTGACCATCTATCAATTTGGAGTATTGGTGGGATTTGCTTGGGCGATGGTATCCCTTAAGTAAATTTGCGATTATTTGTGTACTTGAACACATGTACAGGGACTTTATCTATATGATGTGTTGCCTAAAGCACATAATTTGGTTGTGTTACTAGAGTGATCAATGCTGCTTTCAAGAACATGTATGCAAAGAATGTAGCTCGTTCAACCATTCAGACCGATGAATTATATTATAATTAAATGCACATCTGCATTCTGTTATTCGTAAGCCTCGATACCAGAACCAAATCATATCCATATATAGCACTTCCCATTCTTCTAAGAGACGTTCCTGTGGTATATTCTGAGGTCAAAATTTAGCTGAACTGTAAGCACCCTCTTTAGCTTTGAGACGGAGAGCAAAGTTACTTTACAAAACTGACATAACATGACTCGAATAACTTCCCTTATTTGATTGGTTCTGTCAGTTAAAAATTACTTAATGGCGACACTGCTGCCGAATATTTATCATGATTACTAAACGACTCATATATATAACTCTGACGGGCATAAATGAAAACAACCCCTGTCAGAAGGTATAACAAAGCTTAATGACTACTCACGCTTTACTATCATGCAGAGTTGGCGACAGGAGGTGATCAATGCCTATACAGTTAGGGATACATTGTATAAGTTGTAACGCATTCGATCAACATACAAGATGACTACCATAATCGATACGTCATGCACACACAAATGTAAAGGGTAGTTATATGTGTTGAAGATGTTTAATGAAGCAACACAATTTTTTCACTCAACATGAATAGAATATTACTGTGTTAACTGGTCAAAATCTTTGTGCATTTAATAGACCAATGAGGATATTCTAAATTGCGCCTTCTGTACCTTATGCGTCATTGCTACTGGGTTTCGCGGTGGTTTCTTCGCAGCACATTGTGCCCTATATTCTGCACAAACATCACAAGAGCTGTTAAACATTTACGGCATCAGCAAACTGAAGAATGGCTGCATGTGATCTGTCCAAAGAGATACTGATTGTAGGTTGCGATCCAACACCCGACCCCATGCTTTTTGTAGGTGATTTTCATGGCTCCACATACGAGCGGCAATACCATACCACAGGCCGTTAAATTAGCCGACGTGCGAACTTTAATCATACTTATTTCTGTTATGGCTTACCGTGAACAACCAGCAAGTTGCCCTGTGCGTAACTATGGGGATCCATTTACGGGGCCACTTACCTGGTTTATGCTAAGCCATATAATCCACTACAGCAGAACATGAACGAATTGTTTTAACACTGGCAGCAGCATTCAATTTCAAGCATCACCCCCACCCCCCCAGCCTACAATGATGGATGTGTTTTTATACTATTGAAGCCTTTAGGACTTACAGAATATTCCCATCTGCCTCACTCATCTTGCATAACACAGGGTCAAGTAATACAATCAGGAAGCTCAGATCCTTGAATATGGTTAATACCGCCACCGTCGGTTTGTAGATGTCGCAATATTACTAATGCTATATAATTGATAAACCCGACGTCGCATTATTTCATGAACCTATCTGCTTTATGAGTTAAGCCAATCATATGTGGTACACATCAACGTCGCGATTGATGAGAGAGCGACTCTCCATAATTTGCCACCACTAGAATCATTCTTATTCGCAGGGGTTCTACCCAGTTCAGTTCAATTTTGCAACTGTCAACGTAAAGTGCTACTGAAACAAGATATTAAATTGGCATCGGCTATACTTTGTAGCTTAATAATGCAATCTGTTCATCATAGGTGTCTTTAGCAATGATAAGTTACACAGAATTATCAATTCGGCTATATATTTTGTCTGCAAAACATATTTTGATTTTTAATTGATTTTGTTGCATTTAGAACGTTATGCCATAGACCTGCCCCTCAGTTTAAGCATGATCGTTGCATTTTTATGGGTAGTGGGGGAAAGTGGGAAGGAATTTATTGCAGAGCTGTAGCATTGCCCAATGACTTAGGCTTGTATAGGTAAATGTCAGATAAATTTGCTGGGCGTTAATAGGTTTTTTAATGACTGTCTTTACATATATTCGAATATACTTTGTAAAAGTATAATGTGGAATGGTGAATTCCAAATGCAACTAAACACTCAGCCGACAACTGCACGCCAGTCCGTCTCGTGATCGGTCCACAAGATCAGAGATCAGGTGAGTGAGCCAAGAGGAGTAGGTGAGTAAATGAATTAATGAGTAAGTGAGTGAGTGAGTGAGTAAATGAGTGAGTAAGTAAGTAAGCGAGTGAGTGAATGAGTGAGTGAGTGAGCAAAAACACCTCCATAATACCGCGAGGATTATGGCATTCTGGCCTCGTCACCATTCCTTCAACGGGACATAGATATATCACGAACGGTACACAAGCTTGCTACTCAGCTCGTAGCCGGTATGTCTGGGGATATTTCCAATCTTATTTGTACTCCTAAACAACACCACTGACTAGGACAACATTAATAAAATAGCTTCTACATTCTGCGTGTGATAACATGGAATAGTTTACCAACCGATAACGTTTCAGCTATTTCACTAACATCTATTACAAGTTAACTGGATATGTATTTTAAAAACAGGCGTAAATAATGCTTTAACCCGAAAGTGTTTAAAGTAATTTGATGATGACCATTGGCAGAGCTTTTTGCCTCTGCAACTAAACACCAGATGGATGAACATCGTTGTAAATCTTGGTGAATATGGAAGACGAACTGGCTCTTTGATAAGTAGAAGAGGAAGAAATAGAACTTGCGTCAGACGTGCACTTTGTTGAGTGGAATTATTAAAAAAGTACATGCGGCATTAGTGCATTTTGTTGCACATGCAGAGTAAGAAAAAGTCATTGTGTTATTCGTGCACTATGTTATGTATGCAGAGTAAGACAAAGTACTTGCGTCATACGTGTAAGTTGCTAAGTAGGTAGTGCTAGAAAAAGTACTTGCATCATACCCCTAGTTGTGTATTCGCTCCATGCTTAATGGTCGCGTTTTGTATTCTTGCTGCATGCTCAACCGTCACTCATCATAACCAGCCTAATGGTTACTCCCTGACTGTTATAGTTGCTGTTGTCTGCCACAGAAACACGACCATGCAGCAACTGTAACAAGCCGCACGGCAGCATAAAGCCTTGTGGGGTTCAATGATGGACGGGGTCGAATATATCGTCGTTATCACACGATAATTCAACGCATATCGCTGTGACGTAGAAAAAAAGAAGTAACATTGCTGTTGGAAGTACATATGGACCTCAGTGATTAAGTTATCATTAGCTGTCTTGCAACCCAATTTGATATCCTAGCCCCGTACTTGTCTGAATTCTTACTGCAAGGTTTGTAGTAAATTAATTATGACCGAGTGTGAATGTGTGACTTGGATGAGCAAGGATCATCCAGAAATAATGATAGCCAGTGGTTCGATTATCGGTGGAGGCTATCGGGTATCAAGCTTCATTTAGATATTTCTAGATGGCCAAGCTTCGCCAAAAGATTAATGATGAAAGTCAGTAGTAAGTTTATTCGACAATGCGGTTATGTAAGAAATTAATGTATTATGAAGATTGTCACGACGAGGTGCACTAAACCCACACCGAAACTAATTCTCGAGTATTAAAATCCGACAAAAGAAACAAACACTTACACACACGCCAAGCGAGCAACCGCGATCAAATTTACAATCTCATTGAAACATTTCCCCGATGCTCTTATCAGCAAACTGGCTTACGATGATGCAGATTCATCGCACAACCTGCTTATGCAACACCTACAACGTCGAATCTGTCAACTAAATGTAACCATTACCAACTCAGATACCGTTTATTGATTTCTTAAGTACATTGCGTGTAAACATTTGTGCTGGCATAATTTTTAATACATCGCAAGAAGTACCCATCTTCTCATGGTAAGAATTAGACCAAATCCAAATTTTGGTACAAATTGCTTGTTGGCTCATCAGTTGTTGTGTTCAAAATGAATAATGACTTCATCAGCTATTTCCAAATAGTTTCTTCTGAATCATGTTTCGTATATGTTGCATCCAATAAACTTCATTAACATGTGGCGACCACCGACTTTTAAAGTCAAAATAAACGCTGCATGGATGTCATGGATGTCTGGACAAGTAGCCTCTGTCCTTTGACAGCTCAAGGAACAATCTGCAAACATGGTTGTCAAGAGCAAGATACCATGTTAACCAAATGCGATCATTGAATTGTCCTATTATGTTAGAACATTCTCGATTGCCAGGTAAGTGGTAGTCCCTCATTGTGACTCGACCGTTAGTACAACTGTGGTCAATGCCTTCACGATGCAGATTGTAATATCATATGATACTATTGTGTATCTTCTAGCCGAATTCTCAGCATCAAATTCCCGCTCCGGGGTAACCATCTTATCATTATACCCCAACCAGCCATTAGCATTTGTTTACACATATTAACAAACATCCTGTCCGTCGATCGCCAACTCCTTTTACGTCTATGACTACTGCCGTATCGTTTGCCAATGACCAGGCAGATTTCACCTCAGTGTGGACTAAATTGCTTTCGGTCTGATAAAGTTTAGTTCATTCCCAGACCATGAATATCTGTCACTTAAATTAGAATAGTTTTTGGCTGATCCTTGGTACTTATTAGGGGAAGTGTAATCAAAGAAATTAGATGGCCATCAAGTTAAGAAAAAATATCCTTTGGACTGTTTCAGCGTAACTTGTTACATACTGCCACAGCACTGCTCGTCTATGGTTGCATCATATATATATTTCGCTTCATTTGCAAACTACTTTAAGCTGATTTTGGGGGGATCCGACTGATTTTACGTTTTCTGCAATAGACCACATACATATATCGCTTTACGTGCCGAGCATGGAACATGGAGTCGCACGTGATTAATTCAGTGTGAGCACTACGCAATTTGCTGAGCCTCTGTAATGCAGGTTATTACACATCCGTCCGGATGCTCATGACGTCACTGGTTTACAACGGCAAACAGACAAATTGGTCGGTTGATACTTCAACATCGAGATAAAGAGTCCCAATCCCTCCGTTCTAAATTATGGGGCTGATCGTGACGGTGATGTGCGCGTCAACAATATTATCTGCTTGAGCAAATACGCATAAACCGGTATATCACTTGAAACAGTACATTTTGAAAAGTGAACGGGTGCTTTTTGTGGCTAACTGCTCAATATTCAGTGCATATTTGTAACCACACTGTACTAACCGCAATGACCCCAGTCTAAAGCTAAGGCTCTTGAATCAGAATGTAAATGAGTAATAGATGTATGAAATATGCTTATTCAATCCACACTTATGATATGCACTTAAAATGCTGGGTCGACTTCCATGAATGCTGATGCCCTTGAATCAAAAATACATCACAGTAGAACAGTGTATGTTTGACTTCCATCTTTGGCTCGTATTTCCGAAAATTGCATCCTCACAGAATCGCCATCAAAGCGAAAACGTAACAAATAGAAAAGCTTGCTGCATAATTCGATTGCATAATAACACAAATACCAAATTGTTAGATTTAAAGACCCACCATAAACGGGTGCAGTAGGTATGAATCAACATAAACCGATAGATCAGAGTCTCAACCATGCAACGAAAGTCAGATAATGCAACATGTCATTATTTTAAGACCTAAGGGATTGTTCATATTGACTGGATTCTAATATAAAAAGTCAGTGGCAGATATAAACCAATCACACTGCTGCTGCTCTGTTGTCGGAAGTTGCGTATAGAAAATGCTCAGCTAGTCAGTTTCCAGTCATTGAGATATTGAGAAATACACAGCATTATAAATGCTAGCCGAGATATTATGTAATAATGCAAGAAAAAGTAATAACAACCCGCAAAATGAAACACCCCGTTATGCGAGCGAGAAATACTGGTGGTAGATAATAGTTGGCAGTTGATGCATTTATCATAGCCTACTGTGTATAAACCAGATGTGTGCTTATATGATCAAAGTGATTTCAAAGTGAGCTAATTATGGCTTTTACAGAAGATGTTTGGACAAGAATCCATGTACACCAAACGGGTTATTCCATCCATGTGAGTGCTAATGGACCGATGCCTTCGATAACAGCCTCAAAATGAACGGATCCCCAATTACCATCAGCTTATCAGGTTATTAGGTAACCCCATGCTATATCGTCTGAGCGCACGTAGCTATTAGAGTGACTGTTAAGAAGTCGCCATATCAGCATTGTTAAGTCAATTACGAAATCCTTCCCTGTTCAACGTACGCCATGCTGCCTTCATGAGTAGCTACAACTTATGAAACAGCATCGTTAAAGCAGCGCATCGGTCGCCATGGGTATTATCTCGAGATTACTGCACGAATGAGTGAATCGACTATATGCATCTCCACAATATCATTTTGTCCGCCATATGAACGCAGCTTTCAATATTGATGGTCCCTTGCATATGACCCGTTTTGGAACCCAATGGCTGTAGAAGGCGGGCACATGCACAAATATTTCATCAAGTAAACCGGGTAAAATATATATGTATATAATATATCAATATATATATATATATATATATATATATATATATATATATATATATATATATATATATATATATATATATATATATATATATATATATATATATATATATATATATATATATATATGTCTATATATATATATATATATATATATATATTTATATATATATATATATATATATATATATATCTCTATATATATATATATATATATATATATATATATATATATACATACATTAACAATCTGCAACCAAGGCGGATGAGGAAGCTAGATACTGCTGATAATATGCAATGTTTTCTCATTCGCAGTAGCTGCAAAACGCGTCCAGCGAGGAAATAACTTCCAGATTGCACACGATCGATAGACGTTAATGTTAACCCCGCCACCCCCCCCCCCCCCCCCCCCCATCCCTCCCGCCTAATACCAGCTATGAAAACAGGTCACATAAAAGGAACTCTTTCAAAACACGAGAAGGCAAAATATCCACCGGGTTCTTTTATGTCACATACACTATATCCGAGAACGGGTCAGTAGGAAGCAAAGGGAAGGAATATGTCAACACTTTATACATGAGGCGCATTTAGTCACTATACTATTGGTTCACAGTCGTTGCATGTATACAACAAACAGTCCATTTCAGTGAACAATATATACCCAGGGTTCATTGTCGATGCAAATGCTTAACACTGTGTCGCAACAAACCTGTCTCCTTGAAAAGCGGGGTTGAGCATAAAAGGTGGACTGGACACCAGCACGGCATGATTCTAGCTGATCAAGGTGCAACCTCGATCTGCTTGTGTTTTAAAGAAGGCAGGTGTAGGGTTTCTGCTCCCGGGGTCGCTGTTATCTATGATCTAGCCTTGGCCACACAATAAGACAAATACCAGCGCATAAACAAAATTGGGAATCTTAAATCTAACATGATAACAGCTGCAAATAATCAGCTCAATAGCAACTGAGCACCATGCTTTGGTGTGCCGTTCGTCAACACAGACTTTTGCGGTTGCCCTATCAAGGGTTCGGGGCCAGAAAAAAATTCCGTCGCCATGGTTACATTTGGTGCGATTGGAAACAGTATGGCAGCCTAGGACTACATATTATCGGTTGTTTTTCAGCACTTCCCCCAGTAACTTACGTAATAACGCGCTGTTGTTTAAAGCTTAGTTCAGTTATGCTTTTCGCTTGTAGTTTATTTAATTGAGGTTTGCAACGAGAATGTACTTTCTATGCGCACATTACATGAACTGGTAGCTTTGTCGCTTAGCATACGGAGTTCTCTTAAAGCGTAATTGAATTCAGCGCTGTGAGAAAGGTGCATTTGTTTTCCAATTTACTAGGACAAATTATTTCACAGCATGTTAGGTACATATATCTCAATGGGCGTAATTTTTTACAACACATATGATTTACATCTAATGATGTGATGATCGACTGATTTGTGTCGTAATGCGGTCAGCCCCATAACTGTGATACCAGTTAACCAACAGTTGAGTAACATGTGCTGTGTAGATGTTCAGGCTGCCCATTTCAGCGCAGATGTAAGCGTTTAACGTGATGATAACATTCAGCCGTTTCAAACCTATGGAGTATCTACGTTCCCATAGCAAAAATTCTAAATAAGAGAGGAACAATGTTGACTGGTCCGCCAGCTAAAGTGATATCCAAAATGTATGCCGAGCAATTTAGGTTTTTGACGAAACGTTTCAGTTATATGATGGTGCCATAGACAAAATGCACATTGATTATCAATCGTGTAATATCGTTTGTTCTTAGCCAAGTATGCGCTGCTTGCATTTCATATGAGTCAAGGTATTCCTGTCAACGCTTGAAGCGTCGTCAATAATCTTTGCACTCACTTATGCACTCCGCATCTTGTAAACAATAAATAATGAAGAATGTTAGCTAGGTGATTTTGTTCTGATGGCGCTGTTTCTTTTTATCATATCATACAGCTTCGAAACACCAACCGCACTTAATGTTCAAGCAGTGCAGTGTATCCACACCATGAATAGCTAAAGCATGTATTTGTGTGTTCTCTGGATTTTTAATGTCGACCATAGGTCAGCTTCTTTGACGCTTCATGGCAATCCGCCATCTCTCGGGTTATTGCACTTAACCAATAAAGACCTGTGTTGCTTTTATTTCTACCGATATAATGGTGGGTATACAGGTATACTAAATAAAAGCCCAGCAAACCGCAATGACCATCTACGAGCAGCCACAGCGTCTTTCATTGCCAGCGGGACATATTTATAACTCACCAACAAAATAGAATGTGCAATATAAGGAGAACTATAGGAAAGTATCGCCCCCCCCCCCCTATCATCATGATTGTTCCCCCGGATGATTGTCCTACAAATTCATTCAAGTTATTCTTAGTCACAACATACTCGAGATAGATATATACAGATCATCGTTTCCTTGTTACACCGCCTTCACGCTCAATGAAATCTTCTCTTCAGGTCTTAACATATGATGGCCGTGACGAGGGGCGACGATGGGGTTCTGCAGCTTGATATGCAGCGCGAAATAGTGTATCATATCGGCTGTTGGTGTGTATCGATAAATGGAGGAATCAATCTTTGACTACACAAGCACGGCACTACTTGTCGATGCAAAATGTAGACCAACGATCACGTGGAAAGCCCACCCCTCTACCTTGGTCCAATACATTTGCACCATTAGCCCTTTTGAAGCAACTGGCTGGTTAAGGACGAATATGCCTTGTATCATGTACTGATAACGCCCCGACAAGTAGCCGCACAATGCACAATGGCAGTTTGCAATGGTGTATTGGGTGCAGTTAACGCATTGTTTTTTACTGCGAACTACTGCAATATACAAAGCGTTATCGACTATAGATGATATGGGCCATATTTGGAATGGCATGTCGTTTCACATGCACATCACACCAATGTACGGTCTAAGAGTCCAATATGACAAGAATGTAGATACATGTAGAAGCACATGGGATCGTAAAGGCCTTGGTACGGTAGTATTTAGGCTGTCAAATGTAGTCCCCATCCACGCATGTTTATCTTTGCATCTTCTTCTATGCATTTATATCACGTGGCAGTGATATTGGATAACATGCTCCTTACACATGCTGCCTAATAGTTGCTAGTTTCGGCAGCTAGCCAAACAGAAAGAAATATTGGTGGATGCAATTTGCATAAGTATCATATCCAGCGTAATAAAGTACCTATCACGACCATAACTATCATGACAAAGGTGCCAACATCTTGCACAATGACGCATCCTAGACACAGTGTTCCAACACTTGTCCAGTGGTTTTAGCCTATATGTATATATATGATGAAGGCTTGCAATAAGATCGCATTTGTGAGCACTATCCGTGATCATCACCCAATAGAGGGTCGAAATGCTTTTTCAACTTGCAAGTTAAACCACATCTAAACGGCAAATACAAGAAATTAATGCTCCCAACTTACCTCTTACTGACTGTATTTCGGATATGTATTGTCTACGATTGTGCAAGCAAATGCGCTGCGCAGAAAAAGTGATTCTAGAGTTTTAATGGATCTCTCAATATGGGACTAATGACGCGAGACAGCATAATGAGAAAGCTTCCTGCCGCTTTATAGCTTTCTATGCTTTCTATGAGTCAAGTCGTTAGCAGTCCTGTCAAACATCCTGAGCTTATTGAATTAGTGGTCCATAAATAGCACATGTCAACGCACGTTATATTAATGACAAATAATCATAAAAGCAATAGAAGAACACGCAGTTATGGTTCAGGTCTCCTTGCCATTGCATTAGCGCTGACTCCATGATGTATGAGGTACTAAAGCTTCATGGTTTACTCATGCTTAGATCTTGGAGTGATGAAAGGAGAAACGTGCGTTTTTTAATAAAATCTAGAGCGAAATGGTTTCTCTTGTACACGTCTCGTTGTCGGTGGATCCCTGAGCAATACTTAGCGCTGTATTCGTGAGCCCAGATACTGTGATGCACAGATGATACAGTCATAACTTTAACCAAAACCGATTACAGAAGGATATCGTACAGTGTTTGTCCATTATCAGGGATGAACAATGGCGCTTTTGTCCGATTATTCCTTTATCAATCATTTAGACAAAACCACCAACTGTAGCTTATGATAAAGACACGATAACTCAATAGCATTTCATATATAGTCGTTCTGTGGACGCATTTGTACCACTGCAGTCAATATACATAGTTTGGTTAAATCACTAACGCCATGAGGGTAGCAGCCTGAACGAGCTAAAACGTGAAAACGCATATGAGATTACTGCTTGCGAGACAACATGCCACACCAACTTAGCATGTTTAAATGAGTTGGCGTGCTATCGCCAAGTTAGTGACTCTCTCCGACAGTGAATTGAATGGTTCTTATTCTGTAGCACAATACGGCTGCTACATAATTACATGACTGCAGCACGAATTGTAAAGCCTACATGCCATTTTGATCAGTGGCATCGAATATGCTTATAACAAGGCTTGTCTGTTATTTATCGCATACTTAAGGATGCAGCCGTATCCTCACTTGATATCGACAAGCATTACACATTAAAGGGAGATAATAATACACTGCTTGTGCAAAGTTAAGCATAGCAATATACGGGTAGCCATTATTGAAGGTCGCACTAGAGCCTTGTTATTGGTAATGTGACAATAAGTTGCTTGACACAAAAAAATACATTCTACAAGGTTTTGTTATCCCCATGATGATAATTATTTGAAAATATTATACATAATATACCACGTTTGTATATCTATGTTTCTGTTGCGTTAAAAATGTAGACACCACATTAGTTTCTGGTCATCAATCAGTGAGAAGGTTGATCAAGCTAGAACATTGATCACCATACAACAATCATGTCGAGAACAAATCATCCGAACAATCTCAGTCATTGCTTTTCCCAAACCACGCACCAAATATGCAGGCAGATCCTAGAGAATCACTCTCGATTTTGAAAACTGTTCTTGCATATTTCACATTAATATTTGAATACACGTGTCAATAACATGATTGCTATCAAGGGATGTATTGCTGCACGCTATGAACGTTTGTTGGTTACACAACACTGCCGTCAAGCAGGCAAAAGTATAATGCTACCAGCTCATTTAGTGTAACAGTGAGCAAATTATTCATTATCCGTCGACATTTGTCAACATAGATGCAGGCCCCGCTCTGCACGATATCACTTTATGCTGACAGACACCCCGGACAAGCCTCAATAGCGCAGGTTTTTACTTGTGTAACAACGCAGGTTTGTACTTTTAAAATCTTAATCACAAGTTTATATACCTTATTATAGTATATATAGTAACCTGAGATGGCCTAAATGACTCGAAGCAAGGCAAAAGCAGTAAGGTAAATACGTCCCGACGTGGTAAGCTACCGGCCTCTTACAACTCATTCTGATATCCAGATTATATGTAAGGATTTATGATATCGCTAATGCCTCATGTAAAACACGACTTGCATTCATATTCACAGGAGCAATAGACCATACTATGTATCATGCGCAATAGCTGTTCACTCAATACAGCACTACAGTGTGATGGGGCAGCTGCTAAAGTAGACGAACCAATCAGAAAAGAGAAAGCTAGTTTTTACTGACCCGCTAGGCCACCATCATGAGCTGTGCCCTGATAAACAAAGTTTTCATAGTCTCAGAAACCTTCAAATATAAAACTCTGTTCTGCAGGTTTAGTGAAACCGGTTATATTATCGACCAAGCCCAGAGTCAGGCAAAAGGCACCGAAGCATGCATTCGTTGTAGAATTGCTTTTATGGCCAATCAGTTTTGCATCAGCCAAGTTATAACCTTGGCGCACGCCTATATAAAATCCCCTGACTGGAACTCCAATTCACCCAATATGCTTGATGTTGCTTGCTATTAGCCACAGGGTTTGAAAGTGAATTAGTTCATTAATATTCTTTCACGGCGTTACGGGAATATATCCAACTATCGAAAACCGCGAGTGGTGTAAAAATATTGTTTGACAAATACTCAATCACATCTTAATTACCTATTTGATATATACATGCATCAAATAAAACAGATAACGGTAGATTAGACAGGGAGTCACAATGTCACAACGTATTTATATCGGCCGGTTAACTCATGTATCTCTATCTTGCTATTTATAATTATCATCCTCTCTCTCCATCACTCTACAATTCTCTCTCTCTTCTCTCTCTCTCTCTCTCTCTCTCTCTCTCTCTCTCTCTCTCTCTCTCTCCGAGAAAGCTTCAAGATATTGACAACAACTGAAGAAAAAAAATAACATTCCTCCATTTGCGATTAGGCAACAATCAAAATTGTTTTGTACTTGCCCGAGCCTCCAATCATGCCTAGTGCCAAACAAGTAAACAAACAAATTAAGGATTGAATGTCGGATGAATCGCCTACCACATCCAACTAGCTAGTCATGATAGTGTTATTAATATTAGCTATCATTCATTGCAATGTCCCACGATGGGGCCGTTAGGGATATATTGTGTGTCATGCCAAAACAGACTCAATCAATGAAGCGTTGCAGAAAAATTGTCAAAGACGGTATTTTGACTGTCCAGTGTACTACAATGCTGAATGAGTCTTATCAGTCCAGCCCATAACCGGACCAATTGACACCTAAGCAAATGCAGTAATTCAAATAAGAACAAGGCTTCTTTGCTTTGCATCTTCCTTCTTAATGCTGTGGCAACTCGAGTATTTCGGGCTCTGGCAAGAAATTCGATTTTGTTGATTGGTTATTCTCACTGGAATCATAGATTACCATTAGTTACTGGATTGCTATCAGCAACGGTAATATTTAAAATTGGTAGAAAACGTTTTAATGTATACTAATGAAAATCGGAACAATGCAACAAACGTCTTATAAACTGCTTTAGAGGAACAGCGAGTGCAAATAAAATACTGTCATGATGATAAATGTTTGCGACAACATCAACTATATCCCATCACTACCAATAACCTATGGGTGCAGCTTTAATAATTCAAAACCATGACCTACGATATGAGGCGATGCATTAAGCTATCACATATTCGAATATCTCCGCCAACCTCACTGCTGCAAACCTCAGAATTACCCTTCTCGTTGAAGTTAAATCCGTTATGTTAATTGTGTCTACGAAGTGTGTATCTGATTTAACGGAGTGTGCACGTGTGAATTAGTATTTCTGTATGCAAATGATGGTTGCATGTGTTTTGATTCTGACTCGTATTTGATAACCTCTGCCTCAGGCAACCTAGCCTCAACCGCAATAATACGAGCGCATATCATAAGCCACCGTGGTATCATTCTCATGTAAATCTTCACGAGCAATCAATCAATGAAAGGCAGGCATTTTGTCAAACAGTGCATGAGCGTTCATGCAAAGTGCATGTTAGTTAATTGATATGAATTTACATTAAGCACATGGGTGCATCAATTAAGTTGTATCAACATGGAATATGGTATGCAGTTTATGAAACCATGATACTGATTTACTAATGCTCCTTGACTGAACCGATGGGTGTGGTTGCATAGCAACCAACGCAATAAATACATATCATTCCAATATATTATCAGAAACAGGTTGCAAGTGTGCAATACCGACGTTCAAGACAACTTGGTAACAATGGTCCCTTAGTGTCTTTTAAAACAGAACGCAGATGTTTGAAGGATCTGAACAATCGCAATTAGCCCATATTCCGCTTCAGATATTACACTGCAACCTAGAGTTATAAGGCTTTATTAAGACTCAGGACAGATTATGTCTTTAGTGAAACCAGTTTGTTGGCGGCATAGATTAGATTTAGGTTGACATTGTCGAAATATTGTCGTCATTACGAATTCGATGTTATTGAGATATGCCGTACATTTAACTCAAATAATTTACCCGCCAACTGAGAGTGTCATATATGATGACTTGCTCACATGCCGTATCATTGTTCCGTTCCTATCGCCAAAAACTGCAGCCAGCAGCCACAATTGAAGTCTCACTTTAAGGAATTATCTGCAGTGTGCCCAATTCATTTAATCAATTTATTTACAATATAATAATTAGTTTCGCTGCAGATATCTTAACTTTGCGTTCACACAAATGAGAGAGATGATCCTATGTATCATCACTCTAACATATTTCCTCTCTGAATGGCGGTTCTAAAGGTTGATTATAGCTCGTGATTATTTAGAAAAACAGTCAAAATTCCGAGCTTTGCATACATCAACGGATGCAAATGATACGTCCACCTGTTACTTATTCCACAGCAACTGATTTACTGCAGCAGGTCAGAATACTGCGCTGCCCTAGGCCAGGAGAGGACTGGTAAATTTTGAATGTTGGCTGAGGACGTATACACTCAAGAATCGAAGCCCTCTAAAACAGCAATACAAAAAAAAAATAAAGGACATTGGCTCACATCAATTAACGTCATTTATCCGGACAAAATTACAGATTTCAACACAAAGCCAGTTTCAGTAGTTATTTACTAGGTACTTATCCTTGCAGTAGTAGATTTATTCAATTGCTTAATTACCTAAATGCCATAACTATGTTTTCAGTTATATTGCACTTGCTACATGGTACAAACGGCAATCCTTCCTTACAAGTGCAAGTAGATGTGCATGGCAATCCATTATCAGCGAACTATTGTGATTTGCACGCACATGTTGGTAGTATCTCAACATCCCATATGGATTTATCATAATATAACTCACTCTTTCGCACTTTGACTGACTCAGTGCTTTATTAATGTCGGCATGTGATAATAATCTTGAGCATCACATATTTGACACCCATGACACATTTGGTTGACTAAGTTACGTGTGATTGTCATCTCATATCACTACACTAAATGAAGGCGATGAATCACGCAGGTTGAATATGATTAAGTGAAAACTCGACACAAATATGAACCACGTTTTAAAGCGCCTCCATTCACCATACCCCAACTGTAGCATGATCGAACTATATATCAGACGTTTCCAGTCTAATAAGATCAGTCTATTGCAATGTATCCCAGGAAAATGTTACTGCTGCTGCCGTTTTATAAGTAAGGGATCCATAGCTCGAGCGTTCTTGGCGCAATATAGATTAACAAATAAACTACGTGCGCCGTTCAATTATTTAGATACTAGCACAGCGTGGTTCTAGCTAATAAGGGAGAAATTTTGGATCCGCTAGCAATTACAAAAGCAAGTGTAGCGCAGGTGTTCCCAGGCAAGGAATGCCTGTCTTTGACCTAGGCGTGGTCACGCAATTAGGTATATAGCTGGGAAGAAGCAAGCGCCACTATTACAGGAGGGGAATCTTAATTCATAACAGCTGCAATCAGAGGATGACAGAGAATGATCATGCCTAAGTACTCCACTTGTCTATCAAAGGGTGCGCATCGCCATGTAAACGACAACGCATATGATGACGGATAGTGACAATAACGTTTGACACTAAATCGCGGGTCGATTTTTTCCACGCTTGATAGATTAGACTTCACGCAGCGCCTGAATGTCGAATTCATGAAAGCTGTCGTTGATAAAGAACTGATACATGACACATATAAATAACCGCCTGTAGCCATAGTGATGAATTAGGCAACTTTGATTGACTAATGTTATCAATATATATATATATATACATATATATATATATATATATATATATATATATATATATAAATATATAAATATATACATATATATATATATATATACACATACATATATTTATATATATTTTTATACATATATATATATATATATATATATATATATATATATATATATATATATATATATATATATATATTGATACATATATATATTTTTTACCGTTTTACTTGATGACATATTTGTGCATGTGCCCGCCTTGCACAGCCAGTGGGTTCCAAAACGGGTCATATGCAAGGGACCATCAATATTGAAAGCTGCGTTCATATGGCGGACAAAATGATATTGTGGAGATGCATATAGTCGATTCACTCATTTGTGCAGTAATCTCGAGATAATACCCATGGCGACCGAGGCGCTGCTTTAACGATGCTGTTTCATAAGTTGTAGCTACTCATGAAGGCAGCATGGCGTACGTTGAACAGGGTAGGATTTCGTAATTGACTTAACAATGCTGATATGGCGACATCTTAACAGTCACTCTAATAGCTACGTGCGCTCAGACGATTTAGCATGTGGTTACCTAATAGCTTACAAGCTGATGGTAATTGCGGATCCGTTCATTTTGAGGCTGTTATCGAAGGCATCGGTCCATTAGCACTCACATGGATGGAATAACCCGTTTGGTGTACATGGATTCTTGTCCAAACATCTTCTGTAAAAGCCACAATTAGCTCACTTTGAAATCACTTTGATCCTATAAGCACACATCTGGTTTATACACAGTAGGCTATGATAAATGCATCAACTGCCAACTATTATCTACCACAGTATTTCTCGCTCGCATAACGGGGTGTTTCGTTTTGTGGGTTGTTATTACTTTTTCTTGCATTATTACATAATATCTCGGCTAGCATTTATAATGCTGTGTATTTCTCAATATCTCAATGACTGGAAACTGACTAGCTGAGCATTGTCTATACTCAACTTCTTATAACAGAGGGCAGCAGTGGGATTGGTTTATATCTGTCACTGAGTTTTTATATCAGAATCCAGTTAATATGAACAATCCCTTAGGTCTTAAAATAATGACATGTTGCATTATTGGACTTTCGTTGCATGGGTGGACTCTGATCTATCGGTTTATCTTGATTCATACCTACTGCACCCGTTTATGGTGGGTCTTTAAATCTGACAATTTTGTATTTGTGTTATTATGCAATCGAATTATGCAGCAAGCTTTTCTATTTGTTACGTTCTCGCTTTGATGGCGATTCTGTGAGGATGCAATTTTCGGAAATACGAGCCAGAGATGGAAGTCAAACATCCGCTGTTCTACTGTGATGTATTTTTGATTCAAGGGCATCAGCTTTCATGGAAGTCGACCCAGCATTTTAAGTGCATATCATAAGTGTGGATTGAATAAGCATATTTCACACATCTAGCCTATTACTCATTTACATTCTGATTCAAGAGCCTAACGCCTTAAACAGGGGTCCAAAGGATATTTTGTGGTTACAAATATGCACTTAATATTGATAGCCACAAAAATCATCACTCAAAATGTACTGCTTTGACCGGTTTACACTCAAGCCCTAATATTGTTTATGCACACATCACCGTCACGATCAGCCCCCATTTAGAACTATTCTTTATCTCAATGTTGAAGTATCAACCGACCAATTTCATGGTTTGCCTGGGAATGAACCAATGACGTCTTTCAGACCGGATGTGTAATTTAGTCCATTACTGAGGTGCAAATTGAGTATGCTCACCTGGTCACGTTTCCATGCTCGATACGGCACGTAAAGCGATATAGTCATGTGGTCGTATTAAAGAAAACGTGGCGGATACCGACAAAATCAGTTTTAAAGTGTTTGTTAATGACGTGTATGATCAACCATGCTAGCATGCTGTGCAAGATAACAAGTTACGCAATAGTATCAAAGGATAGTTTTTACAATTGATGCATCGTGAAGGCTTTGATTGACCACAGTTGTACTACCGCGGATCGATTCACTTACCTGACATATCGAGAATGTTCTAACATAATAAGACCAATTCAATGATCGCATTTGGTCATTTGCAAACATGATGCAGATGAATGGCGATCGACGAACACGATGTTTATGAATACGTTTACAAACATGGCTGTGCAAGAACAATGTTTCGAAATATATATCTCTAAGCATTGGTGTAACGGTCGATTTGTGAGATCTAGAATGTTCTAACACATCATAGCCTGTTGCTCAAAACCAAACACTTAAAAATATGACCAGTGTCCCTATTTGTGTTGCAACTCTTCAAGCAGAAAATGTTGCAGTAGACGACATTTGACACCTCTTTAACTGACACTACAACCCTAGCTGTAACATGACAAAAAAAGTATGGATTAGATTTTTACATGAGTAACGGGATAGACATCGGGATGGAATGGACATGGTGTTTGCAATTTGCACATTAGAGAGAAGTGTATAGGCAGCAGAAAGGTATATAAATATATATGCTTATATATATATATATATATATATATATATATATAATATATATATATAATATATATATATATATACATATATATATATATATATATTTATATATATATATATATATATATATATATATATATATATATATATATATATATATATATATATATATATATATATATGGTATTTCGCTCTTGACAACCATGTTTGCAGATTGTTCCTTGAGCTGTCAAGGACAGAGGCTACTTGTCCAGACATCCATGACATCCATGCAGCGTTTATTTAGACTTTAAAAGTCGGTGGTCGCCACATGTTAATGAAGTTTATTGGATGCAACATATACGAAACATGATTCAGAAAAAACTATTTGGAAATAGCTGATAAAGTCAATAAATAATTATTCATTTTGAACACAACAACTGATGAGCCAACAAGCAATTTATACTATAGAATCTTGATAATGTGGCAGCCTGGCTTTGTACCAAAATTTGGATTTGGTCTAATTCTTACCATGAGAAGATGGGTACTTCTTGCGATGTATCAAAAATTATGCCAGCACAAATGTTTGCAAGCAATGTATTTAAGAAGTCAATAAACGGTATCTGAGTTGGTAATGGTTACATTTAGTTGACAGTTTCGACGGTTGTAGGTGTTGCAAAAGCGGTTGTGCGATGAATCTGCATCATCTTAAGTAAGTTTGCTGATAGGAGCATCGGGGAAATGTTTCAATGATGTTGTAAATTTGATCGCGGTTGTTCGCTTGGCGTGTGTAAGTGTTTGTTTCTTTTGTCGGATTTTAATACTCGAGAATTAGTTTCGGTGTGGGTTTAGTGCACCTCGTCGTGACAATCTTCATAATACATTAATTTCTTACATAGCCGCATTGTCGAATAAACTTACTACTGACTTTCATCATTAATCTTTTGTCGAAGCTTGGCCATCTAGAAATATCTAAATGAAGCTTGATACCCGATAGCCTCCACCGATAGTCGAACCACTGGCTATCATTATTTCTGGATGATCCTTGCTCATCCAAGTCACACATTCACACTTGGTCATAATTAATTTACTACAAACCTTGCAGTAAGAATTCAGATAAGTACGGGGCTAGGATATCAAATTGGGTTGCAAGACAGCCAATGATAACTTAATCACTGAGGTCCATATCTAAGTCCAACAGCAATGTTACTTTTTTTCTACGTCACAGCGATATGCGTTGAATTATCGTGTGGTAACGACGATATATTCGACCCCGTCCATCATTGAACCCCACAAGGCTTTATGCTGTCGTGCGGCTTGTAACAGTTTCTGCATGGTCGTGTTTCTGTGGCAGACAACAGCAACTATAACAATCAGGGAGTAACCATTAGGCCGGTTATGATGAGTGACGGTTGAGGATGCAGCAAGAATACAAAACGCCACCATTAAGCATGGAGCGAATACACAACTAGGGGTATGATACAAGTACTTTTTCTAGCTCTACCTACTCACACGTATCACGCAAGTACTTTGTCTTACTCTGCATACATAACATAGTGCACGAATGACACAATGACTTTTTCTTACTCTGCTTGTGCAACAAAATGCACTAATGCCGCATGTACTTTTTTAATAATTTTACTCAACAAAGTGCACGTCTGACGCAAGTTCTATTTCTTCCTCTGTCTACTTATCAAAGAGCCAGTTCGTCTTCCATATTCACCAAGATTTACAACGATGGTCATCCATCTGGTGTTTAGTTGCCGAGGCAAAAAGCTCTGCCAATGGTCATCATCAAATGACTTTAAACACTTTCGGGTTAAAGCATTATTTATGTCCTTTGTTTTTAAAATACATATCCAGTTAACTTGTAATAGATGTTAGTGAATTAGCTGAAACGTTATCGGTTGGTAAACTATTCCATGTTGTCACAACTAGAATATAGAAGCTATTTCTATTAATGTTGTCCTAGTCAGTGGTGTTGTTTAGGAGTACAAATAAGATTGGAAATATCCCAGACATACCGGCTACGAGCTGAGTAACAAGCTTGTGTACCCTTCGCGATATATCTGTGTCACGTTGAAGGAATGGTGACGAGGCCTGAATTGCATATCCTAAATATGACCTAACAAATGACATATACGGCTGGATAAAAACTCCCTTAGAACGTTTGATTATCCCAAAAATTTGCCTGACTTTGCTGCAGTTGTACTGCATTGTTTGGTCAATGTGTATGACTGATCATTTATGACAACTTATTCCCGTTCCCCTGACACATCCTCAGGGGTTCAAAGTTAACTAACTCTTAGCCAAACTGTTTCAATACCACTTATTACTTTGGACGACATGCGATTTGACAAAGAAGTGCATATATTTCACCCACAGAGGAACCTAACTCTTGCGAAGCGTATATCAAGTGATGATATCAAATAACTTAAACGCGATCATTAACGAACCTTGGTGCCCTGCATTTACCGCTTCTCACCTATATGGTATTCAACAACAGACTCCTCCTATTAACAAAATACCAAAACTAACGTCAACCATGAGGCCTAAGTATGGCATGTATAATTGAATAAGAGGTGCTAAAATGACGCACATAAGTCCTCGCGGTATTATGCAGGTGTCCGGCAGATCTATGGAGGACTCATAACACATAAAAGCATGTTAGTGCTATCACTGACTGTAAATTAAATTTTATGCGTTATTTTTTGTCTCATTTAATTATTGAACTTACGAACCACCGTACAGAGACATGATAATTATTTGCCACAATATAAACCAGCCACAACAGAATGGTCGGGTCATGTTGGCCACAAAACCAATAATCTTTATTCGCGTTATTAGCTTTGAATTCAGTCTACTGATTTAGGTAATCACTTCATTAATCATGGGCAAGTTATGGCAAGATGTACGCAGCTAGAGTTGAATATAGCGTTAGATGTTTTTGTCAGTTATGCAGTTTCGTGGAATTATAATATAGTGTAACAAAATTCAGCTACCACATAAGTAGGACCTTAACTCGTAACTGATGCGGATATATAACGAAAACAAGATCGTTTCTCAAGCTCGAACTATAAACATAGCCTCGAAATCCTAAATAAGTTTAGGATAATTGTGTATCACCGCCATTTTGCACAATATCAATAACTAGTGAATTGTATTCGCATTGCAAACCAGTCCTATTATACAAGGACCGAAAGGTATATTTAAACTGCATATTATGATATGTAGAGACCAAATTGAGATTAACTAAGTTAAATAATATCTTTAAAAAGCGTGTGTACATGCTTACATGACGGCTCAGTATATAATGTTCAATTGTGTTTATGCCAGTGTAATGCACCAGCGCCTCAATGCAGGCTTTTAGATTATTGTTTAAACGTATACTTCCAGGAATACGACACGTATGGAAGCACGTCAACTGAACACCTTGTAAAATTTGACATTGACGTCTCGACCTTAACGCATAATCTTTATGTAACGTCCAACGTTTGGCGGTTTGACCTTGTGAGTTGCACAACTTTTCAACGCTGTGAAAAGTTACCCAACTTTTCAATGCTGACGTCAACGTCTTACTTCATTATGAATTGAGTAATTAGTTTTATAGCTTGATTTACACCGCCGATGTCGTGCCAGGAGGTAATACGCGGAGGATATATCACGCTGATTTCTCTTTGATGTAGCCGACCTTATATCGTAAATTTCGTAAATGACAATTATTTACAAAACTACCATTTTGTCATATAAATTCCTGGAGCAGATTTGTGATGCCCATAGGTTGGGCATATGCCAAGTGGAAATGCTTTATAAGGACTTCCCCTATGGACCTTTTTGCTCACTCACTCACTCACTCACTCACTCACTCACTTACTTACTTACTCACTCACTCACTCATTCACTCACTCTCACTCACTCACTCACTTACTCATTAATTCATTTACTCACCTACTCCTCTTGACTCGCTCACCTGATCTCTGATCTTGTGGACCGATCACGAGAGGGACTGGTGTGCTGTTGTCGGCTGAGTGTTTAGTTGTATTTGGAATTCACCATTCTACATTATACTTTTACAAAGTATATTCGAATATATGTAAAGAAAGTCATTAAAAACCTATTAGCGCTCAGCAATTTATCTGACATTTACCTATACAAGCCTAAGTTATTGGGCAATGCTACAGCTCTGCAATAACTTTCTGCCCACATACCCCCACTACCCATAAAAATGCAACGATCATGGTTACGCTGAGGGGCAGGTCTATGGCATAACGTTCTAAATGCAACCAAATCAATTAAAAATCAAAATATGTTTTGCAGATAAAAAATATAGCCGAATTGATAATTCTGTATAACTTATCATTGCCAAAGACACCTATGATGAACAGATTGCATTATTAAGCTACAAAGTATAGCCGATGTCAATTTAATATCTTGTTTCAGTAGCACTTTACGTTGACAGTTGCAAAATTGAACTGAATTGGGTAGAACCCCTGCGAATAAGAATGATCCTAGGGGTGGCAAATTATGGAAAGTCGCTCTCTCATCAATCGCGACGTTGATGTGTACCACATCTGATTGGCTTAACTCATAAAGCAGATAGGTTCAGGAAATAATGCGACGTCGGGTTTATCAATTATATAACATTAGTAATATTGCGACATCAACAAACCGACGGTGGCGGTATTAACCATATTCAAGGATCTGAGCTTCCTGATTGTTTTACTTGACCCTGTGTCATGCAAGATGAGTGAGGCAGATGGGAATGTTCTGTAAGTTCTAAAGGCTTCATTAGTATAAAAATACATCCATCATTGTGGGGGCTGGGGTGGGGGGGTGGGGGTGGGGGTGATGCTTGAAATTGATTGCTGCTGCCAGTGTTAAAACAATTCGCTCGTGTTCTGCTGTAGAGTATTATATGGCTTAGCATAAACCAGGTAAGTGGCCCCGTAAATGGATCCCCATAGTTACGCACAGGGCAACTTGCTGATTGTTTAAGGCAAGCCATAACAAAAATAAGTATGATTAAAGTTCGCACGTCGGCTAGTTTAACGGCCTGTGGTATGGTATTGCCGCTCGTATGTGGAGCCATGAAAATCACCTACAAAACCAAGGGGTCGGGTGTTGGATCGCAACCTACAATCAGTATCTCTTTGGGCAGATCACATGCAGCCATTCTTTAGTTTGCTGATGCCGTAAATGTTTAACAGCTGTGGTGATGTTTGTGCAGAATATAGGGCACAATGTGCTGCGAAGGAACCACCGCGAAACCAGTAGCAATGACGCATAAGGGACAGAAGGCGCAATTTAGAATATCCTCATTTGTTTATTAAATGCACAAAGATTTTGACCAGTTTACACAGTAATATTCTATTCATGTTGAGTGAAAAATTGTGCTGCTTCATTAAACATCTTCAACACATAAAACTACCCTTTACATTTGCGTTTGCATGACGTATCGATTATGGTAGTCATCTTGTATGTAGATCGAATGCGTTACAACTTATACAATATATCCTTAGCTGTATAGGCATTGATCACCTCCTGTCACCAACTCTGTATCTTAGTAAAGCGTGAGTAGTCATTAAGCTTTGTTATACCTTCTGACAGGGGTTGTTTTCATTTATGTCCGTCAGAGTTATATTATATGAGTCGTTTAGTAATCATGATAAATATTCGGCAGCAGTGTCGCCATAAAGTAATTTTTAACTGACAGAACCACTCAAATAAGGGAAGTTATTCGAGTCATGCGATGTTACTTTTGTTAAGTAATTTTGCTCTCCGTCTAAAAGCTAAAGAGGGTGCTTACAGTTCAGCTCAATTTTGACCTCAGAATATACCACAGGAACGTCTCTTAGAAGAATGGGCAGATGTGCATTTAATTATAACATAATTCATCGGTCTGAATGGTTGAACGAGCTACATTCTTTGCATACATGTTCTTGAAAGCAGCATTGATCACTCTAGTAACACAACCAAATTATGTGCTTTAGGCAACACATCATATAGATAAAGTTCCTGTACATGCGTTCAAGTACACAAATAATCGCAAATTTACTTTAGGGATACCACCGCTCAAGCAAACCCCATCAATACTCCAAATTGGTAGATGGTCAATAGAAAAATATTTGAAAAACTGTGCCTTTGTTCGCTTCTTTGAGTTGGACTGAGCCTAAAACAGAATAAACGGTATATATACAGGCGAAGTTATATGACTTCTTTGCCCGGCACTGATATGACGTTGAAGCGAAGGTTAACCAATGGAAAAGTTATCCATCCTGAGGATAAAATATAGCAGAAGACCATCCAAGATATAACAGTAAGTGACAAATTGTCAACGATTTGCCATCAGCCTTAGGTGACCACAATGTTGGAAACTAATCCGTTACAATCTGGTTATTGCGGCAGCATACAATCATTGCCGTTAAATCGCTTTGCTTGCAAATCGTCCACCGTGAGAGAATACACAAAATATTGATTACCTGAAGAAACTTAAGGTCTCTATATGGGTGCGCGGACATGCACGTTGTATTATGACGAAGCAGGCTCAACTATTGGATTTGACAGTAACGATACTGCTTTGAAACGACGAATAAGCTTCTTCAACTGCACATTTAACACAACGCTTTGATGACATGTTGATAATAACCCATTGCATGTATTCCATCTGTTAATGCTTAATCTCCTCCATGTCGGCGGTAGTTGTTTAAGGTTTTGCAATAGAAGATTCACGCTATGGGAAAACATTGCTATGTGCTTATCATATAGTATCGCTCAGTATGAAACACTATCGCATCTGCTCGAGTTGACCTGTGATGATAAAGTCTCTTATCTTTATGTTTAGATTCCTGTCATTTATCTTAATGCTCAGATTTCTGTTATTTATCTTTATGTTTAGATTCCTGTCATATATCCTGGTGATATATTCACCTTGTGTCAGTGCTATTGTATAGTTGATGAATCAAATGTGAAATGCAAATCAAATGCTAAATTTAAATAGTCAGCCACACACAGCACACGTGTAATTAATTGTCAGTGTCGTGATATTAGCCCATATGCACAATAATTAAAAAGAATAATAATAAATGTCTTTTTTACTTTTTGCCTCTTAATCAGTCTTTTCATATCAAACACAGCGTTTCTATCACAGCCGATCCTAGGAATGAATTTAGCGTGAAACCACTATGATGCCCTATAAGCACACATCAGTACCACTCATAAAAGTGCATTGTTTTAAGTGCTCTGCAGTACCATTGATTATTCTTATTTCAAGAAGATCAAGTCAAACATTGATATTGTGTCATGTGTAATAATATGGTTCTTTAAATCAGTACAAATTTTCAGTGCAAAGAATAGCACGAATCAATTACCATTGCTTCTCACTTGTGCATTGATGACAGCATTAAACCAATAATATTACGTGTATAGATATACTGCGGACAATCTGCCTCGCATTGTACTTCATTAGATCCGTGTGGCACTGACGAATTGATTTTGACGAGGAACAGTTAGTTCACCGCTCCCGAATGCACCATTTTGTCATGTCGAAATGAATTTCGCCGGATCCGATCATCTAGGCAATCAAGTTTATTCTTACTATATCCCGCAACTCAAACGCTACATCATTTGGTAGGATGTCTACAAAGCGTTTAGCTGCAAGAGTAAGGCATTTTGCAGTTATTGAATCCCAGTTGTGGTAACAAGACAGCAAAAGGGATCAAAGCAACCTGGCGTTACTTGGCATTAGACACCCACCCAATGTAAGCAAAGATTTAGCAACTTCATCAATAAAGGCAAAGAATGAAGGTATAGGGAGCATGTTTTACCTATATTAATATATTTTGCCAAGCAGTAATATGCATACTTTTCATACGGTATTAGACCGCCGGATGCCAGATGTAACGGACAGATACAGGAACAAGTTGATGTAATAAAGCTTACTATCATCAGCCACATACATCAGGCATCATCTTCTAATGGAGTTATGTATATATATACACTATTAAATACATATATATATATACATAAATATAAAAAAAATTATGTACATTAATTTATGGATGCATATTTAGATATATGTATATATTTAAAACAATTAATGTAAATATATTTATATATATATATATATATATATATATATATATATATATATATGTGTATATATATACGTGAGTGTGGAATATATATGTGTACATACGTATATATATATATATATATATATATATATATATATATATTATATTTAAATATATAATATATATACATCGGAATTTATGCATTTATTTTAATATATATATAACACATCGGAATTTATGCCATATATATACATAAATACATAAATATATATATATATATATGCATATATATATATATATATATATATATATATATATATATATATATATAGGTATATAAAATATAAGTACACATACACACTCTTATATATATATATATATATATATATGTGTGTGTGTGTGTGTGTGTTCGTGTATGTGTGTGTATGTGTGTTTGTATGTATATCACCTCCTTCGCTATCATAACGCACATGCATTTTGTGCGACAAATGCTTTATGTCAATACTTGTTACGGACTATTGTCAAGCCTCTCACTCTTCCCCAATATCGCTTTAGTAGTCACTATGCAATGCTATTTGTAATAGACATGTTTGTTGGCGATCATCAGCTTCGCAAAGCGAGACGCGCTTCAGATAGTAGTCCATTGCAAGCAGCCATCAACATGACAGGCGGCATTGAAAGAGCTCCAATACCCATCACAAAACACCCCTGTAACGTATGGACGTCGTTGAGGTTAATGGTTAAAACGTTTTAGCTGTTAATTAGGACGGCATGGCGAAAGTTCCAACAGAAGATTGCTCGATTTGTCTCGTGAAATGCCACTCTACTGACTACAGGTACTCTGTCGTTATTTCTTTTCCCATGAGTTTTCATGGTAAACGTGAAAGTTGATGTTTATTATACAAAGCACACCATTAATCGGGTAATGTATACACACCGTTAGGCTATAACAGGAGGCTTGTTTGCATTAACAAGCCAGCAGATGGTACGATCCATATGCCAGACGTTTTGGCTTCACAGGAAACCACCCAGAGTAAAGGGGAGGAATAAAATCTTCCACGTTAACCTCACTGACCCACTGCTTTGTGTACACTATAGCCTTCGTCATCCACATGCAGAGATAAGATTAATTTATATGAATAACATCTGTTGGTCAAGGTCAGCAAGATGCCCTGAGTAGTACTGAATTTCCCAATATGTGAATGAATGTAATGCAAAGACAATGTCGATATATATATATATATATATATATATATATATATATATATATATATATATAGATATATATATATATATATATATATATATATATATATATATATATATATATATATATGTATATATATATATATATATATATATATATATTTATATATATATATATATATTTATATATATGTATGTATATATATATATATATATATATATATATATATATATATATATATATATATATATATATATATATATATATATATATATATATATATATATATATATATATATATATATATATCTATCTATCTATACATAAACATATATGTATAGATATATTTGCTACTCTCTCTTGGATAAAGCAGCTATTCATCTTGATGTTATCCACATTCCACCTCAAACCTCTGCGTCAATCAATTGCCCCTTGCAGTAGAACCATTTCAGATTATTTTAGTGCAACATCATCTGACCTACGCGTAGCCTCGTTAATCATGCCCTTAGGGGAAGAACTGTAATACTCGGCTGCCAAATCAGCCGAATAACAGTTTGGGTTGACGGAAAACCTCAGCAGTGAGCCTCTATCCCGTATATCTGTCACGACGTTGACAGGTAACATGTGAACAAGAATTAATTATTTAGAACAATAAATGTTAAAAATGGCGAAAGTAAATTGAGCATATATGCGGATTTTGTTTTGTCACACCAACACATATGTCATACGTTTGTCGACATACTTCATGGTTCTACTACCATCTCTTCAAAACAAAGCAAGTCACAGTCAGATTGAGCGTATCGAACTCTGAATCGGATCGAGCTTTATTCGATTGGTAAGTAGTGGTGGAAGCATGATGAACTCTCAACCCTGTTCCACGCCTGTGGTGTAAAATAGTGGGCAGTACTTTCACCGAATAAAAGTAAAATCCCTCTGGGTCCAGAAGGAAACTGAGTGATATGCTCGAGGTTCACCAAGATGACAAACCATATCGAGCGCTGAAGCGACTTTGACGGTCATTTTGTGAGCCGAGTGGCTAAATAGGGCGCTTGTACATTGGCACTTGCTATTTTGTTTTATTCAGGAATTCGGCAAACAATATTGTACATGTTGCCATGAATCAATCGATGTAGACTTTGGTAGGCTATTCAGAGCAATGAATACCTTCAAATGACCTACACTTACCCATGCTGACCTGGACAGCGATTCGCGAGTCATGGGCACACGGAATGCCTTTTCCACGTGGTCTGTCTTCACTTTGATTGGTGTCGTTTGTGACAGCTGGGAAGCATTACGTAGGACGCCGATACCAGGTGACGGGCAAGAGTCCTATCAGAAACAAAACTCGACTGCGAAATAATATATAGTGTCCATGTGTTACTTGAGGAATCTATTAAGCATCTCGCGAAGGTCTCTTAAATTGCAGAAATAAACACGCAATGCTTTTGTTCCGGCAATATCATAGTTCAAACTTTTGAATCATCAAGATCCGATCAATTGGATCGTAACAATCAGCCATGCGATACTTCATTGTGACATATATATTTTTCTTGTCGTACAAATTATCTTGACTTTCAGGTTGCCAACCTTTATGCAATAATAATTGATTGTTTATTAGGACACAGATATCCGTTACTCAGTCATACTACTTAGGGAACCTAGGGACGCAGGTGACCATTCCCTCAAAACGTCGTGTTACTCACATTCGGTCGTACATTTAAGAATGGATATCAATAGAACTAAAAACAAATAGTACACGGTAGGTACAGTCAACACAAACGACCAATTTTACCAGGTGGCCACCTCTGCCATATCTAGTGACCACGCATTTAGAGCAATATAAGATAACGCAAGAACGATCATGGTTTTTTTTCCAATTTTCAAACTTTAAATTGATGCGCTGGTTGAATGCGTCCTGTCTAAGAAGTTGATGATTTTGAGGAACTTCCTTCAACACGCGAGTATTTTATACGGACCATACATGGGAAATATGATTTTACTGCCATAAATTGTCACCCAATGTTGATGTCAATGTAGTTGGGGTATTTTTTTATGAAACCGCTTCGATTGCCTTGAATCCCTAGCAGCTGTCTCGTATATAGTTTGCTTGTGGCTGAGTAACCTCCCATTGTTTATGTTACAAGATTTAGCGATAGGTGCTGTGACTAAGTTGTTATTATTGTGAGGGCGTCATGCATGAATGCAACGGTATTAAGCACGAGTAATCATCTCGACGGAAAAACTGATCAAACGTTAGGCGAGATCAATGTGCAAAATAACATGTAAGAGCAGAATCTGTTCAGCTTACACACTAAAGCCTAGTCGGCAGCGATAGATCAAAGGTACATGCCTCAATGATTTGTGATGGTTTCGATTCGGAATATGCTACCACTAAGGAGCAATTTTGAGTTGGTATATCCATATATACCTACATATTTCTCATATTATTAGCTATATGATGGCTTCATTGGCTGCATATGCATAGCATCTATTTAGATGGCTCTAACTATTTGCTTCCCGTAAATATTCCCCGGGGAGTAGGCAATAAGGAATACATTATGCCACTGAGAATACTTTATGAGACGCTGGGTGGCATCTCCGAACTCGTATATAACAATGTTACGGGGTCTTTAAGCAAATAGCTTCCAGTGATATTATCTTGTCTGCCAGGCATCTGTCCGAATATCCGCATGTCTACGGTCATTGCTGTTGTGATATGGAGATAATTTGCGTGCTTTATGGATTTGTTTCGTATGTGAAACATCAAATATGAATCATATTAGTTCGCATATCTTTGTATGGCAAACAATACGTTGACGTCTTTAATGCACCATCTTTGGTCATTTAGAGCATATTTTATCCGTGAATGGCAAGTTTCTATTCCGGACACTTACTACATTTTTGAAGTGTCTATGATATAGTGTTCTGCATATGTGGTGCCGAGAACAAAGTATAAATTGGAAGATAAGATGACGTCATCCATAGTGCCGTAATTTGACAGATTGGCGAACACCTTTGCTATTAATCGTTAAAGATCAAGGCAGACATTACAGGTCTCCAACCTGACATCATATGCTTCTTAGCGTATTTCGGTCTGATTTGCCAGATCCACTAACCGATAATATATATAATTATAGTAAAGGCTTATGTATTGCGTTAGGTGTATTTTGAAGTCCTTAATACATCAACGACGGCACCCGCAGCATATGTGCGATGCAAATGTTGATTTAGGATAATATATAGAGAACATAACGTGGGTTATCGATGTGTTTGAAATCATATAGCCGTTGGCCTTGTGGTTGCAATATATACGTCTCCATTCTTCAATCCAATAGCCATTTAATTGAATCAATGTATTAGATTCCTCGCCACTGTTCTACATTGAAATAGCTCTGCTTGAGGAATGCATACAGATGCTTAGTGTTACATATTCTACAACACCTATGTTGTTATTATCCATCTATTAATATCGTTGCTATAGCAAGATGTAACTTGTGTATGTTCTTCTGCATGTATATGTATGTGTCATATGCTTGGTTAAAGATCATACTATATGCTTTATTAAGCAATACATATTGTGGTAATCGCAAGCTTCCACTAAGCCTCAGAGTACCTCATTTTACCACACTACTAATCACTTGCATAGTCATGGCTGCTGGGGGTTGCATGAATGAACGGGGCTTTCCCAGATGACTGTAACTCGAGATTTGTTGAGTTGTCGTATATAAGGTGTACAGCTGATTCTGTTATCATTCGTTCCTTAAAGCCTCGAGTGGCATGGTTTAGCAGTTCATACTTGCTTGATGAGAGCCCTTATCAGTTCTATCACCCAGTCACATTTCAGTATACTGATGCATAATTTGCATTAAGTTTGCACGGCTGGTGGCGTGTCTACGCTGCTGCTATCATGATGGATAAAATGGGTTGGTCCATATTTTAAGTCACTGGACTCCCTGATACTGCAATGATTCCACAGCTATAGGGCACTAGGCAGATGATAAAACACAAAATCGTGGAAGCACAAACTATTTGCAAGTGAGTTATCTAAAGCCATATGCGTTAAACTTGGCAAATAGATAGAACAAGAACGCCTGCAGGGTTGCTGTACGAACGCTCGGACTTGAATAATATCACAGGTTGTGCATGCAAGCATATCAATAGCCATTCTCAATCATTTACATAATTGACATTGGCATCATATACAATTACCCCGCGACGGTCTTTGAAATTGAACAAATTAACTCGTTATTCTTTTGTTGAGATTAATCATGGTTTAAACAGGAAGTTATCTGCTGATTTCGTGTAAAATAGCAGGCTAAACTACTCAAACAGTTTAAAAATAACCAGGTGCAATTTTTTTCCCAGCCTACAGAAGTGTGTTTGTACTTATGCTGTTAAAGCATCTGGCACAAATAAATATGAAAGATCAGATGTGCTTATATAACCTGCTGTTAATTGTTAAATATTAAACTGACAATTTATGCTTCTTTACGTCTGCCGACTTAGTTTGTAAGATCCACAATCCAATTTTTCGCTGCTAATGTTCATTACAATATTAAGAGTCTAATGCGTATTGAACACACGTGAGCACCATTATTAACCGCTCTTTGTAAACCATCACCAGAATCGAGCTTTGTTTAACAGGTACTGCAATACGTTGATAACTATGAATGCAAAAGTACCAATGATTATATAGCCATCAAATCACTTACCGTCCTTGTTCAAAATCGTGCCGCACCGATTGCCGCCAATAAGCACAGGTACGTGTTAGATTGTACAAATAAACAAATGATCGTGCATACTGGGATGTGAGCTAACCTCCTGCACACGGTAATATCTTGTTTATCGTAAGCAATCGGACACATCATTAAAAAAATTAGGAATGAGTTCGAACACACGATCTCTGTCTTCTTAATCGAATAAGTTAGCTCTGCAGCTTGTAGAACACTTTTGTGTACGCTAATTGAAAGTTTCAATTGTCCTAAACTCAAGTATCAAATACGTTCCACACAGGATATGATGATAGAAACATTGATACACCGTAATTGTGATTACTCCAATAATCTGCTAACGTAATTGTTACTCATTAGACACCTGTTTCTTGTGTTTGATCATATTGACTTACGTGCATTCGATGCGGTACCATTGGCGTTTGTAATTGCAGACTCTACCTGGTGTGGCAGTACCAAATCGTCTCCACATCTGCAGGTTATGCATCTATGATTACAATGGCTGGTGATTTCGTCTGTTAATGTACAAAGAGTGGAACAACATATCTACAAGCCAATTAACAACCAAGTTATTTTGATCTGCGGGAGTAAGTTTTTAAAAAATACTTGAACACGATCCTATCAACAATGACCAATATTCGAGTACGGGTGAAACTATATTCCTCCGATTTCCATAATGTCTTTATTCAATCGATAGTGAGAAAAACAGCAACGACTTGCTATTGTTGTGCCACTTTCACCGCAGTTGCAATAGCTGTACCTGAGTAATGCATACTTTAGCAAAGTCTGTGGACACGGAAACCGCCAGGTTTCTGCTGGGCCCGATTCCACGAAACTTTTCATCTTACGAAACCGCTTAGGACTTAATCCGCAACTAAAATGCTCAACTAAACGATGCGTCAAATCATTATCTCGAAACATTCTAGCACCTGTCTCGTGTGGGTTGCGTTGCCGTTGCAACAGCAGCAGATATAGATGATTAGATAAGTGTAATGCGTTGAAACACAATAACACAGCTACTGTGGAGGAATATGCAAGAATCAGCGTCCTATTTCAAGCAAAGACGATTGCTCTTGGGGCAATGCAGCGGTTGAATAAAACGTTACGAAATCATTCTAGACCCATATATTGACACAATTCGCAAAAACTACTGTCTTTAAGCTTAGCAACGCTTGTTGAAATATACCATGTAGCCTTCATTGAACACCGTTACACCAATTTGGTTACATTTGTGCAGCGCCGAGCCTCATCTTCTTTTGCCATTATGGCATGAATTGATTTCTAGGTTGTCAATGAGCCGTAAACGGCGCTTTAAAGAAACAATTTTGCATAAAATCTATTCTTAAAAGATGCTTTACGCTGACACTATGTCCTTCCTTTTGATATCGTTATGATGGTCAGATACACGCTGCACTCATTCCAACAAATAGTTTGTAGTAGATATAGAGACATCGTTTTCCCTTGATCGCCCGTTCCTCTCCGCAAAGTGTTCGTACTAAGTGCCATCGCCCTCATTTATTACTCAAGGCGCAGACCGTAAGTCACTATAAAGTGGTAGCGTCATACTGACTGTGATCGACCGGGGACCAATCGCTGAACAATGCGCGTCCTGTCGGTCAAGCCTCCAATAATGCCTTTAACGCCTCAAATACGGGGCTGAGGTTTGAATGGGTTTAAACGGTGTACATTTTATATCAATGTGAGCAGCATCTAAAATGGCCTGAAATTTTCGCCATTCATGTGGCGAATAGAAAACTTGTCACATTGTGTTATACCTCTTCAACTAAGATTCATGCATTCAGTTTTGTGAGCCACTGTTAAATTAATATTCCAAAGCTGATTTATGGCACCCTGGTTAACGTGCTCATGTATGGACCACGCTTAGCAACATATAATAATTATGCAATCCTCCCGTGGCAGAGTTTAACGCGTTTGATATGTGAATACTCCGATTAATATTGTGTAGATTTACTGTTTGTTCACCAGTAAAATCTGATTGCTTGTATTGAAGAGGAGGATATTACGGGATCAGCCCACGTTTGTTGCGCCAGAAGCATATCTATAATCCTGTATTTGACGATTATAGCACCGATAACTAAACATGCCAACACGGCACTTGCTTGCGCTGATTTAATGAACTAATGCTGCTGTTCTTATTATCTAAATGACTCCTGATCAGCATTAACCCGGCGTTGAAACCGATATCGACGCTGCTATTTCACTGTACAATATTGCAAGATTTTTTCATAGAGTACGAACTGAAGCAATGATAAACAATCTAATTGTGCAAGGCACATGTGCCATTACCCTTGTGGATACATACACTCGGTTCGCGTCCCAATAATCAAATCAGCTTTCGTGAAACAGGTTTATTTACAAGGGTTGTTACGCAACAATATCAATATTCATTCACATGCTGGGGATATATTATTCAAAAGCAGACAACACATTACAACGCTTGTCAAGAAAAGAGTGGTTATATATAGCGCAATTGAGCTGGCATATTGTCCAGGCATAGAAGCACGTTCATAATGATGATCCTAAAACTACTGCCATCAGCTATGACGGGACCAGCCCCAGCTCATCGCGCGGCTCGCTGTGACGAGGTAGGGATATCTAACTAGGGCCTGCGCGCGTTGTGCCCGGTTTTTGTAACAGCTTTTGTGTCTGCTTTTAACTGATAAGCCTCCCAAACAACGAGTGGTCGTTGATCTGGCATTCTCGTCAGCGGCTCAGAATGTTATGATTCGTGACTAATGTTTAATTATCCTGCTTTCAAGGCAACTTAAACGTCTTAATAGGCACGTTGGTAAGAAATGCAAATCTAGTGTGTCCAACGGAAGTTGGAATGTTTTCCTACAAAAGAATTCGGCGGAAATCGTTGTGGTGCATAATTCTATTTGACAAAGACCACTCAAACCATTTTGTCAGACGAGCCTTATATGCGCAGAATATAACAATGCTACCGCACTCAAATCCAGCCACACGAAAAACGAATTAGATGGGGTCACGTGGCTTGTTCCTTATGTCTTTTTGAGATGCAGCAAATGTCATTTCGCGTGAATCTGTCATAACATGATTTTGTTTGACTGAAACTTCCGGTTGTCCTGAGAACCTTAAGATCACCCATTAACAAAGATTCAATTGTTGCCGACGGTAAATGGTGTTGGCGTTAAGTCGGTGATCACGTGCGTCATAAGCATTAATAACATACCCATATGATCACGCGCGTCATAAGCATTAATAACACACCGATCTGATCACGGGCGTCATTACTATCAATAACACACCGATCTGATCACGTGCGTCATAACTATCAATTACACTTCCATCTGATCATGTGTGTCATCAGAATTAATAACACAGAGATCTGATAACGCGCGTCATTAGTAATAATAACACATCCATCTGATTACACGCATCATTAACATAAATAACATATCCATCTGATCAGGCGCGTCATTAGCGCCAATAACATACCCATCTGATAACAAGTACAAACAACGTATGATTCGATGAGCGACGTAGGTACTATTCAAGGGGCACATGTGCGCTGAGCTTGACCTTAAATGTTTCCAATGATTCTCTCGGTGTTATTTAGTGCAGTATGTAAAAGATTTCACGGGACAGCGGCAATCGATAGTCAAATTACATAGGAATATGGCTAACGTTGGTCGCTGTTTAATCAATAGGCGAAAAGTGATACATAAATCGGCTAGTAATAAAATTAATCATACCTTCCGTGTACGATATTCAGCCAATTGCTTCGTCGATGAAACATTAACATGTTGCAGACAATGAGCCCGTCCATCTTAAATTCAAAATATCAGATGATAATTGGGCATAAGGGTTGTCGCAAGGAGAACGAAACGAAATGGATAAAAGTGCGTTTTTTTAATGAGCCACATTCCACCACAACCCAGCACCCAGATGGTTAGTCGCATCGTTTATGTAACATAATACCCATCACAGCCATTTTCCTCGTTGGTACCTTACACCGATAAGCTGTGAAGTAGTGCCTCTTTCTGCCACCATTCTTTCCATTCACCGGCCTTTGTTGCCCTATGCAGCTTTCATCAATCAAAGATCCTATTGATAAAATAACTGTTTTGATCCTCCCGAGTAGTCCGTTCTTGATCTCAGAACTTTTGTAGATTTTCGGTTAAGCGCAGAATGTCATTCCTAGTATCAAGCATCCAGCAAGCAACGTACAGTAGATTATTTTGCGTCCGCGTCCCTGCGGGATTCCACAATCTTCACTTGTGTGCTTGTCTTGATTACTGCATCTGTCATCATGACGAGTTCGCCTTTTCAGCGAATTGTTGGTAATTATTTTTTTAGAAATATACACGCTCCATTACTTTGCGTTTTGGCTCCATTGCACAGATAAATGCTTAGGAGAGATAGCCAATCCGATTGTTCTCATCACAAGATTTGCGCTCGATTAACTGCGAGTTTTGGAAACGTCTGTAAACTATCATGCCTTTCCAGATATTGGCATTGTGCAAGGCACAACTGAATTTCCTAGTGCTGTAGTTTGTATGGTCCATAGATATACCACATTAACCTTTTCAAGAGACATTTATCAAAAGATGCAGCTGAAGAAAACAAATCCGCTCTTTGCTAGTTACCTACTACCCAGATAAAAATGGAACCGGACTGCATTATTCGATCCCGCAACTATCCTTTCCCCAGAGGATTTATTTGGAAAGCTTCCTAACAGCAAGTTATTTTCCAAACTTCCCCTCAAAAGGATATTGGCCATTTACCATGGCTCCCGAGGATATAACGTAACATATAACCACATCAGTAGCTCCAGAATTCCTCATTATACCGTTCGGCATAATGAATATGAGTTATATGAGAAGGATGTTGAAGGGTTTTGCTTGTGTTGAGAGCAACAATAATGACCTGCTTGTTCACACGGACACTTCTTAAGAACATAATGACTTCTTAAATATCACAATGAAACCTTCAAAGTCCAACATTGGCATTGACAACATGGAAATCATTGGTCACAGTATAAATCAATGTCTAGTGGTATTACATGACAAGGATATGTCTAAGATTCGAAAAGCACCAAGAGCTACAATAAAGACGAATGTTGGGTCATTTATTGGAATGATGGGCTTTTACAAAAACTACACTCCAGATTATGCGTATAAAGCTGGGCCACTAACAGATCTGACAATGAAGGTACAACCAACAAAGATTGTGCGGAATAAACCTCAAGAGATTGAAAGCGCTTTTCATGAATAGGCTTATTTCATGCATCCCCAATTCGGTGAAATCTGCCATCCTTTTCCAGCTAACTTAGCGAGTCAAAAATTAGAGGAGAGAATACTATAATATTTCTTCATGGAAAATAGTATGTTGGCCGATTTCTTCGACTGTGATGCGGCTCCTCATTAGTACCATACACAACGATCATCAGCCGTTGACATGCCTGAATAAGTATACTGGTATATGAATTATAGGATCAGGAGATATATTTTCCAAATTTCGCTCTGGGATCGAAGCGATCAAAGGAATGTTTAATGCTGTTGCAGATTACAGGAGCCGAGTTATTTCGTTGCGTAATTAGGTAGCCAACTGTAGATTGTATTGTTCATTGCAGTGTGTGTGTGTTTTATGTACTGTATTTATACTTAAATGGGGTAGCTATAGTAACAAACCAAGTGAATAATCAAGTTGATTCGTTATGACTCGAACCATACCGGTCGATGGTAGGTTTATTGCCGAGGCAAAATAATGAATGATTCGACGCACTTAGTCAATCATAATCTAGCTGTATTCCTCTCGTTGTTTACAGTGACTTTGAACTCAGACAAAATGACTAACTAGGCACAATGCAGATGAAATGTTGCATATGCTAAAATACGACGTAGCAATGGAACACCAACATGTCTGGAATGCTAGAATGGTGTATAAGTATATGCTTCTATCGTTGTGTGTAATCCGATCGGGACTGAATGCATTCGCGCCCTTACCCTCATCATTCAGCCACTTCACATTCATCAATTGATTCGATATGATGACTCGCTCCGCACTCCAAGTATCGCTAACCTTACATATTAGAAATAAAATGAACGTCATGATTACGACACCATTTGTGACATAGCCTCCATCCCACCCCCTCACCCCCCCCCCCTCCACCCATTTAAGGTGTATATATAATGAAATCAATATCACGAGACCGGATGAGGGTCTTATCACCTGAATGCTTGGACAAATTCGTCAGGCTTGCAGCGTATGAGTTGGAAATGAAGCGCACTTGCTTACTACCGATGAGCAGTTTAGAAGGATGGGAGCATGCATGCTTTGTTGTGATAATTCATTGACTATGATTAACTCCTGTCACGGCGACCCATTTCGTAGTATTTAAGCATTGCTTATTCTTCACAGTGTACACAGCGATATCTCTACAATGAAACTTACTTAAGTTGCACGTCAACACTAGAGACCAGCAACGACAGATATCTTATATCACAATTCGATCTCAATGCAGCGAGAGGATGTGCCAGATCACATGGATACCTAGTTAAATGAATAAAAGACGGCTATAGGGGACATGCATTATCCAGGTTAAAGACACATGCAAAGGCAAATTGATGCCGAGACGTTTAATTCATATCGACTGCCACATAAACACAGGAAGTAAACTCAATCAAAATCGACGTTCCGTTTGATTGATGTGGTGGGGTTGTGTGATGGAAGGTAAGTGCATGAATATATTCTGTGATAAAATTATACTAACGAACTGATAGAACCGGATACACTTTCGGCTTAGTAGCATGCCCCACATATTGTTGGCCGTTTGTGACATTTCACTTGACCTGTGTTTGTGCCGTCTTTAAGAAAAAAAATTATCAACGATTAATGACTGCATAGCATCTATCAGATTGAATAAAACTATGGAAAATTCGCAATTTGCTTATACTGTTATTTGCTTTATGCCCGTGAAGTTGCCAATACCAGTTAAATGATGAGAATGTATTTCACTCATTTGCCTTATTATCGCGTAGGTGGTCGGAGTAAGCCCTCTGTATCCGCAAGCTGGAATGATCCAATACTGGGACTGTCTGGGCCGAATGTGTGACCTCCATTCTATGGTGCATGCTTATAATCATTCCATGCCCAGTAATTGAATGGCTTCACTTCAACAGGGCTAATGGCGCTTTATATGGAGCGTCTAGTCACATTCTGGATAGCGTGTAAGCTTTTGGCCCGCCTTATCAGCCATCAAAGAAATGGGTACAATAAAGATTTACACATTTGGCAGTTTAGCGATCAGCTGAATTGGTGATGTCGGCTCGATGGCGCGCCATGATGCTCACCAGTGACATCTAAGGGATTGGGTGTAGCTGCGCATTCTGAAATCAGGATGTCTCTATGAGAAGGTGCCGTTCCACGGCCCCACCATCCGCCAATACCGAATGATCTCAGATCATTGCCCAGCTTTGCAAAGGTAATGAGGTAGAATATAACAATGCAACCGCAATAAGAGCCAGACACAGTGACGCAAACGGATCAGATGGGGTCACGTGGCCTGTCGTTAAATAGTGCTGTGATTTTAATCACTGATCGCACGTTTTTTCTCGATGTTTTCAGTTATTGTGTTTTACGAAACTGCATGGTGGTACTCAGCCACCTTTTAATTTAATATTTCATGTAAAACGCTTCATACAATGACGGCTTAAGATACCACAAATACATAGCGATGTAATCAAACCTTCAATTCTTTCGATTTTTTACAGATTGACGTAACTGGAGTGTTCCTGTTTATGTTTCATAGGTCAATATTCAACCACGCAAAGTAATATATATTGATGCCACAAAGCAGGATTTTAATTGCCCGTCGACTTGGCAACAGGACCCTGCATAAGGCGGATGCCTGAGCATTTAGTTGCTATACACTCATTTTGCCGGATGGTTATCGTTGGTCGCTGTTTAATTAGAACATCGGAATCGACTAGTTATTACAAACTTATAACACCATCCGCGTACTATTCCGCAAATCATTTTGGCGATGAAACATTAGCATAGAACAAACAATGGGCCCGTTCATATAAAGTTCAAAACATGATATAACATGCTATTCGGACGTTCGTGTGCCGCATGGATAACGAAAGGTTATGGGTTGTAAAGCGTTTATTGATTAAGCCACATTCCTAAAAGCCCATCACTAAAATGGTCAGCCGCATCGTATATGTAACTTTACATATCAATGTCCTTTTCTTCGTCGATGACTTCCGTCAATAAGCTGTGACGTCATGCGTCTCTTAGCCATACTCCCATCTCAACCGCTTTTTCATTCTCCGGCCTTTGATGTCCTATGTAGTTTTATTGATTCTCACCACAATATTTACATGTTTTACTGAAGGGAAGCCAGGAGGAATAAGTCACTTCAAGTTCGTAAGCCTATGTTCCACTTACCCCCTACTCCGCCCAGGTCACGCTTCGCGTACTAACATGAATTATATCACCTTATTAATACACGTAGCGTGTTCTTTCTTTGAAGCAATTCGAGTATTGAAAAAGCAATCAACGAATACAATTTCGATTTAATGCCCAATAGCTTCTTGTCACATGTCCCTACGTTGGCTATGAGCAGTGAATGGAACTCAAAATCAATTGAACCCCACCATAGTTGCTTTTACGTCCGCGCCATAAGTGCCCCCAGCGAAAAACATCAATCATCACTAATGTACTTGTCGTGATAAATGCTTCCATCAACATCATGATATCGCCATTTCAGTGAATTATTGTCCATGATCTTTAAAAAATATCCACGCTTCATTACCTTGTGTTTGGGCTCGATTGCTCAGAAAACGCTTGGGAGGAATAGTCAATCGATCGGACTCGTTCTCATCACATGATTAACGCTGAATTAACTTCGATTCTCTGAAACTAGTGTAAACTATTATTCCATTCCAGATACTCACAATGAGCATGGCGAAACTGAATAGCCGTAGTACCATACTTTTCTTAATGCATACGCTATACGGAACCGCGCAGCTCAGAGAGCTGAAAGACAATACGTGAATCCATTGTTTTTCTGCAAGTTTATGTTCTTTAAATGATGCACATAAAATTATGTATTTCAATCGTATTCGCAGTTTGCATACTATGTAAATGAGTGCTGTCGATTGTCGCCAGGTCTAGCGCTTATGCACGATATTCAATACACAAAAGATTAATTCGATGTCTATTGTGTTTCATTGTGTACGTTGAAAATGATTGTGTAAATGTGTGATGAAGCAGTGTTAATGTGCATAGTAAAACGTGTTTGCCACCATGCCTTATCACCACTGAGACGAAATATTGTTCATTTCAGGCAAATGCATCACATTATCATAAATAATGAGGTGATGCATAATATCGAGCAATTAGATAAAACGAGTCGATAACCAATGGACAGCGGTCATTGATTTGTATATTTTAAATGGTTTGATTAATTCTGCGACGAAATGATCGATTATTGGATTCGAGATATCTTGATATCGTAGCAGTTTTTTAAAAACAATTGCTGCACACATCTTTAGAATTTTCTTATATATAACGGTGTGCGGAATAAGGATAAATGTTTCTGGCACATTCTGTTGGTCTTTCTTGTGGGTCATCGAAGCTATCCGTAAGATATTTCTAGCACCCAGACCTCAAGACATGGAGGGGGAAATGTGAGACGTTGAGTTATGTAGCTTGGGGTGTGTTTAGAGACTTACTCTTGTGCTAACTTGCAGTGCCATTGGGGAATTTCAAACTCCCCTGGTGATTGGCAAGTCACAGAAACCTCGGTGCTTCAGAAATATGGACCCAGCGTGGAGTGGATTACAGACTTTGACAAGAAAATGAGACTCCAGCAGAGGCATGTGTTGATGTTGATGCCACCCAAAAGACTGCTCCCTCACCAACACAAAGCTAGTGTTCTTCCCAGCCAACACCACCTCCAAGCTTCAGCCTCTGGATCAAGGCATTATCCAGAATTTCAAGGTGCTCTACAGAAGACGCCTCTTTCGCCGCATCCTTGCTGACACCAACAGCAGTGATCCCGCACCATCTGTGGATGTCCTCGAAGCCTGCCGCTGGATCGCCGGAGCAGTAAAGGAGGAAAAGCCGGAGACAGTGACCAACTGTTTCCTCCACGCTGGCTTCCCCTCCGACCTGCTCGCCCCCTCTTAACAGGTTGCCACTGAGTTGGTGTCACCCCCTGACACTGAGCTCAGCAGCCTTCTCGCCGCTACCACCTCTGCACTTGGCTTCACACAGTCCATGTCTGCTCAGGAGTATGCAGATATGGATGTGGATGCCCCTGCCACTGAGGAGTTGAGCCCAACCTGGCGACACGATCTCCTCAAAGAACATTTGCAGGGCAGTTGCAATGCACCTTGTGAGGACTTCCCCCTACTAGAAGAGGATGAGGACGAGCCAGTCACTGACCAGGATGCCCAACCACGGGCTGTATCAACCATGCAGACTGCCCTGCTTTGGATGAAGCAGATAAAGCAGCTGGCACTTGACAAGGGACTGTCAGACCTCTTCGAAGTGTGTTGCAATGGGGAGGACATTGCCACCAGGGAGCTTGTGTCTTCCAAGTTCAAGCAGTCAACTATCAAGGACTTTTTCAAGTAGACAAAGACTATAATGCTTAAGTGAACTGGCCTCCAGTGGTTTTGTGAACAATAAATTAATGAGCATCACTTATTAAAGAGAAAGAGACTCTTAAGTGTGTTTATACATTTGCACGTGGGGTACAGGACTATTCATATTTAGTTATGTTAATGTAAAGACAGTGGTGCTAATGTAGATTTATCATCAATGTCAACTGTTTCTGCTGAGTTCTTACCTGCTCTCATGAAAATGAATGCAAATAATTCATTAGAAATGGGTACGTGCATTTGTTTGGTATGTGTACTTGTATTGTGAAATGATTTTTGAAATAAAATATAAATGATTGAATTTGATTCTCGCTTCACTTAATCAAGCAAAATAAAAATATTTGCCATATATATGAACAGAAAAGACCACACAACGATTTTGAGTGCATTAAAATGTATGTTCATACAATAACTTTGAGTTAAAGAATTTTCGGCTAAATGAACGCAAACTTCACAACCTGTACAATCAGGTCACCTGTGCATTAAGGTCACTCTGGCCAAGTCCATTGACCGACTGTATATATATATATATATATATATATATATATATATATATATATATATATATATATATATATATATATATATATATATATATATATATAATATATATATACATATGAATATATATATATACATATATACATATCTATATAGTATACATATATATATATATATATATATATATATTTATACATATATATATATATGTATCAATAATCGTATATATGAATGTATATTAATATATATATATATATACATATTCAAAAAATATTTCAATACTTAGTACATATCTCGCTATAAGTTTCTAATATCGGTCCCTGTCGTTATTCAGGCTGTAATTTGACAATAAGACGTGAAGGAAATTCAAGAGCCTAGCATGGAATAATGACTAGCTCTGTGAATGCCACGGAATGTAGTAATATCCACAAATAGTTTATTCTGTAATATGAATATACTGGAGTATTTTTTGGTACATTTCTCTCATTCCATGTGGTTCACGTACATATCATTTTCTGTCAGAGACGACCATTTGTCCATCCAGCAATTGACAATCTACGCTAGACTGGCTGTGATGGTATATTGGCGTTATGTCGACGGCGGATATGATATTCAAAAGAGGATGCGGATAAATGCATATATGCATGTATGTATGTATGTATGTATGTATGTATGTATGTATGTATGTATGTATGTATGTATGTATGTATGTATGTATGTATGTATGTATGTATGTATGTATGTATGTATGTATGTATGTATGTATGTATGTATGTATGTATGTATGTATGTATGTATGTATGTATGTATGTATGTATGTATGTATGTATGTATGTATGTATGTATGTGTGTATGTATGTATGTATGTATGTATGTATGTATGTGTATGTATGTCTGTCTGTATGTATGTATGTATGTATGTATGTATGTGGTGTATGTGTATGTATGTGTGTGTGTGTATGTATGTCTGTCTGTATGTATGTATGTATGTATGTATGTATGTATGTATGTATGTATGTATGTATGTATGTATGTATGTATGTATGTATGTATGTATGTCTGTATGTATGTATGTATGTATGTATGTATGTATGCATATCTGTCTGTCTGTATGTATTTATGATTGTATGTATGTATGTATGTATGTATGTATGCATGTATGTATGTATGTATGTATGTATGTATGTGTGTATGTATGTATGTATGTATGTATGTATGTGTATGTATGTATGTATGTATGTATGTATGTATGTATGTATGTATGTATGTATGTATGTATGTATGTATGTATGTATGTATGTATGTATGTATGTATGTATGTATGTATGTATGTATGTATGTATGTATTTATGTATGTATGTATGTATGCATGTATGATTGCATCTAGGTATGATGACGAATATCATTGCCATCCTCCAAATAACATTCGCAAACTCGAATAACGGTTCCAGTTACGGAGAATGCTGACACTTACAAGTAATACACCGCTCAAAACACGACGTCTCCGAGAATATCACGTACATGCATATACGGCTGGCGTAACGATTAACGTTCGGGATAGCATTTGTTGTAAGTATCATGGATGATGATTAAGATAGGAGAAAGATAATGCACAATATTAGCACTTGGTCTCCTTTCTCATCAACATCTTACCGGACGAAATATTGTCGATTTTTTTCTGAAGCTGCTCGGTTCCCCACATAATGTTGTAAAATTGGACAGTATATATTGATGGGACCTCTTGAAAATAGCCACGAGCATTTTTTTCAGAAGGTGTTTCAGAAGGTGTTTGACCATATATATATATATCTAACCGAGAATGACAAAGAAAGTTGCAGAACGGTCATACATTCGTTCACATCCAATGATTTAAACCGCCATCTGAAAATGGGCATTTCAAAACATATGTCGCAGACGCAATATGCATTTATTTTCGTCTTGGACCTAACTTTCTCTTGCAGGTGGCATGAGACTACTCTATTGTGTACATGCAAAATATATCCTTCGGCCTGAAACCACTGTCAGAATAAGCGTTGGGCTGGCTACACACCACTAATCGCGTCAGGTGTGAGTTAGGTACTTATTGGCTTAGCGCGGAAGGTTCAGGCCTAATAATGGGGTGGAATATATACGTAGCGATTTCAAAGATCAAGGCCGGTTGCTTGGGAGGAGTGGAGAGATTATTGTTTCAATTGCATTGCTTTGATAAATGGGAGCTTTTAGGACAGTCACGACATGGAGATTTAAGAGCAGTAACATAGGCTTATGATTTAACGAACCATAACCACATTCTTAATCGGATGGGGAAAGTAGTGATCAAACGGGCACAGATGGAATCTGCTAAATGTCTGACTGAAAGGATAATTAGAGGGTTTAGCTCTTGTAGATTTTGTAGTTCTTTTAGAACTTAACGCACGCTGTTTCAGCAATATTGACATTGGCCTAGTGCATTCAACTTTAGTACGTATGGAATGGGATAAAGACGCACCTCGTTGTCCGTACTTAAGAAGCACATATTATTTTATTGTAATAATTCATCACTGAAATTGATAACAGGCGGGCAGTAAATATTCATAGACCAGTGACATCGTATGACAATAGGTATATATCTAACAGAGATAAGCCTGCACCAAGTGGCAGAACGGCAGAACATTCCTTTTGCATCTAATGTTTTACACCGCTCATCCAGCTGTCCAATATTGCATACTGCTGACATACGTATGGACTTACAAAATATTTATTTTTCTACTGGTGCCTCCATCGGTGGCCAACGTTGTTTTAGTATCTAAATATACCGGATGACATTCTAGGAGTTTATATTGACCCGAGTGTCGGTAGCTAGCGAGTTAGTTCACAATCACTTTAATGGGCCTCACTCTAGCTTCTAGACACAAGATAGAACTCGATTAGTTGATGATGGATGTTGCATTTTGCTGATGATAGTAAGCTTCCTCGTATCAAATATGTCCTGTATCTGTTTTTTATACTTTATGCAAATGTAAGGCTCAATCGATTTCCGATGGTCACTGAATGCAGATGAGATATACGAATCCGTGCTGTCTGAAGGATGAGTAACCTTGATGGCATGAGAACAATATTATGGCAATCTCTCATGAAAGAAAAGAAGCGAATCAAGGGAACTCATTCAAAACCAAAGAAGATAACTTATCGACCTGCTCCGTTATGCACTTCCACCGTACACAATACAATAGAAAGCGAAATAATGCGGCACCACGTTGACTCCTTACAACATGCGCCGACACTCAGTTGCATATGTCAAGTCTATTGATTATACATAATGACCCTGTTTTCGCCAACGAAAGTCTATCACAATACTAACAATGACAAATATGCTTTATATGTTTTTATATTATCATAGTCTAACATAATTCATATCAAAAGCATGCTACTAAATCTATTTGGCTTTTCATGACTTATTCTTTATCACTATCCAGCCGGCATTAACAAATATCAATTAGGTTATGGCTGATCGACACACTTGGTATTTTATGCAAACACGATAAACTTAAGCCACCAGACGATAAATTGTATGCACCGATGGACTAAACAGGTGAGCATAAAACCTGGCCCAATGTGATTCAATATCGTATGATTTGTACCTTAATTGACGGAGACATCGAGCCGTCCAATATCGCATGCTAGGTATGTATATGACCATATGTATATATGTATATATTTATATTTATAGATTGATGTATATATATTGTTTTGTTCTACATTTTTACACCGTTGATATATAAAAACGTGTCACAGCTCATGTTAGGCAGTTTATCGACGTTGAAAGTTCCCACTTGCCAGCTAGGTGTTTCATGTGCAAGACATGGTACATCTTGAACAGGAATATACAAGCGAATTATTGCAGGCTCTGTAATTGTTTGCATGTTGCCGCTCGGTGAAATCGTGACGACAGCTATATTTAGAAATATATGAATCTTGCGTAAAATTGTCTAGTAATATTGCTGAATGTATTGAAGGCACCACAGTTATTTTATTGTGCCTCGAGGTTCAATACTTAACACCTCCATTTATGTCCGATGCACAATTTAGTAATTTAGCTGACAAACCTAATGCTTAAAATTAGTTTTGAATCACGGTCGCTCTTAATTTATCTATTCAAACGTTGCTTATAAACATGCAGTGTTCTATGGCCGTGCAAAACGCCGGTGAAATGTTCGAAGAAAACGCTTCTTAAATAGCAAATAACGGACAGGACTAATAATGGATGCATGTTTACCGGAATTGCAAGAATCAAAACAAGGTTGCTATCTCATCATATGAAAAACAAGTTCGATTTCTGCATGACGCCAGTATGACAATGACGTCTATCCAATTGATACATCATGCGGCTACAGTAGACTGTCTGGAACCCGCCAGGTCAGATATGTCAACTACATTGATGGGATCCACTTAATAAGCATTTGCTTAATCTGTCTGTTCAGCATTTATGAAAGGACGAACTGGTACTGTCCAGCACCACGGAACCATTCCATTCAGTTCTAGAATGTTCTATGTCGTTATTGGATAGACGAGAGCGACATTAAGCCTCAAAACATTTATCATTATCTATATTGCTGTGTGGTCTCGATTTTTCACGCAATAGCCGACAGGAAGTAATTGTATCTCATATTCTATCATTGCAGTTTCGAGTTGCAAAAACGAATTACGAGGAGCACTATCAACTTCATAATTAAGCAGCTAGCATTTTCGTCTTTAAATAAGATCGTCGGCTACTGCAATAAAACCATGTGTAATTCACTTCGGTTCGAATATCCGGGTTCCTATACGCAGATATCACTTGAGATTGGCAAGCTATGTAGAAGCATTTTCTTGCAATATTCAGCAAATCTAAAGGAAATATAGACCGTATAAGTTAGATTTGACAAATAACTAATGTATCTCAATCTCCCGCTATCGTCATTTTATGGCTGTTTTAACTCTTCTTATCAAGCAGAGTATGAATAAATAGAATAGCAGTGAAGGCTCTAGAATTGCTTGATCAATGCTTGATCAGCTTACCGGCTTTATAAAACTTTCAATTCAGCTGATGCGTTAGTGAGATATTTGTTTGTTATGTATTCCATTATTGTTGATGTTCTCGGCATGTGTGCTTGTACAAGATGTATCATCCATGTGGTTGACGGTAATTAGCTCAACTGTTATTTTGCCATAAACGGATTTTATCTCGCTTCTTAATTAATATCAGATATAGCTTCTGATGTACGTCGGGCAGCCCTCACAGCGGCAGTTTAGGCAGTGGCATCTGACGCAACCGTGTTCACAGGCTTGACACTACATCGATAAGGCTCCCCTAATGGCTACGAATTCTATGCGAAGCGCCAGTAATTGATTACCTGCGTAGTTCGTGCATATTCAGTTCCTTTGCTTCTCCTGGTGCCAATATACGTTTTAAATAATAGGAGGTAAATTATGATTGCAAAAGCAATCGGTTTTTGGCAATACATATGTTGGAGGAACCAAAATATGATGTTGCTGTCAATAATGTCCACAACAACCACCAGTTCTGTTATTATTATATGGTTATGCCTATTCTGTTAAGTGCCATCTGAGGCAGTAGTTTGCTCAATCAATGACGCTTTGCATTTACAGGGTTGCCCCAGATGTTTGTGCAGTTATCTCAAATTACTGCGGTTGAAAATAATATAGTTTGATGTATAACTAATGTGAATGTAGTTCGCTTGGGTCAATTAAGACTCCTTTAATGAAACGGCTGAGCTAACATTTATTGACAAACAGACTACTACCCTATGCAGGAAAAACGCAAACTGCCTACGTCAGCTTAAATTAACTTCCCATTACACTTGCCTTTTGAGCGCGTTTCAACTGTGTATTTGAGTCAGTCGACCATCTGCAATATTGATACATGAGGCAGAAAGCACGCAAGCGCTTGTGTTTTCTGGTGACACAAGTCATCAAATATACGACAGCAATATATGTAGCAAAGAGGGCAGTGAAATCGGTGGTACACGTGAGCTGTGTTTTGGAGACAGCGTGAGATTTTGAGAGGTAGGAAATGCTGTTGTATGCACAGAGGGAACGAAGGTTGCATTAACGTGGGTTGAACTTACATACTTACATACCTACGAATTTACGAGCAAAGACAATCTACAACGCTAGACTAATAATGTTACGATGCCTTTATTATCTATTATGGCAACGCCTTGTAAAAATATGAATTATGGGAATTATCGGAAATATCAACTGAGACCCCTTATAAAACAGTTTTGGTCAGTTTCCATACAATACAGGTGTTCTTTAGCGCAATCCCCGTGCGTCTCTGAATTCCCAGCCGTCAATATATTTCAATCACATCATATGCAATTAGCATCACCTTAACAGTACCATTAAAAACAGTCACTTCTCTGCCCAAGTCCGCAGAGCACGATAGGCTCGCTTGGTATGACAGGTTGGAAACCGATTAGTCACACATCCCCAAAACATATATATATATATATATATTACCATTTTAGTAACACGACAGGGAAAATAACCTACCTATACAAAATCAGAGTTCTTGTCACGGATTGCATAGATAAATGTCAGACTTGGTTTATATGTATCTGTACGACAGAAGTAGACAGCAATATGATAAAGACCGGGTAAGTGATATGTACACATACCCTACTACGAGAACAATGTGACGATTTGGAAGAGGGGCATTTCAGTTCACATTTTCTAGTCGCAAATCACTGTGTGTGACGTATTCCTGCTATTGCAGCCACGTGGGAGGATTCTTGGGTTAGATGCAGCATTGCCCTTAGTACTGCCGAATGGCATAGAGGACGCGGTGACGCGCTGGCCCAAAAATACAACGAACCAAGAATCTGTTTTTTTATGACAGCTTTATGGATACAATCTGCTCCGTATTATGCGAAGACAGCAGCAGCGGTTTGAGATATTTTGCAGATATACCCAACTCACATAGTGATAACATACAAGATGTTAACTTGCAACTAACATGCTGATTGTAGAATGTTGATACACCATTTAATCCCTTCGTCAGTACGAGTGATGTCAATGGTTCCGTGTCTGGCTGCCCTTTCCATTCTAACTTATCGTTAATTTGCCGACCGTGTTAACCTTTTTATTGTAGCCATTTGCTCCAGGAAGAGACCGAGGTGCACCATTTACTTGAAGCTATGCAATGTTCTTCAAAGCAGCAAGCCATTTTACAACTGCCACTACCAGGCCTCTCAGGAATTATCAAGACTATAGACGGGGTCAACGGAGCATGCCAGTAGTGACCGTATTCTTCTTCTAGCTTTGAGCGCTGAATTAATTTGGGCAGCCTATTTTGCATTATGTGAGGTCACGTTAGAAACTAGTTAAATCATTTTTGATTAGTCCTTTATTTGAAACAAGGCTAGAAAACTGTTCAGAATTTCAATGCTGAACAGACGTCACTCTCACACGAACCAAAATGAGAAGTTGTGGAAACTTTAGGAGAAATGGAATTTTGTCGTTGAATTATTCCTATAAGAGCTAGAATATTTGAATTTTCAGATTTTCTACTTAATCAGGTGCAACACACATACATCATATTACGATGCGCATACAAGTGAACACAAAACCTATTCTATTATTCGTCCATGTGATAATTACATATCCTACGGTACATTCGGTACCTCCTGGCAACAAATTATTGTTGTGTGTACAATGCAACCGGCTGCCATGATCTATAAAGTATGAACATTGCCATATTTTATCCTGCCTCAAGCTATAAAGGAACTTAATTATGCCTAGTTGTGCAAAATACATGCGATGTCGGTTATAATAATGAGACTAGGTATCTTTATGTATTTGATTGCTACCGGCCTGTCTCATTCATTATGACAGTAATGTTGCTCTTCATGTAAGCATGTAGCTGATATTGACCGAATGTGCTCCACCAATGAAACTAACCAGACCGAGTTAAACAGCAATAAGGCATGTTGATTAAACCACATCTCAAGGATTTTTAAAGTTACTCGAGTGACTGGCTGTGAGAATGTCAATTTATCAGTCCCATCTGAGCACCAATTGATTATCAAGCCTTTTTTGCAATCTATCGTACATATTTATTTTGTTTTGCATTTCCGCAGATTTAATAGAGGCCAATTATTAAGATATCCGTGTGCTACAACCTCGATCAATGTAAAGCTTAATACAATGTGGCTCACAAATAATTATTCATGTCTTCTTCCTTTTTTGTCCGGCATAACCAAGAAGCTGAGGTTAATTTGGAGCATGGGTAAATGGCAGTCATTTCTTTCCCATTAGTTTATGCGCGTGGCTATGACAACCAAATGCACAATGGAATATATATGAATATGTAACGGCCACGGCCCAAGCCACCTCCAGCAGCCCTGATAGGTGAGTATGCCAACATTCAATCAATGGACTAAATGAATATCATTTAATCAGATGTACACAAGAGATATGCATCCAGCGTTGCCCCTATATAGCCATGTCATATGAATCAAACGTCACATCCGCAATTATGAAAACACACTCCATTCGACAAAAAACACCGACATTAATCATCATTTCCCAGATAATGAAAACAACTCCATCCCAAGACCTTGCTTCAGGATTCAGATGCATTTATTTATGCATCAGGAAGCATGAGTGTTTGTAATTGTGTGTGTGGAATTGAGTCGGCATTTCGTGCGCACACAACAGTCACGCAATATAGGCTACTAGGATTCTTGATATGTATGTTGATGTCTGCAATACAGCAATGTAAGTGAACGGCAGTACCGCTCTAGATGTGACGCCTCAGGATCCCGATGATGTCGATGGATCATTGATGCTTGTATAATTAAACAGTTGTCGGGGTGCATTAAATTGCATTAAATCAGGCAATATTAAAAATATGTATCATCAGCTAATTTGAATATAATGCTATCAAGGTTTATAACGTTAATCTGAAATAACCCGCAGTTTATGCCTATGCCCAAATTGAAGGGAATAGCGCTTCAAATATCACGAACATTCCATCCACTAGTCATAGCCATTTTGCGCACATCAATCATTGCGCTGCAAACTATCCACAATGGTTTTCACTACTTGCAACTCAGCTACAAGCTACAATAATCCCTTATTTACAAATGATCGCCAGATTACGTCGCGCCATGGTAATTGCTCTGGCATTTAAGAATGAAAAATAACAAGAACATTTGGTGAGATGAAATTCACATTTGTTGCACATAGATTGCATGAAATTGTATCACCATTTCTAACTAGGCAACTGTGCAGATTTTTTCACGCATAAGAAATTAACTGGATGAATGGATCAGCGACGGATAAGATAGGGTAAGATTCAGCTGATACCTGTAGAGACAGATCGATGAAGTTGTGGCTGTGTTTCGATTACTGGTTCATCGAATGGGGTCAACGGAGCATGCCAGTAGTGAATTTGAATGGAGTGTGTTTTCATGTGACGCTATTCATGATCAGGTGAAGCGTTGATGCTAGTGCTATAGCAGCTTACTACAATACACAGAGTGGACCATACGGAAATTAAATGACGAACGAACGGGCAGGTGCCACGGAAAAACTTTCTACCTTAGACAAGAAATGCAGTGAGATAGGGTATCAAATTAGCAGAATGTTCAAGAGCAGCAATTACATAGCAAAGATTCATCACATTGGTGGAGTTATCTATACTGCTCCCGGAGCTATTTATAAGTGCAGCTTGCGCCATTTGAACAACCGTTCGGAAAGCCCTATCTGCTTTTCTCAGATATTGCTAAAAACACTTAATCGGCAATTGTCAGTGTTGCTGGAGTTGTGACTGGTAGATGGTGGAAGATGTAGGATGCTATTTTTACGATTAATTAACAATCTGCCAACATGCTTCATAAGGCTTGTAGCATTTCCTCCATGTCCCAGGTGGAGCAGCGTAGCATGGAAGCATAGTTCGCTGTCAGCGTTCCTGGCAGAGTTTGTTGTTTAATCGACTGAGATTTTAGGTTAGTTATGCTCAAAGTAGCTCAAGATATGTTGTTTGAACGGTATCGGGTGTATGGGAAACTATGCTTTTATCGCGTTGTAATAAGGGTAGCCGCATCCTCGGGGTTGCATTTAAACCAAGTAAATACAATATTGAGACTGAATGAAATGCTCTATTGTATATAATCGCCTTTCTTATACTATAGAATATTAATACGCAAGGCAGTCTGGAGTTATCTACGTTATTTCACCACATTTTTTTCAAGCACTCTATTTTTCAGTCCACCACCTTTATCAATTCACTATCGAGTCCGAACCCAAAGCAACATTGCGATCAGAGATAACTCTGAGATGACCCTTGAACAACCTGTAGTAACCTCATCAGGCTCTATCTCACGCATTATACGTCCGTTTTATTTACGCCATTAAACCTTTATTGCACAACAAACCAGCTGTCAAGGTCAATTATGCACATACCATTAACACCACTAGGCCGCAAATATACAGGTTTATGCCGCAAAATGTTTTTGTGGTATGTTGTGTCATGTATTATATAACATATAGCTGTAAAAGACTTTGTTGTTGTCTCTTGACCAAAAAGGGGGTAAAGAATAGCAGTCGGATAAGACATTCATATATATACCCCAGCGAATAATTGCGACATTTTTCGCGACGACTGATTATATCTTAATGTCTCAAGAAACACGCGACTTGCCCTCTTAATATGTTCTAAAATATGCTTCGACAATTATGTGAATGACGCCTATATTCTGGAATCCGGGGGTTATTAATTCTATAACTATTGTACGTCAAGGTATATCACAGGTTACGCATTTTCAATATGCAGCTGGTTCCGTTATAGACGCAGGGCTTACAGCAATGATATGTAGTGAGAAAGTTACTTTATAAAATGCATAGCACAAAACACTGATGAAAGGAATACGATCAAACCATTATAAGTGACTCTCACAAATGATTGTCTTCGTAAATACGATTTTGTCTATCGTGATATGAGGTATGTGTATGTGCAATTCGACCACATACTAAGGCTGATCAGTTAGGCGTGAACCCTCAGTTACATCCATGGAAACAATGTGGAATACTTTCCTTAGCAACCGCGCGGGTAAAATTATTAATTCTAGCAGAGCACGTCAAATCGGGAATTACACGGAAAAATGTGTTACGAAGATTGTTGCCTAAGAAGCAAATATAAACTGTAAAGACAATGTATTTGCTTCGGCCACTGGGGATAATGCGTTGCTGTCGTGTCACTAACGCAATGCACATATTAATACCAACAAGGTTTCTAGTGGCAATAAGCAATCTGACTAAGCTTCGATGCCATAGCAAAAGGCATATAATAATGAACTTATCCAACTGCTTTATTGGCACTATTCACATCGCATATGTCTAATGACCACTTCAATTGCGCGTTATAATTTTGTTTACAAGTAAATCAGTAGTTAGCAACCATATAGACATGCTAAATGTATGCACAACAGTAATACACATTCAAGCGGTTAACACAGAATCGCGTGATTTGCCTCCTCATCTGAGACTCATCAGTACCCGTGTTGCCTGAATGGGCTTTCACTGGCACTATACGGTTTTAAGCCAGATATCATGCACACTGTGTTGATATTGATAACCATGCATCCATAGCAGCTTACCAGTTCCATGATATAGCTGTCATATAGAAATTGCACCAACAACGGCTCTTCTTCTCTTTAGTATATAGCTCCAGTAGGCAGTGCACAAACATCGGCTTTTCTGTTCAGAGTTACAGCGGTTCTATACGCAGTGCAGCTTGCCTGCCCGGTTTTATTGAGGCTAATCAGTACTATTATAAGCCTCTGAGAATGGCAGTATACGGCGAGAATGTCCTTCTCGTCTGACAGCTAATGGCTAATAAGCAAATACTTGTCGACATGAACATTCAAATTCACACGGTCAATAACCTGCCAAAGCTAATTAGTTTTTCCTGCGTCATAGCTAAGGGGCGCACACCGATATGTCAGAGAGCAGCTTATATATCGAGAGTTATGTAAGTGAAATGAATGGTCGCGAAAAATGTAAACTCTTACGAGCCAGTCTAGCCTTTACGCGTCCTATATATGTCATGTATAACCTTATTCATTGTTAAATATCAACGAGCATCGGACACAGTACATGAATCAATTATATCACATAATCGTATTAAATAATGCCTTGAATTTTCATGGGGATATTATTTACAGTTGAATAATTATACTTGACCAAGGGCTCTACCTGACTCTATTAAAGAATGTTGTTTGTGGAATGTTTCTTTAAGCAGTCAACACCGGTATCACGACATATAGCTGCTGGTAAATGTCAGAGTGGACATGGATACGATTCCCACTGTAATTAAGGTTCGAGAGACAGACACCATTTACAACCATGGAGACTTTACTCACTAGACCTGCGCAACGCTATTTGAGTGTACATGTCTGCTGCATCATGTTGGACACTTCATATGTGAAAATAGGTCAAACCATGCGTTATTGCACGGCACATGGTTATGCACCAATTTCACCCCACACATACTGGGCTCATTGATTAGTTGCTATTCGGAATTTAAACCGCATTTAGCAAGTACCCGAAGACCACGTTATTGTGGTTGCAAATAATTATTTCTATGAACTTATTAGATATGAATAAATGAACTCAATGCTTTATATTAGATATCAATAATTGAAGCTCAAATAAGCCAATGTAGCGTATGCGTGCTTCGATATACTATGCAAAACCTGTACTACCTCTCCATCAAAGCGGGCATTACCTGCAATACAGGAGTCACTATGATATCCCGATCGTATTATCTTAAACCGTATCTTCAAATTGGGTGCAATGCTGTGATTTTACTGCTATCACTGTCAAGTAAGATTTAAATGGGTGGCCTTTTGTGACGTCAGCAGCATCAGCTATAGAAATTTATAGTGATAATGAAGATCTATGCTACTGGAAATAACTATCAGACATACTTGACCCTCGTTTGTGTTGTTATAATTAATTATCCTCGCAGAAAGTGTTCCTGTCCTTGCTTGTTCCAATTGGTATACCCCTCGTTGCTCTCTGTACAGTATATCGCGTATATTATTACCAGATCAACCTCGGCTCGATGGTGTATATTTAAAAGCGCGTACGGATACGAAAACCACACGATTAACAGAATATCAAGAATTCTTGCATTTAACCTCTATATGGTGATCTTATGGGTCTGCCAGCTGCATAAACATCGTCTGACTCGTTGAAACCCCAAACATCAGACCCCGCATCCATCCCGAACGTGAAGCTTGAGGAGCGTTACCAAGGTGCAGATTACAGCTCCGTCATAATCGATTCCCTGCTATAGAGTCAAGCCAAACGGTATTAAATTACACGCGGCACCCTAGTAGTATATTATATGTGATTCTTTGTTATTCTGTATGTAGATCGACGTTTGCAATATTATGGTTAAATTTAATACAATTTTATTCATCTGCCGACAAAGAGGCCATTATCATAGCCGGAATCACCGATTAGATTTCATTTCAAACAGAATTTTGAAGAGGCTTTATGCAATGCACGTTTCATTATCCGGAATTCGTTATGACTGCTCAGATAGAATTAGCATGGTTTGAACTTCAGATGCACTCCTCTACTACCATTCTATAACTCATAGACATTCACGCTCTGAACAGCCTGAATACCTATCACGCAAGATAAGTCTTACTGAAGATATTTAAAAAAAATCACCCAATAGCATATTGTCTAATATAGCTATGATAATAAACAAAACAACCTGCGAATGTACGAGCTGTGGTGTTGCTTAATTAATCCAATTGATCCATCTAGGCTGAGAGGAAAAGAACCATAAGAGATCCATTAAGCGCGATGATGTTGTCATTTACACAGAGTAAGTAGGGAATGCTTGTTGCAATGCATCAGTGATTACGCGAATCAGCTGGCAATAATGTACATCATAGATATGTAATCTTTGCATCATGGTAACACCTATTTGCATAATGGTAAAGACATTTTCTTAACACCCTCAGAATTAAAAGTACTATACTGATTTTGGATTTGTGCAACAGAGATAAAGACAATACATGTATGCCTGGAAATGTTTAAATTTTAAGGAATGTCTTAAGAATTCACCAGCATAGCACTTTTTTCTTGCATTCGTCTTGTCGTTTCATCGACAACAGCACCTTTGCTGGCACTGTTGTGAATATATTGCCATATCTGCTATCGGAATACAATCCAACCATGTTTTCTAAGTGTTGCTGAAACCATGTAGCTGCACGCGCGGCTGGACAGCAGTATATGTACTTGTTATCAATCGTCATTTAGTTATCAGAGTACCGAATGCGCAATACGTACGTTTGATATCCATTATTAGGTAAAAAGTGCCCTGATAATAGCTGAACGTATTTTGTGTACACCTGCGTTGCAATGATCGTGTGTAAATCTTATATGGCTATTCGGCATGTTTTAACAATAGTGTTTGGGCAAACTCACATGCAAAATTCATCGTCTCGTTTGGGAGAACAGATGTTGTTCGCATGTTGTTATGTGTTAAATCAGAGAGAGGCAATCATCTACGTTCCAGCCGTTGCTCCATAGCAGAAATGTTCAACAAAAAAATCCTGCATTGTGGGCATTCTTAGAAAAAGGAAATGGCATTAGAACTGTTGACTTAAACGCCGATTTACAAGCAACCCTGCACTGTTGACTCACTTACGATACCGAAAACTTTCCAAACAGCTCAAGAGGTTGAAACGTTATTAGCCATATCATGATCTTGAAAAAGGCAAGAAAGCATTTGCATAGCAGCAGCCGACCGTCGAGTGCCCCACGTCATGCACAATTCACAATCTACGACCCGATAGAGTGTGGACACGAACCACAATGCTGAGCTATATATATATCATTATATATATATATATATATATATATAAGATAGAGATATAGAGATATAGATATATATATATATAGATATAGAGATATATAGATAGATAGATAGATCTGTGTGGGGAGATAGAGAGAGAGAAAATATCAAGAGATGGATATAGAGGGAGAGAGACTAGAGATTTATAGATGGAGAGAGAGAGAGGGAGAGAGAGAAAACATATTTATATATAGAGACGGGATAAATATTGAGGTATTATAGATAGACGTATATATATGGAGATATAAATCTGGATTAGAGAAGAGAGAGATAGAGATCTCTAGATAGAAATATATATATCTCTCTAAATATAGATATTTACCTAGGGAAAAATAGAGAGATATATGGATATATTTCATTTATAGACATCTCTCTATATATATATATATCTATATATATATATATATATATATATATATATATATCTTTTTATATATATATATATCGGGGTATATCATCAATAATGCTCCCTTTACGGTTTGGTCTCGTATATATATATATATATACATATATATATAGTATATATAGATATAGATATATATATAGATATATATATATATATATATATATATATATATCTAGATATATATATATTGATATATATATTTATATACATAAATATATATATATATATATATATATATATATATATATATATATATATATATATATATATATATATATATATATATATATTAAGCAGCTGTTGAGGAGAATAACATTTGAAGCAGTACATAAACTTCAAAATAAACAAGTATTGTTGGACACAGAGGCGTAAGCTATAATTATTCAGAAAGTGGAGCTGCATGAACAGACCGCAAGATTATTTAATGACATTTACTTGACTAGATATTGACAACGATATGTAATACGTGCAATGCTAACGATTAAATCAACACAAATTATGTACACTGTGTTGCTGCGCCCTACAGCTCTCAATCGTTTACATGAGCAACCTCAAGTTATATGAGAGCTGTACTCGGAATCAGAATTGTTTCGTCTTACGTGCTCACGATGCAATGGTTAATTGCAAAGTTGAAAACAGGTTTACGGATATGTTGCGGTTATATTGTCACTCACCATAATGACCACAGTGCGGCATTGGAGTCGAAATTGATTGCATGCAAGAGACGCCGCGCTAGGTGCACCTCCACATACACGCATATACAAATTTTCAGTGCTGCTATAACTGATCAGAAAAGGTTAATTGAATAAGAACTGGTCCAAATTGCATCACCAAAAACGATGTTGAAAACTGCACATACGAGCTTCACAAAGACGCCAGTAGGACCATTACAGCTATCCAGTTCATGGACAGGCTCCACATGGGTAGATAACTGGCATCGCATGATGGGCAAAGTCAAATGTACTCAATGAAATAATTTAATAAGCACTGCATGCATTAAAATGCAAGAGTTAATACCGACAATATGAAATCATTCCAGCACATGTCTTGTCATTACTTCCTCATTTCAGATAACACTACGATAGTTTCTATGCGATTCAAATGTACAGCTGCACGGTGCATCACTGGCACAATAAAGGAATAACAATACAACCAACTAACTATTCATTGTAAAGTCTACTACATGAAAATATTCTCCGCATGATCATGGTGGCCTAACTATTTTCCTTGATAAGCAAATCAGCTGAAGCCACACGCAATTTATTGTTATGAATTCGGACAACCGCAAGACATCGTAGGCTATTTTGTAGTTGGCTAGATTTGAGTGAATGGTCAATACAGCCTCATTGGGCCTCGAATTTATCTACTTTTACGCTTCTTTATAAGGGTGCAAGAAGTTTTATTCATAAAGCGGCGTTGCAAATACTTCGACGTTTTGCTTTGTTAGTTATTCATCTCTCATTTCTCGGAGCATTTGAGCTTCTAAGAGTTTGTCACGATTTATGAACATAACAAATTATACTTTAATAGAGGATTTCATAAGTATGTTTTTAATCATTCGGCATGCATTCTCATAATACGCGTTACGACTACTAATAATCAGCTAACATAAGCGAAAATATTTCTCCAGCGTGATAGAACAGGTTATTCGCCTGCAGATTCGTGTTGGTATTTCCACACTAGCGTCAATGGCCTTACTCTGACAGAGTGGAACTCAACACCCCCTAACAGAAGGTTTGAAATTGCCAATGTTTGTGGAAACGGTAAAGTACTCGCTAATAATAAGAAGGCGCTACATAACAACAGTCATGGGCGATAATAATAAGCTAGCCAACGAATATCATACAGCCAATCGACAAAATGAATTGGCGCGAGTCTGCGCAGCCCAATAATTTACACCGAGAATAAGTGTTGGTCGCCTATGTCACAATTATCTCTTGTTAAATAATGTGCGCTATGTTGAATGATGAGAAAGTTTTTTCCATAGGTTTTCAAGATTGAATTTCTTGAGAAAAGAAGCTACAAGTTTTCTTACAATGTGCCACTTTTTATTGTGTCGTTGCAACTATTTTTACCTTTCAGCAGTACTTCGTGAGCGAAACTTCGTAAGGACCATCGTTTGTTAGCCTCTACCATAAGGACCATGAGTCGACAGAGACCAAGTACACAAACCGGAAGCTGCTGCCAATGTAGAACAGACTATGATGATCAAATGCGTTTTGGTCTGAAACTCCATCTCGTCTATGGCAATAATTACATAGTCAGCCTCCTCATATTGATTACAAAGTAACAGTGGCTTCCATAATCTCCACCGGGAGAGTTTATGACTTAATCGTCAGTGTGCGCTTCAATCTGCTACGAACCGAATACTTGGCATCTTCCTCACTCCAACATACACGACATATTATGTTTGTCCATTTTCTTCAGAGATTGCTATTTGCGATATGTCGGATTTTCTCGGCAGATGTCTATGTCTATTTAGTTAGTGATGATGCTAGTTTTCGCCAAATTCACTTCTAAGGCTACAGCGCTGATTTTACCAAGTCTACTATGTTTGAGTAAATAATGCGGAAAAGGGGAAACATTTTCTGTGCTTGAAATTGCAAGTTTATTAAAGTTAAGCGTACTGAATTATTGTCAGAATGCGCTAGTGGATAGCAGTAAGTGACATTGCTTTTCAGTCATCGGTAGTTGTCAGCTTACATCCCTATTCGCAAGAGGAATTAATCGACAATTCTGTTTTATTATAGAATTTTTCATTTCTGCAAGGGCGAAATTAGCTTTTATATATATATATATAATTTACATAGATAACATGTAAGTGACGAGGGCTAGATATAATTACGTTGAAACGAAAAGCTGCATTATTTCATAACAGGAAGCTAGCGAATACTACATGCCTTTCGTGGTCTAATACCGCTAGACATTTGGTTTGATATGAGATACATCTTGTGATGGCAAATATGTTGTTAACGCAATGAGGGCCACGTGCTCGGTGTTACCTGAACGAATATCTGTATGCTTTGTTTTGAGAACCATCCTTAAATATATGTCTTTTCATGTACTGGGGCTTTTTTTAATTTTATTCCATTGCAGTCACATCTGATTGCATCTTATTTTGTCTGATTGCTTTTCGTTGTTGCAAGAAAACATCTTTAGGCTTTTGAATGTTAGCAATGTAACTGCTAGTTGTTTTGTGTCCAATCCAGAATATCAAAACGATGACTTCGGATCATCAAGTGCAATTCCAACTAGCATAACCTGGTAATGGTCATGGTAATGCGCACGCTTTAACAAACGTCTTAATGATTTGAGGCTTTGATAGCAAATATATAAATGTTCGGCAATCTGATGACATATTTTAGCGGCTATTGAACCCGACTGTGGGAAGCAGTAATGCCGCCATGCATTTATTTACAGACTAGAACGTTCACACATAGAATAGAATTCCACCAATTGGAGTTTTCTTATAAACCAGAGAAGTTATCGCGATCCCATCCAATAGAAAGATCACAGACATGTATTATATTGTAGGATTTAGCATACATATGCACCATTTACACTTTTGAGGAAAACTTATCTCGATTGCCTTTGACCAAAGCGACAATAATTGCGTAATTGAGCTAGATCAGGCTGACTCGATAAATATTCTCACCTGTTTATCTTGAAATGATGATCCAGACATATTGGTGCTCTCTTATCAATTCTTAAAGTACATAAGTATAAATAATGGATAACACTAAGGTACCAAGTCACGAATTATTACTCACGTGGTATCTGTGCCGATGCCGGAAACGCTATCCAAGTGGACTTACGTGTTTATCTTAAAGAAAATGTCTTGTGAAGATATTGTTTATAACCATGGAACGTACGATTAGTTATTCGAAATCCTGTCACACTTTGCAATGTCATTTGTATTGAGTTATTAATGATTCAGCCCCCAGAATGCGAATATTTTCGAGTGGCGGAAATGCACTACTTGACCACAGACCTAGCTAGGAGCGTTCAAATACACCACCAACGTCACCTCTAGAACACACGATCGAAAGCGGCATCAACATTCACCGCTCCCTACATTGACTGCGCTGATTGTATTGAGGGAAAAGATACGTCCAATTGGCCGAGGTGACAATGCAGCAAATAGTAAGGGGACTAACTTTTGCTTCATTTGAGGCTCAATGGTGTTTCATATGGATAAGCAGCACTGTATTATTAACTATGACCTTACAACCGACTGATGTAAACACTTCTATTAGTTGTCTAGTAACAAGGATACATATTGGATTAACGGGGTACATTTCTATGGGTATAATTCTATAATACATGACCTTGTGCCCCGACCTGCAGATATCGGAAAGCAACATTCATCTTCCTAGCATGATCTACCCAGTTAGCAGCGTTCGGGTCATACTGCATGTGCAACCTGTAATAACAAATGGGGTTCCATCGATTGCTCGTAGAATGTAATACTTTTCCTCATCAGACAATGTATTGAATTGAGGCTTTTCATCTTAGTCGCCACAACAATCCAATGTCTCAGAGCATCGTTATTGTTCATGACTTGAATCTTCTCCTTTCGAGTCACTATTTTAATATAGCAATAATGGTTTATGTAGCTGGCAAACAACAATTAATTGTCACGCCTCTTCCTTTGTGTTGAGATAAAGAAGTCATTGCATACCAGCCTCATCAATCACTTGCGCCTTCTAAACCACTATAGGTTTGTGTAACATAGTTTCCATACCTGAGCGAATGATTCATGTGTCATACTTTCGAAACCGGAAGCAGTGATAAATCAAACATTCAGACGCCAAATCAGCCTGCAATCAGGGGCTTTACAATGTGGCTATCCCGTACATTATTCACCGAATCACTCACCGTGAATTGGTGGATGCAATATTGTACGGCTCTTTCTGACTGATAATATGGATGATTTAGGGGTCGGTTTTGCTCTATAAAACATTCTAGGCCCAATCGCACATCGTTCTTTGACTATCATGGGAAACACCGTGGCATAATTTGATGTGCTTTGATACATCAGCCACGTACATGTACTTCGAAACCTAAATGATGCAAGATTATATCATTTCGTGTATACGAGATGTGCTTTCGCGGTCACATGACGGACATAAGAAGTTGATTGCAATCAGCAAGGCGCCTTGCTCGTTGCATCCCAAAATACCCGCACATACGCCTCTTCAGTGTTGCTATAACTGATCTGAAAAGGTTAATTGAATGAGAACTCGTCCAAATTGCATCACCAAAAACGCTGTTGCAAACTGCATATATGAGTCTCAAAACGATACCAGTAGAACAAACCGCGCCACCTAGTTCATATGTATGGTACACAGGATACATTTCTGGATTTATCACGGTTTATGAATATAGCAAATAATATCTTAGCAGATTATGTTATAGGTTTATTTTGTATAATTCGGCATATATTCTCCTAATATGCGTGACAACTGTTAATAATCAGCCAACAATAACTAACCGATATATCCAGCGAGATAAACGAGGTTATTCGTCAACAGATTCGTGCAACCATTGCTAGGGGCAATGGATGTTGAAAGTCGGTAGTCGACTTATCATTGGCTCGCTGGTATAAGCCATGATACACCGCGTTCATGTGCAGTCGTAAATGTCGCCACATGACCATTCGTCTGGATGCTTCTATTGATTGTGTGCATAAAATATGCACTGACCAGCCATCAGCGAATGCCCCACCGACGGCTCGAGGGGGTGGATCCCCTGCAATGAATGATGTTCCATATAATGAATGTACATTGCGTTGTTTTTTTTCAGCAATCACACCAATGACATGATCCTAATAGAACGAATCACAACACCGCATCCTAGTATATGGAAATTGCAAATGATAAGAATGCGCTGCATAGCATAAGCGATAGGCGACAATAATTCATCTAATCAAGGAATACCATAGATCCAATCCACGGCAGTCTACCGGTGGTGTTGGCGAGAGTCTCATCAGCAAAATAACTTATGTCACAATTATATCGTATTGTACAATGTGCACTATCTTGAAGGGTGAGAATGTACTTCACGTAGGTCTTAAAGACTTAATTGTTTGTGAAAAAAGCTCTGCGTTTCATTTTACTGGGTAACTTTTAATTGCGTTGCGGCATGATCTTTTCACCAGTTCGTTTAAAAGCTTCTGTAATGAGGACAATGACTACACTGAGACCAAAGTACAACACAGGCTTTAATGGTCGTATGGTTTTTATCAGCAGACAATTTGAGTGAGTTGATGTTGACGCTCATAGTCTGTATTTATCTAATGAAACTATAAGGTTATCCCGATTGCATTCATTACTAGGATCATAGCCGTGTTATATATTGTACGGTTTAGCATGCTTTTGCCCCTTTTTCTCCCGGAAGGAAAGTTATTTCTATCGCTTTTGACCCAAGCAACAACATTTCCGTAATTGTCTTTGATCAGGCTGACTCGATTAATATTCTTCACAACTTGATGTGCCCTACCATTATGAACTAATACAAAAGTACAATGAGAAAATTAAATCAACAACCTGAGAGACTATGTGTGGTTTGCGCACTAAATATAAGATGGCAATAACGAAGGAAATGATGAATCTACGGCATTACCATCAATGGAGGTACAAGGTCACACCCAGTATAAAATAGATGCTGACAATGAGCCTTGTTTATCACCTTGGTAGATTATGTGATCTAGTTTGACCTTGCAGATTTTAAGGATGGTGGTGATCAGAAATATATTGGAAGTAAATCTTTTGGCAGAATGAGAAACTACTGACAGGACTAGGTTATCCAAGGTGCATGAAATGTGATACATTAAATCCTACCATTTATCCTGATGTATTGAGCTAGACCCGGTAACCTCATTATATTTGGGCAAGAGGAATTCATCTATGGATCGCAATCGCCAGCAACAATCACATTTAAAGCGTAGCGTGTCTCGCTCTATGTCACCCAAGCTGAATTGAATTAGGCATACGTCCTGCATTGTAGAGGTTCATATTGCTATATTGATTGCTCGTTATTGTATGTAATTACCTTATAAACTACACTGTCGACCCGTTGAGGCTTATCACATGAGACTGGTGTGGCCCACCGACATCGGCTCTGAGGGGTTATTCTTGTCACACATATTTAACACCATAAATGACGTGCTAAAATAAGTCTGAAGCATTGTCACATGACAAGCTATTGTCAATTCATTGTCATCGTTTACGACCGATGTTGTGATGTCTACCGTGGTGGTGCACAACAAGTATATACAAGTAGTGCATATCCGCCACTCGAAATATTCGCATTCTGGGGGCTGAATCATTAATAACTCAATACAATTGACATCGCAAAGTGTGACAGGATTTCGAATAACTAATCGTACGTTCCATGGTTATAAAAATATCCTCACAAGACATTTTCTTTAAGATAAACATATAAGTCCACTTGGATAGCGTTTCCGGCATCGGCACAGATACCACGTGAGTAATAATTCGTGACTTGGTACCTTAGTGTTATCCATTATTTATACTTATGTACTTTAAGAATTGATAAGAGAGCACCAATATGTCTGGATCATCATTTCAAGATAAACAGGTGAGAATATTTATCGAGTCAGCCTGATCTAGCTCAATTACGAAATTATTGTCGCTTTGGTCAAAGGCAATAGAGATATCTTTTCCTCAAAAGTGCAATCGCCCTTGATGAACCAAAGTCATCGTGTATGATGTCCTGAATTGGACACAAAAAAATAGCGGTTAAATTGCTAACATTCAAAAGCCTAATGTTGTTTTCGTGCCACAATGAAAAGCAATCAGACAAAATAAGATGCAATCAGATGTGACTGCAATGGAATAAAATTTAAAAAGCCCCAATACATGAAAAGACAAATCACAATTTACGGATGGTTCTCAAAACAAAGCAAACAGATATTCGTTCAGCTAAAACCGAGCACATGGCCCTCACAGCGTTAAAAACATATTTGCCATCACAAGATGTATCTCATATCAAACCAAATGACTAGCGGTATTAGACCACGAAAGGCACGTAGTACTCGCTACTTCCTGTTATGAAATAATGCAGCTTATTCGTTTGAACGTAATTACACCTAGCTGTCGTCACTTACATGATATTTATGTAAATTATAAAAGCTAATTTCACCCTTGCAGAAATGAAAAATTCTATAATAAAACAGAATTGTCGATTAATTCCTCTTGCGATTAGGGATGTAAGCTGACAACTACGGATGACTGAAAAGCAATGTCACTTACTGCTATCCACTAGCGCATTCTGACAATAATTCAGTACGCTTAACTTCCATAAACTTGCAATTTCAAGCACAGAACACACATCTAATGTTTCCCCCTTTTCCGCATTATTTACTCAAACATAGCAGACTTGGTAAAATTAGCGCTGTAGCCTTAGAAGTGAATTTCGCAAAAACTAGCACCATCACTAATTAAATAGAAATAGACATCTGCCGAGAAAATCCAAACATATCGCAAATAGCAATCTCTGAAGAAAACTGGACACACATAATATGTCGTGTATGTTGGAGTGAGGAAGATGCCAGGTATTCGTTTCGTAGCAGATTAAAGCGCACACTGACGACTGAGTCATAAACTCTCCCGGTGGAGATTATGGAAGCCACTGTTACTTTGTAATTAATATGAGGAGGCTGACTATGTAATTATTACCATAGACGAGATGGAGTTTCAGACCAAGTTCGTTATTGCAGCTCATGCACACGGCCTGCCGCCAAAACGCATTTGATCATCATAGCCTGTTCTTGGCAGCAGCTTCCGGTTATGTACCATGATCTCTGTCGACTCATGGTCCTTATGGTAGAGGTTAACAAACGATGGTTCTTACGAAGTTTCGCTCACGAAATACTGCTGAAAGGTAAAAATAGTTGCAACGACACAATAAAAAGTGGCACATTGTAAGAACACTTGGAGCTTCTTTTCTCAAGAAATTCAATCTTGAAAACCTATGGAAAAAACTTTCTCATCATTCAACATAGCGCACATTATTTAACAAGAGATAATTGTGACATAGGCGACTGACACTTATTCTCGGTGTAAATTATTGGGCTGAGCAGACTCGCGCCAATTCATTCTGTCGATTGGCTGTATGATATTCTTTTGCTAGCTTATTATTATCGTCCATGACTGTTTTTATGTAGCGCCTTCTTATTAATTGCGAGTACCGTTTCCACAAACATTGGCAATTTCAAACCTTCTGTTAGGGGGTGTTGAGTTCCACTCTGTCAGAGTAAGGCCATTGACGTTAGTGTGGAAATACCAACACGAATCTGCTGGCGAATGACCTGTTAAATCACGCTGGAGAAATATTTTCGCTTATGTTAGCTGATTATTAGTAGTCGTAACGCGTATTAGAAGAATGCATGCCGAATGATAAAAAACATACTTATGAAATCCTGTATTAAAATATAATTTGTTATATTCATAAATCGTGACAAATTCTAAGAAGCTCAAATGCTCCGAGAAATGACAGATGAATAACGAACAAAGCAAAACGTCGAAGTATTTGCTACGCCCCTTTATGAATAAAACTTCTTGCACCCTTATAAAGAAGCGTAAAAGTCGATAAATTCGAGGCCCAGTGAGGCTGTATTGACCATTCACTCAAATCTAGCCAACAACAAAAATAGCCTACGTTGCCTTGCGATCGTCCGAATTCATAACAATAAAGTGCGTGTGGCTTCTTTTTTTATTAGACTTTACAATGAATATCGCGTCTCGTCTAATTAACGGCTGTCATATAAATGGTCCTTTTGGCAGGCTTTGCATCCTTATGGCTGTTGTTATGTCAGCATATTACACTGGCTAATAGCTCAATACCTTCAATGCAATAAGTAAGTTGGTTGTATTGTTATTCTTTTATTGTGCCCGTGATGCACCGTGCAGCTCTACATTTAAATCGCAGAAAACTATCGTAATTTTAACTGAAATGAGAAAGTAATGACAGTACATGTGCTGGAATGATTTCATATTGTCGGTATTAACTCTTGCATTTTAATGTATGCAGTGCTTATTAAATTATTTCATTGAGTACATTTGACCTTGCCCATCATGCGATGCCAGTAAGTCTACCCATGTGGAGCCTGTCCATAAACTGGATAGCTGTAATGGTCCTACTGGCGTCTTTGTGAAGCTCATATGTGCAGTTCGCAACGGTGTTTTTGGTGATGCAATTTGGTCGAGTTCTCATTCAATTAACCTTTTCAGATCAATTATAGCAGCACTGAAAATTTGTATATGCGTGTATGTGGAGGTGCACCTCGCGCGGCGTCTCTTGCATGCAATCAATTTCGACTCCAATGCCGCAGTGTGGTCATTATGATGAGTGACAATATAACCGCAACATATCCGTTAACCTGTTTCCAGCTTGGTTAATCTAGGTTTTAATCTCCAATATCACCGCATTCGCAAGTAACAGTTATTTGCATTGTGTGGACTAGTGGTATCGCTGGAAGCTATATCATGATGCTACCACGTGAGTTTCATCTGTTCATCAAAGTTTGAGGGCACATTGGTTGCATGAAAATGGATTACAACTGACGTTTTATATCACTCACGTCAATATATTAGAAGTAAAAGAAAAAATATCATTCGAGTGAATCGGATAGGGCAAACACTTGACGTAATCGCCTGGATTATTATTAGGCCCATTCTCGATGCAATTAACCAATGCATCGTGAGCTCGTAAGGTTGTTCATGTAAACGATTGAGAGCTGGAGGGAGCAGCAACACAATGTACATAATTTGTGTTGGTTTAATCGTTAGCCTTGCACGTAATCCAATTAAGTAAATGCCATTGGATAATCTTGCTGGTCTGTTCATGCAACTCCGTTTTCTGAATAATTATAGCATATGCCTCTGTGTCCAACAATACTTCTTTAGTTGGAGTTTATGTACTAAAGTTATTGTCATTCTCTTCAACAGCTGCTTAATATATATATATATATATATATATATATATATATATAGATATATATATATATATATATAGATATAGATAGATATAGAGATATATAGAAATATATATATATATAGATATATATACATAGATATATATATAGATATATATAGATATAGATATATATATATATATATATATATATATATATATATAGATACCTATATATATATATATACGAGACCAAAGAATAGGATATATTGATGATATATATATATATATATATATATATATATATATAGATCTCTCTATATCTATATATATATATATATATATATATATATATCTCTCTCTATATATATACGAGACCAAACCGTAAATGGAGCATTATATTGATGATATATATATATATATATATATATATATATATATATATATATATATATATATATATATATATATATATATATATATATATCTCTATATATATATATATGTGTGTGTGTGTGTGTGTGTGTGTGTGTGTGTGTGTGTGTGTGTGTGTGTGTGTGTGTGTGTGTGTGTGTGTGTGTGTGTGTGTGTGTGTGTGTGTGTGTGTGTTCCTCAGTGGCACAACACTTGAAATCCTCGTGGAAATCATGTGTATTTTTGGTGAAGTGGTGGATCAACGAACTTTCACGTGATATCCACGTGGATTCAAGAAGTATTAATCACGTGGAATAGATCAGTCAGCTAGGCATGATCTAGGTATGACAAGATATAGTGGGTTTCATAACTTTTGGTGCTATCGATCGATGGGCTCTGAGGATGATGATGGTTTGTGGCTTCAACTGCTTTGTTACTATCGTGACTGGGGTCTCCTGGAATAATGAGTCGAAATTCAGGTGATATACTCTCCAGACGTAGGCGAGGCTCGAACCCCTGACCTGCTGTTCCGTGGTGGAGACCCGGCCGGGGGTTGAGAGCGCATTCATAATCCTCATCGCGTTATTGAGAAAGCGCTTTCCTGACTTCAGTTTCGTACCAATTTATTTTGCATAATTATGATCAATATCGAAAAATACACGGTACACGGTATACATTATTATTATTGAAAACGAGATTTTATGCATCATACTGAACTAGAATGATTTGGTTTAGAGCAGTAAAGCAAATACGAAACTAATTTGTGTGTAACGTGGAAAGTTGAGAAGTCATTTGCTATATTTTTGACAGTTTCTAAGTTTACAAGTGAGTCGATTTTAAATGTTATTCTTTTAGTGGTTGTGCAAAAACTGCTTGCCGTATATAATTTGTTTATAGTTTATAATTTGATGCTCATTGGTGCTTGAAACCTCTGTTATCGCTCTCAACAAAGTGCCAGCCATTGCAGCGGAATGGCTGTAGGCACGCCTCGTGCTATTGGGAGGCTTGCTCCTTATTACACAACAACCATCTTATACACACGCCATCGTTCATCTGTCCCTCCATCTCACAGTCATCGTTCATCTGTCAGTCCGTCTCACAGTCATCGTTCACATGTCAATCCAGTCGTCATCGCTCATCTGTCACTTAGTCCCACAGTCATGGCCCCTCTGTCACTCATTCTGTCATTGGTCGGTTGAGCAATGGTGGTTTTCCTTTAACATAAGTGCACTTTTGTGAATATTTTACTCTTGAAATATTTACTTTATTTTAATGCTGCTATTGAGAAAGGAAAAAAGTATCTTTTTGGTATTATTTACAAGTTTGTAGTCAGCAGCATATTTATTGAACACTGCATAATTTGTGTGTGCACAGGTTTTCAGAAGCGCTGCCTTCATCTCCGCAAATCAGGGATATACTGAACAGACAGGAGAGGAGAGAGCTGGCCGATAGTGGCAAACAGCTTCCTGAAGCTGTGCAGATGAACAGCACTGAGGAACTTCAACATTTCAATGAGCAGTTGATAGACAACCAGAGAAAGAATTAGTGGGTATGTAAAATTGCAGTTTAGTTAAGGAATAGTGGGTGTCAGATCTAATTAACAGCAATGAAATATTTTCCACAAAAAATGCTTCCATATTATCATATACTGTATTGTCTGGAATGACTGTTACACCCAATTCAATTAACATGCTTTTGAATTATTCCTTGTGGTTTTGTGGTCATTTACTTTGCTATTACTGGGTTATTCTGACTTGTTTATTTTTGCATAAATAATCATTTATATTTATGCAAAAGAATACTCTGAACCAACAATTTGAATTAGCCAGTTAATTCAAACACATTGGGTAAATGTCACATTTTTGTGCCAGTTTCAGAAGTGTATTAAAATTGGTGGTAGCAGTGTCCGGGATAAGGTGAACAATTTGACAAGCAGGTGAGATTCTCTCTCACTCTGTAGATGTATATGATGTGTACATAAATCATCCAATTAACTTTCACATATGCATTTTGTCCGCATTGGCAATGTTTAAGACGTTTTCATGCACCAATTGTATTCATTCAGACATATTGCTTGCAGATTTATCACTAATTCTCTTCAGTGCAAGCTTAACATGAAAGGGTCAAGAGGTGACAAAGCTAGCTTTGAGAAAATGGCACTCTGCAAACTAATTGTTGGTAGGTTGACCTTTGGCTAATTACTTGGAAATCCATGATATTATTTGGATTTAATGATACACAATAAGGAATGAAAGTCAGTTGTACGATGCTTAAATTGTCCTCTTTGTACTGTGCAGACAGTATAGTGAAGAGTCATGGTTTCACCGAGGCTGCTGTTAATGTCTTACTAGCCAACCGACTAAGGAATGCACCCAAGAGAAAAAGTTTAAATATTGCGTATTGGTAATTTTTCTTGATATACTCACACATTTAGATTTTTAATAGATTTGACTAGATCATTTACCTAACCCTTAGCCTGCTGTTTCGGATTGTTGACATCCCGCTGCTGCACGCGACTTATATCGTTTTTGAAACATGCTGTGTATAAAATCGCGCGCTGTAATGACGTAGACAGCATGTTCGTAGATCTGTCACTGTCATTGGCTGAGAGAGGGATTCCCATGACCCAATGCAGCACCAGGGTAAAAGAGGTACAAAACTTATACAGCAGGCTAAGGGTTAAAGGGCCACTGACATGCAAAATTCAAATTTGTGTTGTCATCTAATTTTGAAGATGATTTTGTGACATTTTGACACTAGTATAACTGAGATGTCATAACTGGTTGCCGAGATATTACCGATCGAACTCGCAGACTTTCCTGTATGACGTCATCGAACTCATTCACTCACTTTCGTTTAGCGGTTTACTGATCAAAACCATTTACCCAGACGAATTTGACTGCTTTATGTCAATTAGGTGACGTCACACAGAAAAATTTGCGAGTTTGGTCATACTAGTGTCACTTAAAAATTATCGGCAAAATTAGATAACAAAAATTCGGTTGTGCATTTCAGTGGACTTTTAAGTACATTTTATTATTTGCATTTTATCAGGGGTGAAAGTAAATCATGTCATATCTGTGTAGATTCATGATGATCATGCATGTAGTGACTGGTTTAATGTGCTTATGAACAAACCTTTTTTTTACCACTAATTCTTTGCCTTTGTATGTTGAAATTTACTCGTAATGTTTAAAAATGATGTTTAATATCGTTAATTGTGATCATGTAGCACTAATTGTTGGATATTTCTGAGAAATAAATGTACTTGGTTCAATGATCTTGTCGAATCCATTAAAAAACAAAATGATTGTATTGTAGCATTACTAAGTTGACTAAAGAGAGAGTAAAAACCACCTGAATACAGAAATTTTGTATCGCTGAATTTAGGTGGAAGGGCACACGTCTTTTCCACGTGTCTATATCCAAGTGGTTTGAAATTGCCTTTTACGCGTATTACACCAGTTTTTCCACGTATTTTCCACGTGGATTCCATGTGTTTTTCCCACTGTGTATATATATACATATATTTATATATATATATATAAATATATCTATATATATACATATATATATATATATATTATATATATCAGACAATAATGTATACATTACCGTATGTTCTGTTAAATATATTGGAGTGCCTATTAGGGCGGTATATATATGCGGTCGCATAAAATATAGCCTTATATATATATATATATATATGTATCATATAGTATCCATATAGTATATATATATATATATATAATATCTAATATAGAATATATATATATATATATATATATATGCATATATATATAAAAGATATATAATATATATATATATATATATATATATATATATATATATATATATATATATATATATATACTATATATATGCAAATATATATATGTAAACATATATACATATATATTTATATGTATACATAATTATTTATATCATCAATAATGCTCCCTTTACCGTTTGGTCTCGTTAAAGTCTTACTGGAGTGCCTTTTAGGGCGGTCACACATATTGCGGTCGCAAAAAAGTCGGCCACTAGCCTTCAGCAGAATGGCAAATGTAAGGTCATAGTGTTGGCACATGCGATTATTATCGGCCATTAATGTGTCACACGCATAGACTTTATGTTGCCGTTTATCATACAGCCTGAGGGCGCAGTTTGAAGCTGATTGTGGTATTAAAAGGCTGTAATGAGGCAGTAATGTGGTTTCTTTTGCTTTAAGAATAGTCGTTTTGTGCAAATAGAACTTTTCGAACATACCGAAGAGAGTGTCACTCCACTCAACGATTGGCATCCTACGTAAGATGCACCTAAGCTCATTATCAATATAATTATCACTAGAATACGATATTCATATACTTGTGGAATTCTCGAAGTCGCCTTTTGCTGCTGGCATTGTTTTACCTGTGACTTTTGGTCAGACCATTTCTTTTTTACTAAAAGCTTAATTGCAGAACTATCGATCAATATAACTGGCTGCGATGGTGACGCTCAATGTTAATTTCCATATTTCCGGCTGACGGTCATTTATTTGCAGTTGCAGTAAGTGAGGTGATGGAGAGCACCTTAACATAATCCGTGATGAAAACTCACTCATGATTATTTCTTATCAGCTGCAGATCAACAAGAAAAAACGGAAGTCATCAACGCATTATCAATAATGAATATTATTTATTCATGCGATGAGGATGCATTGTGTTGATGATTCATTATAGTTTTATAATAACTGAATAATAGAGCTCCAGAATGAAACAACCAGAGTAGAGTTGAATAAGATTACAAAGTCAACTAGATGATTGTACAGGTTTAGCTTATTGCTACCGTGTATAACAGGGCTTGGCAAGCGAAGTGGGCATTTCCGTCCTAAAATTATATATTGATTACATTTGTCAATCAAAGTTGCGTATGACCCTGCCTCATTCATCACTTTAGCGATTTGTACTACTATAGGTGTGCAACGCGTGTTCACCAAAACTGCTCCAATGACTTGCTGGGTCAAACCGGCAAATCGAATGTATGTATTACAAATGATACAGGCTACAGTAGCGGTTATTTATATGTGTCATGAATCACTCCTATATCAACGACTGCTTTCATGATTCGACATTCAGGCGCAACGTATAATCTATCAATCGTTGAAAAAAATCGACCCGCGTTTTAGTGTCGCATATGGTGTGTATCATACACTTATTGTCACTATCCATCATCATATGCGTTTTGGTCATGTTTTCATTGGGATTAGCACCCTTTGATTGACTTTTTGTAAGGTCTATGATGTTGTTAATGGCCGCTACTACGATCAATCCCTTTGTGCTTAAAAGGAGACTTCTAAGTCATGACCTGACGACTTGGCCGGCCTCATCACGTTCCGCCATTCGTAATGACGTGACTGACAATGACTTGGCCGGCGATAAACTCATCATGAGTATTGTTATCTGCTTATATCACAGTTTAAAGAGCCAAAACATAAGTATACTAATCACTGATGCAGCGTAGCCAATGCTGATGGGTCAATCTGTATCGATGCAGGCTGCTTCGTTATTGCTGAATTATAGAATTGCCACAAAAACCGGCGTAAAAGTACCATGGTTGTTGATGCTTTTGTATAATCACGCTACTCTATTTCGCTGGTTGTTATTGTGCCACGGTTTCGCATAAATGCGTTCATTAGCAGCGTTAAACAAATTGGCATTAAATATTGTGACACGTGACGACTTATGATACGCCTAGCTACCTTAGGACACTTCGATAATAACATATGGTGCATGAAATGTTACTTTTTGCCAACTTCTGTTTTGTTTAATTGTATGCAGTTTGTGAGACATCAGTTTGGTTGTCTCAGTCTGCAATCCCCCTCTGATCAGCCTCTTCTTTGACAAACAACTATTTTGACTATGTAAAAATAGCGGTACGGAAATTTGAAAGGTTTTCAAATGACCTTATTTGCATTATTTCATCTTTTACATCGAAATGAGTTCCCTGATGTATTGTCGAATATTTGAATTGGTGGTTAAAGATGATTCCTCTGTTGAAAGGACGTTATCAGCATTACCGATACCCATCCCGTAAACATTTGAACGTGTCAGTCGACTTATTGGCATGACCAATGTGGTCGCAATTATGGTCATGTGTTGAACAATGCTGATGGTAAAATTTCATTATTGTTTTTCGATGTATCGATTCGCAGGCGGATCATGCGTTTATGATCCGCTTCGTTAATTGCTGACCAAATCCATATAGATTGCATTTGTTCCTATTGCCACCCATTGAGCCATTAAAACCAGTTCCGGCTGGTAAAAGTAGTACTAATGTTATGTGTATGGTTAGTTGATGCTTTTGTATAATCTCGCTAGTATAAATGGTGCATGTATCAGTTGTAAGATATGAATGATATTCATCGACACCTCTACATAGTCATCCGTAAAACGGACGTATGACTATGTACCAAAGTATAATTGAGCCATTATATATAGTTCCTAAGCACATTTCGCTACCTACTGTTACCAAATGTTGACCTGCCTGGTGTATCCCATTTTTAACATGGATGTGTTCTCGCCCTGACGATATTACAAAATCGGAGCATCATTGAGAAATCAATCGATCTGGAGACTACAGTCTGCCATAATTCGATAAAGGGTCTTCTTTTGCTATCCACTCCAACAACACAACTCCATATCAACTAGATATTTTGGTCAATTTATCAGCTGCAGACAACAGCAGATATGAGCAGCGCTGCACAATGGTTTTATTTCAAGCCTATAATTTATCATGGCAGAATGCGCTCATAAACCTTTCTCTTCCAGTTGCTAGGTGGCGCATTTTTTCAAGGCGATTATTGAGCGATAGAACTATGAATTTCACATTCCATTAACTGCAAACTTGTATAAAACCGATTATAGCATGCTGGCCCTTTGAGAAAGCAAAGCAGTCATCCTGTCGCATCTCAACCAACAACTCACAAATATTGAGCGTCTACGTATTAGGGTATGCGTACATATCACGTACCATGTCATTATCACATTGCTGTCTACTTCTGTCGTACAGACACATATAAACCAAGTCTGACATTTATCTATGCAATCCGCGAATTTGCATTGGTAGCTTATTTTCCCTGTCGTGTTAGCAAAATGCTAATATATAGAGATAGATATATATATATAGATAGAGAGAGAGATATATATATAGAGATATAGAGAGACGAGAGAGAGAGAGAGATAGAGAGAGAGAGAGAGAGAGAGAGAGTTTTAGAGATAGAGATAGAGAGAGAGATAGAGATATATAGAGAGATATTCCAGTTCCTAGCAGAGAAGATAGATATTCTCAATAGATCCTTTCTCTATAGATATTATATAGAGAGAGATAGAGAGAGAGAGATATATAGATCTCTAGATATATACCTAGAGGCTCTAGAGCCTCTAGATATTATGATAGAGATATATATAGGAGCGGATATATATGGGGAGAGCAGTGACTATTGTACTGGTACTGGTGTGGTGATGCTCATTGCATATGACCATGGGTGATTGACTGGTACTGGTGTGGTGATGCTCATTGCATATGATGTGATTGACGTATACTGACGACTGGGAATTCAGAGACCATTACATGGGGATGGCGCTAAGGAACACCCGTATTGTATGGAAACTGACCAAAACTGTTTTATAATATGTCTCAGCTGATATTTCCGATAATTCCGAGAGTTCATATTCTTTCAAGGCATTGCCATAATAGATGATAAAGGCATCGTAACACTATTAGTCTAGCGTTGTAGATTGTCTTTGCTCGTAAATTCGTAGGTATGTTAGTATGTAAGTTCATCCCACGTTAATGCAACCGGCGTTCCCTCTATGAATACAACACTAAATCCTCCTCCCAGATTCTCATTCTGTCTCCAAAACACAGGTCTCGTGTACCACCAAATTCAATGGCGTCTTTGCTACATATATTGCTGTCGTATATTTGATGACTTGTGTCACCAGAAAACATCAGCGCTTGAGTGCTTTCTGCCTCATGTATCAATATCGCAGATGGTCGACTGACTCAAATAAACAGTTGAAATGCGCTCAAAAGGCAAGTGTAATGGAAAGTTATTTTTTTAGCTGACGTAGGCAGTTTGCGTTTTTCCTGCATAAGGTAGTGGTCTGTTTGTCAATAAATGTTAGCTCAGCCGTTTCATTGAAGGAGCCTTAATTGATCCAAGCAACTACATTCACATTAGTTAAATATCTATCTATATTATTTTCAACCGCAATAATTTGAGATAACTGCACAACCATATGGGGCTAACCTGTAAATGCAAAGCGTCGTTGATAAAGCAAACTACTGCCTTAGATGTCACTTAACAGAAAAAGGCATTACGATAAACAATAACAGAACAGCTGCTTGTTCTGAACATTATTGACAGCCACATCATATTTAGGTTCCTCCCTACATATGTATTGCTAAAAACCGATTGCTTTTGCAATCATACTTTACCTCCTATCATTGGAACGTATATTGGCCTCAGGAGAAGCAAAGGAACTGTATATGCACGAACTACGCAAGTAAGCAATTACTGGCGCTTCGCATAAAATTCGTAGCCATTAGGGGAGCCTTATCGATGTAGTGTCAAGCCCGTGAACGCGGTTGCGTCAGATGCCACTGCCTAAAAACTGCCACTGTGAGGGCTACCCGACGTACACCAGAAGCTATATCTGACATGATTTAAGACGCGAGATAAAACCGTTTATGACAAAATAACAGTTGAGCTAATTACAGGCACACATGCCGAGAACATCAACAATACTGGAATATATACGAAACAAATATCATACGAAAACTCGCTCAAACTGTTTCACAGCTCCAGCAAAACTAACAACACATCAGCTGAATTGAAAGTTTTGTATAAAGCCGGTAAGCACCATAGAACGTAGCTTCATTCTGCCAAGTCGTCTGCTTTTCTGGTACAGATGTATTGCCTCAGCATGCCGTCACCAGACCATTGATCAAGCAATTCTAGAGCCTTCACTGCTATTCTATTTATTCACACTCCGATTTGCTTGATAAGAAGGTTTAAAACAGCCTTAAGATGGCGATAGCGGGAGATTGAGATACATTAGTTATTTGCCAAATCTTACTGATTTGGTCTATATTTCCTTTAGATTCACTGAACATTGCAAGAAAATGCTTCTTAATAACTTGCCAATCGCAAGTGATATCTGTGTATAAGAGTACGGATACTCGAACCGAAGTGAATTACACATGGTGCTATTGCAGTAGCCGACGGTCTTATTAAAAGTCTAAAATACTAGCAGCTTAATAATGAAGTTAATAGTGCTCTTCATAATGCGTTTTTCGCAACTCGAAAATACAATGATAGAATATGAGATACAACTACTTCCTATCGGCTATTGGGTGGAAAATCGAGGCCACACAGCAATAAAGATAATGATAAATGTTTAGCGGCTTAAAGTCGTTTTCGTCTATCCAACAACATTATAGAACATTCTAGAAATGAATGGAATGGTTCCGTGGTGCTTGCCAGTACCAGTTCGTCCTTTCATAAATGTTGAACAGACAGATTAAGCAAAGGTTTATTAAGTTGATCCCATCGATGTAGTTAACATATCTGACCTGGCGGGTTCCAGACAGTCTTCTGCAGCCGGATAATGTATCAATTGGATAGACGTCATTGTCAAACAGGCGTCATGCAGAAATCGAACTTGTTTTTCATATGATGAGATAGCAACCTTGTTTTGATTCTGGCAATTCTGGCAACTTGCATCCATTATCAGTCCTGTCCTTCATTGCTATTTAAGTATTATTTATATAGATATATATATATATATATATATATATATATATATATATATATATATATATATATATATATATATATATATATATAGAGAGATAGAGATATATATATATATAGAGAGAGAGAGATATCTGAGATATATATAGATATAGATATAATTATATATAGTATATATATATTATATATAAGTATATGTATATATATATACCTCCCTCTATGTATCCTCTATACCTTTATATATATATATATTACATATATATATATCTCTATATATATATATATATATATATATATATATATATATATGACATGATTGCGAAACAATCACTGTGACATACATACATACATACATACGTTAGTTATATACTATATGGATATATATATATATACGTATATATATATATATATATATATATATAATATAATATATATATATATATATGTGAAGTTTCCTATCATCGGCAAATAGCAACAATCTGGTGCTCTATACGACATTGAGCTACTTGATTGCTACTTATGCAATCACTGTGAGCCAGCTGTGGTAACCAGACTGAAACACATCAAAGCTAGCTGACGTTATTACGTTAGTTATTTCGACTAGCAATGGTGGCGTTACTCAACATGTTGCACTGACATACGTAGGTTGTACATTTTCGCTTCGATGGTCATAGCATGCGATATTGGACGGCTGTATGTCCCCTTCAATTTAAGGTATAATTCATACGATATTGAATCACATCGGGCCAGGTTTTATGCTCACCTGTTTAGTCCATCGGTGCATACAATTTATCGTCTGGTGGCTTAAGTTTATCATGTTTGCATAAAATACCAAGTGTGTCGATCAGCCATTACCTAATTTAGATTGCCGGCTGGATAGTGATAACGAATTAGTCATGAAAAGCCAAATAGTTTTAGTAGCATGTTCGTAAATTATTTTACACTATGATAATACAAAAACATGTAAAGCATATATGTCAGTTTTAACCATTGTGTCAGACATTGGTTTACGAAATCAGGGTCATTATGTGTAATCAAATGTCGGCGCATGTTGTAAGGAGTCAACGTGGTGCCGCATTATTTCGCTTTCTATCGTCTTGTGTACGGTGGTAGTGCATAAAGGAGCAGGTCAATAAGTTATCTTCTTTTGTTTTGAATTAGTTCCCTTGATTCGCTCCGTTTCCTTCCTGAGAGATTGCCATAATATTGTTCTCATGCCATCAAGGTTACTCATCCTTCAGACAGCACAGATTCGTATATCTCATCTGCATTCAGTGCGCATCGGTAATCAATTGAGCCTTTCATTTGCATAAAATATCAAAAACCGATACAGGACATATTTGATACAAGGAAGCTTACTATGATCAGCAAAAAGCAACATCCATCACCTACTAATCGAGTTCTATCTTGCGTCTAGAAACTAGGATGAGACTCATTGTAGTCATTGTGAACTAACATGCCAGCTTGCAAGACTGGCGTCATGCGGTATATCTAGATACTTAAACAATGTTGGCAGACGATGGAGGCACATGTAGAAAAATAAATATTTTTAATGTTCATACATACGTCAGCAGCATGCAATATTGGGCGACTGGATGAGCTGTGTAAATCATTAGATGCGAACGGATGTTCGGCCGTTCTGCCACTTGGTACAGGCTAATCTCTGCTAGATAAATACGTATCATCTTACTGTGTCACTGGTATATGAATATTTGCTACGCGCCTGTTATCAATGAAGCATTGCAATAACACATTACGTGCTGCTTAAGTACGGGCCAAGGGGTCCGTCTTTATCCATTGCACACGTACTAAAGTGTAATGCACTAGGCCAATGCAAACGTCGCTGAACCAGCGTGCGTCAAGTTCTTCCAAAGTATACAATAGCCTTCCACCCTAATTATCCTTACATTCAGGTATTTAGCGGGTCCCACAAGCGCCCGAGTCGATTTTTCCATTTGCAAAACCTCACCGCAGTATTTTTTTGTGTGCTGCCACCGTTTGATATTGGCTGCAGCAATAAGTAGCCTGATGTATGCGCCTAACCTCATAAATAATTGATAAAATTCGTAACAGACAGCCAATCATTGGACAGTGCGCGACTATGAAAGAATGATCACACCAATCTCGCATTTTTAGTACTATTTGCTTTTAGTATCTATCAGCCAATTACTCGGTAGGAGGACACTGTAAGCTGGGTGTAAGAGACAGAGTTGCTATCTGATCCGTAGCGAGTAAAACCAACAGCTTTCACAGAGAGAAACACCATTCGAGCCTTGCGAGGTGGATAAACTCTGCGTCATCGTTAATCTTATGAACTTCGTCGCTCCGGTCCGTTCTCGGCTACCTCATCATCTACTCAGCTTAACATGTCAGCTATGACGATGGCCTGTTGGGGTGTCAACCTTGCGCATGTCTGAGAGGAGCATAAGGAAACGGCCAGAACGTTCACAGGGCCATTAACATCTGGCCCCACATGAACAGACAGTATGGTGGGGAATGTAGATCTTCTCTAAATCTCACTCTCTCTACTGCAGAATGTGAGCGTGTTTTCAGCTCAATGGGACTAAGCAAGAGTGACTGGCGCTCTAGCCTCAATAGAACCATCTTTAATGACCTCATGACAATAATACTTCAATCACCACACACTGAAAGCTATGACCCCACTGAGTTACGGTGGCCCCAGACAGTAGCGAGTCATGTTCATGGAGGGGAAAGGAGACACTGATGAGGAGAGTGATGGTGAGAAAGATGACACTTCCACTGTGTGTGTCGCGCTTGAAAGGCTCCAAGAACTTGCCTATGGGGAGGAGCTATAAGGACCTCTAATATGTGATTTGTTTATTATGGTTTTTGCATGAGCAGTTGCATTTGAAATACTGTGACCACCTATTATCTTCTTGCTGAGGTTTCAGTTTTGTTTTGTTATTTCTGTATATGCGTTTTTGTTCTGTTTATGAGTTTGAATCAATTTGACACCCAAGGAGCGAAAAGTTCTTACACATTTTTTGGGCCAGTAGGTATATAGGCGGGCCGGTAACTTTTTTCAGGTACTGGCCCTGGTGACTGGTACCTGAAAAAGTTTGTTTCCACCCATGTGTATATATATGTATATCTTTCAACATGTATCCAATTAAATGCATATAGAAAACTAAATATATAATAATATATGTATATACACATTCATATGTATGTTAATATAGATCTATACGTATTTATATATATTTATATATAAATATATACATATATATCTATATGAATATATATACTATATATATATATATCAATTCAATTTATATATATCTTTCTATATATATACATATATTTTTATTTCTATATGAATATAGATGTGAAGATATAAATATATATAATTATTCACATATAAATATTTTTATATATAATGTAATTTATGCAGAACTATGTATAAATATATTTTCTTGATTCAAACAGCTACTATATAGTCGTTACGAGTGACGCTAAGTCACCGGAGTGCTAATTATCGCGGTTTTGGGTACCTGATTGATGTCGCGAGCGAAAGGGCAGACGTGGATAATTTACTCTTTGCTGGTGCAAATGTCTTCACCATTAGTTTTTGGTCTATTCCTTTAAACTGGTTTATTGCGATGTTTGTAAACATGGATGCAGAACCTTTGCAAGATGAGAGAGGTCCTGTCTCTTTTCGTGAAATTTAATATAAATATATACATATATATCTATATGAATAACATTCGATTGGAGATAGCTGGCAATATTATATTTAAATTGATCTGTCTATATATATACAGGGATTAAGAATCCGGGAAGATACATGTTAAATATTTTTAATATATAATGTAATTTATGCAGAACTATGTATAAGAGACTATATAGTCAGCATGCAAATTATCGCGGTTTTGGGTACCTGATTGATGTCCCGAGCGAAAGGGCAGACCGTAGAACTCTTTGTGCAAAATGTCTTCACCTGGTCATTCCTTTAAACTGAACAACAAGAACCAGCCCGTCCTGAACGCATCACTCCCAGTTTCGTGAAAAGTAATAAGAAAGAAGTCTTGAGATTGGGAATAAGAATTCTCCTGGAGACAGCTCACCTGTCACAGTTACAAATTGACCTGTACAGTTCCGACAAGGGACAAGAAGAATGGCCTTGTATGAAGATGATTTCAATACTGTTAGTGTCAGTGACTATGCCTTGAAAACGGACGTTTCAACTGATGCATCTTCTAGCGAATTGACCCGCGACAAACAAGAAGAACGGCTTCATTTCAAATAGCATGAACTGAAAAAAGTTAAATAATCTTCTAGAAGCATTGCCAAATACAACGTCATCCAATAGCATGAACAAAGTAAAATAATAGAAGCTGCCCAGCCCGTCCAGAACCTGAACGCACACTGAAAGCACACTACGTAACTTAACGTTGTACAATTCCTCCTCTATGTCTTGAGGTCTGGGTGCTAGAAATCTCTTACAGACTTTTTCCAAATGACCCTCCCCGACAGTTACATAAGTTGGCTTCGATGGCCCAGACGTAAGAACAACAGGTGTACCAAATATGTACTTACGTATTCCGTACACAAGGTACCAGTATAGAAGAACAGTGTAATCGATCATTTCACCGTGGAATCCATCAAACCATTAAAAAATGTACAGTGAACTTTAAGTACAAATCAATGACCGCCGTCCATTGGTTATCGACTCATTTGTTCTAACTGTTCATATTTCGTCTCAGTGGTGATTAGGCAAGCGTCTTACTGCGCACAGTAACACTGCATTATCACTCAGACACATTTAAACAATCATTTTTTTTTTCAATGAACCACCGTTGTGAATTCAATGGCCCCAATGTCCATTAAAAATAAGTGTCCACCATTGTAGGCAATAAAATCTGCAACAAACGTGCTAAATGATACAATAAACACTTAGTATTCAGATATAGAACAGCAGCCATTGGCCATTTTGATATCAATATCATACATTAAGTGTTTAATTATGTTTTCCCACACAATGCCACCTTATCGAATTCACTGACTATTCAAACATATTTGATGTATTTAGTTATCAACTGACAAAGAGATATTGGCAAATCCAATAAGACTTGGACTGATAAGGGAAATATCGCTTTAAGCAAATCTGATGCTCAGCACGGTTTACCCTTAGAGGTCACAATTCATCAGGAACAAAATTTATCGTTTAAAAACATCTTTGGCAATGGTGTTGGATATCGCGCGAAATCCAACTTGCATAGCAAAGCACCGAGGCGCAAAATCACTAAATGTCTCCTTCTATAATGTTTGACCATGTTTGAAGCGTGTCAATTACACACTTTAAGCCTGCACTTACGATGCATACTCTGCTCTTTGTATCAAGTGTGAATGCATGAAAGATATATATGAGGCACTTGTCTATGCCATAGACATCGAATTATGCTTTTATGTACTGAATATACTGCATAAACGCTAGAACTAGAACGACAGGGCGCGTTTATATATTATGCAAGCTATAGATACAATTGACATACATCACTTTAAGTGCATCAGTTAGATGATATTTAAATAAAATAAACTAGCAGCAAAACAATGGAACGGTTAAATTGGCATGGCAATATTGCCTTTCAGCTCTCTGAGCTGTGCTGCTTCGTATGGTGTACGCATTAAGAAATAAAATACTAACTATCGCCATGCCCATTGTGAGTATCTGGTACGGCATAATAGTTTAATGGTGATGAGAACGAGTCCTATAGATTGACAATTCCATCAGCTCTCTGAGCTGTGCTGCTTCGTATGGTGTACGCATTAAGAAATAGTATGGTACTACGGCTATTCAATATCGCCATGCCCATTGTGAGTATCTGGTACGGCATAATAGTTTACACAAGTTTAAGAAAATCGCAGTTAATTCGGCGCAAATCATGTGATGAGAACGAGTCCTATAGATTGACAATTCCTCCCAAACGTTTATCTGAGCAATCGGGCGCAAACTCAAGGTAACGGAGCGTGGATATTTTTGCAAAGATCATGGACAATAATTCCCTGAATTGGCGAAATCATGATGCTGATGGAAGCAGTTATCGAGACAAGTACATTAATGATGATTGATGAATTTCGCTGGGGGCACTTATGGCGCGGACGTAAAGAAAACGGTGGTGGAGATCAATTGATTATTAGTTCCATTCACCGGCCAACGAAGGGACATTTGTCAAGTAGCTATGGGGCAGTTTAAATCAAAAATGTATACGCAGGCAATTTATTGCTTTTTCAATACCCGAATTGCTTCAAAGGAATTTCAAGTTACGTTATCAGGTTCACAGGACAATCAAATGATTCAGTCCCAAATAAATGCTATGACAAATTTACGCAAAGTGATACTTGCAGTAACTCTAAAATAGACGAAGACAGGCCACGTGACCCATCTGATCCGTTTCCGTCACTGTGTCTGGTTCTTATTGCGGTGGCATTGTTATATTCTGCCTCATACTCTTTTCAAAGCTAGGTAATAATCTGTGAGCATTCGGTATAGGTGGGTGGTGAGGTGGTGGAAAGTCACCTTCCCTTAGAGACATCCTAATTTCAAAATGCGCAGCTACACACTGTCCCTTAGATGTCAATGGTGAGCATCATGGCTCGCCATCGCGCCATCCAGCCGATCGTTAAACTGCCAAACGTGTAAATTGTTATTGTACCAATTTCCTTGATGGCTGATAAGGCGGGCCATAAGCCTACACCTTATCCAGAATGTGACTAGACGCTCCATATAAAGCGCCATTAGCCCTATTGAAGTGAAGCCATTCAATTAGTGGGGGTGGAATGATTATGAGCATGCACCATAGAATGGAGGTCACACATTCTGCCGAGACAGTCCCAGTATTGGATTATTCCAGCTTGCCTGTGCGGATATAAAGGGCTTACTCCGACCACCTATGCGATAAAAAGACAAATGAGTGAAATACGTTTCCATCATTGGCAAGTGTTGCTATCATAAAATCAACACAAGCACATGGACTGTTGATCTAACGGCCGGGTGTCTTGTTTTTAAGAGACGTGTGTAAACATAATATCTTGGTGCAAGTGAGCCCTCTAAGCAAAGCTTTAAACTCTTTTCTAGTAGTATCGTGATTTGCAAACAAATTCACAACAGAAGGCTCGGCATTGTCATTGGTAATGATTTTTTTTCGCACTCGACGACACTGGACGCTGTTTAATGAGGGCGGCACGTTATCACGATCACCTAACCAGGTGTCGACGCGCATTAAGTTGCCTAGGTTCCTCATATGCCAAACGTTAGAACAGAACTCGCTCACAACCATGGGATCCAGCATAAGGAAACCAAATACTAGTCTCTACGATGCATCTATAGACATGTAGTTTACCGAACATGCATTACACTGAGGTAATTAGAGCTAGTGTATCGTAATTTATTATCTGGGCGGGACAATATGTGCCAGAACAAACCAATTAAAATGAAGTACTCTTCATAACCATCGGCTGCATATCTCACCAGAATGAGCTTCAGATGTTGACCATGACAAGCCAGCCTGACAAACTATCGCGAACGTGTGTGTACGAAATGTCGAGATGACGAGCGCATGTCAGACCTTTGTATCCAAGCAATCAAAAGTAACCCACAATAGCGCCCGTATTTGTACATACTTAAACTTAAGCATTTAAAACAAACGAAAAACTGTGCTATAGCATAGACTGTTCTATGAAAAAATGCTTCAGCATCTAATGCTAAGATTATATTGGACGCCATTAGTCTCTCTAGGACGTGTAACATGCATGATGAATGCTAACCTCGGTGTGCATATTGCACGAATTGTGCTCTGGGTACGCGTGTGTAACATGATCTAGAATATTTCGCATACCTGCATTCTGTGATTGCATTTTGAGGAGCAGGACTAGTATTTGTGATTCATTCCTCATACGTTTTTTGCGATTTCCGGTTTGCTTTACAGCGCGCACTGCAATATATAATTACAACGACTTCAGCTGTGTACCGTAGTTCCAGTTGTATCAGTATCACATTGTATCAGATGCCATCAGCATTCAAACGATAGAAGTTATATCTGCAACACTGGCTTATGTTATCTATCTTCAATCAGCTCAGATCAGGGGACTTTGTAGCCGAGTACATAGGAAGTCATGATTCGGCATGGTATTGAGGGGTTAATATCATTGAAGATCATCTTATTTATTTCGTCATCCGATAACGCGCATACAACACATTATTTTGCTCGTATTGGAGAATGGATATGATATTTCAGTATTAGCTGACTTTATTATTATTTCGATAGAGTGCACATTAGATGGACAACGCCTTCGTTAAACTCGGAAATAGGTTAATAGTAATGATCAGATTTATAAATCATTTAGGAGAGTGCCGCCACGCTTTACCAGCAAATGAGAGGGTTTCCACAATCATCATCAGGTACAAATGTTTCTGCTGCTGAAAGCAACTTTCATTCTACCATTTACGCGGACGAGCATCAATTAATTTACATCAAAGTAATAACACACTACGATGCAACTGACGTTAGTCATGTTGGTCGTTTCACATGATATTGTCAAACTTTGAGTCTTTTAAAGGAAGATTTGCATAGGACAATATTGAATCATGTTTCTGGTCAAAGTTGGATAGGTTGTCAGAATAATGGCTCCACCAGAACTGCATTTTTGACACAAAGACTGGATGTCTTGTTGTTATTGATTTGTTGTCTCCCATATTATTGAATGCGGCATGTATCTCTGCCGTCTGTCGTTGGGTGTTTGCCCGATTAATTATCTTAAGGCGTGATAGTCTTGGGTTTATCATTTGGAAGCTGCATTTCATCGATCGACCATCACTGGCTGTTATAATAACTTCACGCCCAGCGGCCATAACCGTCCTCAATAATCGTAATGTTGCACAGCAAGAAATCCGTTAGTTTTCATTATCGCTGCAATATCTAATATGGCGCTAAACCAGCGACGTGCATTTTATCAGAATGTACTGGATTTGGCAACTTCACGGGCATAAAGCAAATAACAATTTAAGTAAATTGCGAATTTCCCTTAGTTTTATTTAATCTTATAGATGCTATGCAGTCATAAATCGTTGATAAGGTTTTTTTCTTAAAGACGGCACAAACTCGGGTCAAGTGAAATGTCACAAACGGCCAACAATATGTGGGGCATGCTACTAAGCCAAAAGTGTATCCGGTTTATCAGTTCGTTAGTATAATTTTATCACAGAATATATTCATGCATTTACCTTCCATCACACAAGCCCACCACATCAATCAAACGGAACGTCGATTTTTATTGAGCTTACTTCCTGTGTTTAAGTGGCAGTCGATATGAATTGAACGTCTCGGTATCAATTTGCCGTTGCGTGTGTCTTTAACCTGGATAATGCATGTCCCCTATAGCCGTCTTTTATTCATTTAGCTAGGTATTCATGTGATCTGGCATATCCATTCTTGCGGTGGACGTATTGAGATCGAATTGTTATATAAAATATCTGTCTTTGCTGCTCTCTAGTGTTGACGTGCAACTTAAGTAAGATATCGCTGTGTACACTGTGAAGAATAAGCAATGCTTCAATACTCCGAAATGGGTTGCCTTGACAGGAGTCAAACATAGTCAATGAATTCCCACAAACAAAGCAACGGTTGTAAGCAAGTGCGCTTCATTTTCAACTCATACGCTGCAAGCCTGACGAATTTGTCCGAGCATTCAAGTGATAAGACCCTCATCCGGTCTCGTGATATTGATTTCATTATATATACACCTAAAACCGGTTGGGGGGGGGGTGGGCTATGTCAGAAACGGTGTCGAAATAATGACGTTCATTTTATTCCTTATATGTCAGGTTAGCGATACTTGTAGTGCAGAGCGAGACATCATATCTACTTGATTGCGATTCACCATTCGATGAATGTGAAGTGGCTAAATGGTGAGGGTAAGGGCGCGAATGCATTCAGTCCCGATCGGATTACATAAAACGATAGAAGCCTATACTTATACACCATTCTAGCTTTCCCGACATGTTGGTGTTCCATTGCTACGTCGTATTTTAGCATATGCAACATTTCATCTGCATTGCGCCTAGTCAGTCATTTTGTCTGAGTTCAAAGTCACTGTAGACAACGAGAGGAATACAGCTAGATTATGATTGACTAAGTGCACCGAATCATTCATTATTTTGCCTCGGCAATAAACCTACCATCGACCGGTATGGTTCGAGTCATAGCGAGTCAACTTGATGATTTACTTGCTTTGTTACTATAACTACCCCATTTAAGTATAAGTACAGTACATAAAACACACACACTGCAATGAACAATACAATCTATATTTGGCTACTTAATTACGCAACGAAATAACTCGGCTCCTGTAATCTGCAACAGCATTAAACATTCCCTTGATCGCTTCGATCCCAGGAATTTTGAAAATATATCTCCTGATCCTATAATTCATATACCAGAATACTTATTCAGGCATGTCAACGGCTGATGATCGTTGTGTATGGTACTAACGAGGAGCCGCATCACAATCGAAGAAATCGGCCAACATTCTATTTTCCATGAAGAAATATCATTGTATTCTCTCATCTAATTTCCGACTCGCTAAGTTAGCTGGAAAAGGATGTCAGGTTTCACCGAATTGGGGATGCATGAAATAAGCCTATTCATGAAAAGCGCTTTCAATATCAGGTTTATTCCGCACAATCTTTGTTGGCTGTCCCTTCTTTGTCATACGCATAATCTGGCGTGTAGTTTTTGTAAAAGCCCATCATTCCAATAAATGACCCAACATCCGTCTTTATTGTAGCTCTTGGTGCTTTTCGAATCGTACACATATCCTTGTCATGTAATACCACTACACATTGATTTATGCTGTGACCGATGAAGTCCATGTTGTCAATCAATGTTGGACTTTGAAGGTTTCATTGTGATATTTAAAAAGTCAATATATTCTTCAGAAGTGTCCGTGTGAACAAGCAGGTCATTATTGTTGCTCTCAACATAAGCAAAACCCTTCAACATCCTTCTCATATATCTCACATTCATTATGCCGAACGGTATAATGAGGAATTCTGGAGCTACTGATGTAGTTATATGTTATGTTAATCCTCTGGGACCATGGTAATTGGCCAGTATCCTTTTGAGGGGAAGTTTGGAAAATAACTTGCTGTTGGGAAGCTTTCCAAATAAATCCTCTAGGGAATGGATAGTTGCGGGATCGAATAATCCAGTCCGGTTCCATTTTCATCTGGGTTGTCCTATGTGAAGGCACGTTTGGGGGCAAACAGTGATGTTGCATCTAGGCAATCAGTGAACTCATTGATGATTTGTCTAAGGCATTGTTGCTGATCTGCTGTCAGCTGATCGCCAATGATTGCATCAATGAATTCCGTGAATTTCCCTTGGTCCTTTCTAAAATCCGGTAGGTTGACATCACACTTGACTTCCTCAAGATGTACTTTCACGGATGGTGCAGTCGTATCATCAAACATAGGAAACTAGCAAAGAGCGGATTTTTTTTCTTTGGTTGCATCTTTTGATAAAAACTTCTTGAAAAGGTTAATGTGGTATATCTATGGACCATACAAACTACAGCACTAGGCAATTAATAGTTCACACAAAGTACTGTTTAATGGCTTTCCAAAGAGTCCAATCATTTGGTCAACTGATATATAAAACATTGAGTTTTTTATGTACAATAGCTATTGTCGGGAGCACATCACGACGCGATAGCTATTGCATTTTCCGTCATGCACCCCCTCAAAAGCCTAACCGGCTTGTTACAGTTGAGAATTAGCCGTCAAAGATATTCAATTAGTACGCATTTATTCTATTACTCATTAAAGTGTCCCGATGCCCCTTACGACATTTGCCTGATTTTAAATTTTACGGTTATTTAATCTTAGTCTCTGGTTGCTATTGAATATATAACGATTTGATTAATCCTTGGCTGATAATAGATTTCTATTTCTCGCATAAGCGTAATATAATTCGATCGATTTGAATATAGCCTTACCATCTGTTTAGCCGTTACTAGCAGAAAGCGGCTGATGGGTGCATTGGTCAGTAGTTTGGTGCTCCGGCTTTGCATTCAGTTGTGCCATGCACAATGCCAATATCTGGAAAGGCATGATAGTTTACAGACGTTTACAAAACTCGTAGTTAATCGAGCGCAAATCCTGTGATGAGAACAAACGGATTGGCTATCTCTCCTAAGCATTAATCTGTGAAATGGAGCCAAAACGCAAGGTAATGGAGCGTGTATATTTCTAAAAAAAATAATTACCAACAATTCGCTGAAAAGGCGAACTCGTCATGATGACAGATGCAGTAATCAAGACAAGCACATAAGTGATGATTGAGGAATCCCGCAGGGACGCGGACGCAAAATAATCTACTGTACGGTGCTTGCTAGATGCTTGATACTAGGAATGACATTCTGCGCTTAACCGATAATCTACAAAGGTTCTGAGATCAAGAACGGGCTACTCGGGAGGATCAAAACAGTTATTTTATCGATAGGATCTTCGATCGATAAAAGCTGCATAGGGCAACAAAGGCCGGTGAATGGAAAGAGTGGTGGCAGAAAGAGGCACTACTTCACAGCTTATCGGTGTAAGGTATCAACGAGGAAAATGGCTGTGATGGGTATTATGTTACATAAACGATGCGACTGACCCTCTGGGTGCTGGGTTGTGGTGGAATGTGGCTCAGTAATCAAACGCACTTTTACCCATTTCGTTTCGTTCTCCTTGCGACAACCCTTACGACCGATTATCATCTGATATTAAATTTAGAATTTTATAAAGGACGGGCTCATTGTCTGCAACATGTTAATGTTTAATCGCCGAAGCAATTGGCTGAATATCGTTCACGGAGGGTATGATTAATTTTATTACTAGCCGATTCATGTATCAACTTTCGCCTATTGATTAAACACGACCAACGTTAACCATATTCCTATGTTATTTGACTATCGATTGCCGCCGTCACGTGAAATCTTTTACATACGACTGCTAAAAGGTAGAAAGATACCATCAGGCAGTTTCGTCAGCACAATAACTGTGCACTAAATAACACCGAGAGAAACATTGGAAACATTTAAGGTCAAGCTCAGCGCACATGTGCCCCTTGAATAGTACTTACGTCGCTTATCGAAGCATACGTTGTTTGTACTTGTTATCAGACGGGCATGTTATTGGCGCTAACGACGCGCGTGATCAGATGGGTGTGTTATTAATGCTAATGATGCGCGTGATCAGATGGGTATGTTATTAATGTTAATGATGCGCGTGATCAGATGGATGTGGTATTATCCCTAATGACGCGCGTTATTAGATCTCTGTGTTATTTATTCTGATGACGCACATGATCAGATGGTTATTGATAGTTGACGTTGACGATCGCTGTGTTATTGATAGTAATGACGCGCGTGATCATATGGGTGTGTTATTAATGCTTTTGACGAACGTGATCACCGACTTAAAGCCAACACCATTTACTGTCGACAACAATTGAATCTTTGTTAATGGCTGATCTTCGGGTTCTCAGGACCACCAGAAGTTTCAGTCAAACAAAATCAGGTTATGACAGATTCACGCGAAGTGACATTTGCTGCATCTCCAAAAGACATAAGGAACAAGCCACGTGACCCCATCTAATTCGTTTTTCGTGTGGCTGGATTTGAGTACGGTAGCATTGTTATATTCTGCCGCATAAAAGGCTCGTCAGACAAAATGGTTCGCGTGGTCTTTGTGAAATCGAATTATGCACCACAACGGTTTCCGCCGAATTATTTTGTAGGAAAACATTCCAACTTCCGTTGGACACACTAGATTTGCATTTCTTACCAACGTGCCTATTAAGCTGTTTAAGTTGCCTTTAAAGCAGGATAATTAAACATTAGTCACGAATCATAACGTTCTGAGCCGCTGAAGAGAATGCCAGATGAACGACCACTCGTTTTTTGTGGAGGCTTATCAGTTAAAAGCAGACACAGAAGCTGTAACAAAAACCGGCACAACGCGCAGCAGGCCCTGGTTAGATATCCCTGACTCGTCACAGCGAGCCGCGCGATGAGCTGAGGCTGGTCCCGCCATAGCTGATGGCAGTAGTTTTAGGATCATCACTATAAATCGCACTTCTACTCCAGACGGGCCTGGACAATATGCCAGCTCAATTGCGCTATATATAACTACCCTTTTTTGTAATGTAATGTGTTGTCTGCTTTTGAATAATATATCCCCAGCATGTGAATGAATATTGATATTGTTGCGTAACAACCCTTGTAAATAAACAAGTTTCATGAAAGCTGATTTGATTATTGACGCGAAACGAGTGTATGTATCCACAAGGGTAATGACACACGTGCCTTGCACAGTTAGATTGTTTATCATTGCTTCAGTTCGTACTCTATGAACAATTCTTGCAATATTGTACAGTGAAATAGTAGCGTCGATATCGGTTTCAACGCCGGGTTAATGCTGATCAGGAGTCGTTTCGATAATAAGAACAGCAGCATTAGTTCATTAAAGCAGCCGAAAGCAAGTGCTGTGTTGGCATGTTTAGTTATCGGTGCTATAATCATCAAATACAGGATTATAGATATGCTTCTGGCGCAACAAAAGTTGGCTGATCCCGTAATATCCTCCTCTTCAATACAAGCAATCAGATTTCCCGTTACTGGTGAACAAACAGTAAATCTACACAATATTAATCGGCGTATTCACATATCAAATGCGTTACACTCTGCCACGGGCGGATTGCATAATTATTATATGTTGCTAAGCGTGGTCCATACATGAACACGTTAACCATAAATCACCCATAAATCACATATTTAAATACTAATTTCACAGTTGCTCACAACTGAATGCATGAATCATAGTTGAAGAGAGGTAGAACACAATCTGACAAGTTTTCTATTCGCCACATGAATGGTGAAAATTTCAGGCCATTTTAGATGCTGCCCAACGTTACGGTATCGGTACTCACAATTGATATAAAAAATGTACACCGTTAAAACCCATTCAAACCTCAAGGCGTTATTTGAGGCGTTGACAGGACGTTATTGGAGGCGATTGACCCTGGTCGATCAGGACGCACATTGAGACCCAGCTATTGGTCCTTGGTCGATCACATCGTCACTGAAACCTACAACTTTATAGTGACTTACGTTCCAGGCCTTGAGTAATAAAAGGAGACGCTGCGGAGAGGAACGGGCAATCAAAGGAAAACGATGTCTATATATCTACTACAAACTATTTGTTGGGATGAGTAGAGCTTATCGACCATCATTACGATATAATGGAAAAATAAGAAACGGTGGCGATGGCACTTTTAAAAAATGTAACACAAATTTGGAGAGAGGAACGGGCGATTAAGGGAAAACGATGTTTCTTTATATCGTTTACGGCTCATTGACAACCTATAAATCGATTCATGCCATAATGGAAAAAGAAAATGAGGCTCGGCGCTGCACAAATGTAACCAAATTTGTGTAACGGTGTTTAATGAAGGCTACATGGTATATTTCAACAAGCGTTGATACGATGTGGTACTGCCACACCGGGTAGTGTCTGCAGTTACAAACGCCAATGGTGCCGCATCGAATGCACGTAAGTCAATATGATCAAACACAGGATACAGGTGTCTAAGGAGTAACAATTACGTTAGCAGATTATTGGAGTAATCACAATTACGGTGTATGAACAAAGCTCGATTCTGGTGATGGTTTACAAAGAGCGCTAATAATGGTGTTCACGTGTGTTCAATACGCATTGGACTCTTAATATTGTTATGAACATTAACAGCAAAAAATCGGCTTGTGGATCTTGCAAAATAAGTCGGAAGACGTGAGGAAGCATAAGTTGTCAGTTTAATATTTAACGATTAACAGCAGGGGATATAAGCACATCTGATCTTTCATATTTATTTGTACCTGATGCTTCAACAGCATAAGTACAAAAACACTTGTGTAGGCTGGAAAAAAAATTGCACCAGGTTATTTTTTAACTGTTTGAGTAGTTAAGCCTGATATTTTACACGCAATCAGCAGAAAACTTCCTGTTTAAACCATGATTTATCTAAACAAAATAATTTCGAGTCTATCTATTCAACAGCAACATAAAGGAATCTTACAATATTTTCCAGCCGAATAATGTTTACCACCAGTCACAAACGGTACCCGCCAAGGTGAAGATAGTACCCTGTTGAGGTGACTGAGTGCTTTCCGTCTGCCTATAACTCGCCAAATCGCCTGTCAGTCAAGGTCAGTATAAGTGTAGGTCACTTGAAAGTATTCATCAATTGTCGAACCGTGGCTCCTCAGCAGTGCAAAGCAAAATATTGAAGCAAGATGTCTTATGTCGACCAGATGTTCCGGTAATTCCGAGCAAAAGAAAAATAATGAAAAACAAGGGGAGCAATTAAACTTACATTCGTCTAGTGCTTAAAACTCGCCAAAGCAAGCAATGTGACTTAACGTTATGCCTCATTTCGCATGCGTGACAAGGATATGTTAATACAAACCGAGCGAAGACTGGAAATTGTAGCAGTAACAAACAAATACAGCAGGTCACGTACTGTCGATACTTAGTAACGATTTGTCGATGCTTTAAAGACGCACGGCATGTAAAATGTGAAGGATACATATCTACAACTGTAAGAGATTTGTAATAGTTACCTTTAGTTGCATCTAGCACAATCAGTGGACAACAAGTGACGCGTGAAATGGAAAGGAATTGGAATTATGCGACAGTAGCATAAAGCATCACTGCCCGTTCTCGTATTCTCAAAAACTTTATCGCTCGTTGTTTGTTTGATGCTTTATATTTCCAAATTAAAACAATGATCAAATACTGCTCCGTTATGGTATTTTGCATATATAAGGTAATTAGGTGGAATGAAAATGGCGTATATCAGAAACTCCTTAATACCAATAGAACTCAAAGTACTTCGGCACCAACTTTTAAATTTTATTGGCGGTCCACACAAGTCAATGAGACCAGTCAACAGAACTGGTGAAAGGTAATATATTCACGCGAATAGGCTAAGTGCATTGAGAGGTAAAGAGGACCATGATCACTAAAGTCTAAAGCAATTGATTCGAAGTAACTAGAAAATATAGAAGCAGAATTCCAGTATAAAACAAAATACCAAGGCCAATGTACAAGGGCCCTATTCAGCCAATTAGCTCATAAATAATGTCCGTCAGTCAGCCGTTGCTGCTGCAGCGCTCGATATGGCTTGTTATCTGGGTGAACCGCAAGCATATCACTTAGTTATCATTCTGCACGCCATAAACAGCTACAACGTTTTTTACCCATTAACCCTAACGCTGTCCATTGATTTACAGGGTGTGTTCTGTGATAGGTATCAGAGCTCCATAAATGCCGCTGTCAGGTTGATGGCCGCCTGCATTGGACCACCATCTGAAAGCGCATGTCTTGCGTTGCAAAACCGATGATCAGCAGCAAACTTGTCAATTATAGCGCGCTATATATACATGCTGTTATAGCGGCCGTAATAGGTACTGAAATCTCGCAATAATCGTAACAAATGCATGAGCATTATATAGACATATTATGTAACTTTATATTTATATTCATATATATATATATATTTATACATAGATGTATCCATATACATAGATATATCCATATATATATATAGTTGTATATGTATGTACAAATCTGTATACGTGAAATATATATGCATAAAAACATATATTTATATATATGAATATATATAGATTCATACATATAAATGAATAATCATAAATAGATATGTACATTGATATTTATATATAAATTGAGTTATATATATATGTTAATTTATATGTATATATATAAATATCTATATATATGTAAATATATATACATATTTATATATATGTATATATATTAATTGATATATATGCATAAAATCGTTTAATATGCATACATAATATATTTATGCATATGTATATAAATATATATATTTTAATATATTGATATAAAACAAAAATATATTTATAAATATATAGATATTTATATTCATACTTATCCGTGTATTAATGACATTTAGATCTATATATATGCATATATATATTGATATTCATGCATATCTATGTATATATATATATATATATATAGGGTCCGATATGTTCGTATATAATATGCAGATAATTTTACCGTTATACATTTATCTCGAACATATATATATAAGGGCACATACATATATATATATTGAGATAGTAGCGACGGATATATTGATATACATATACATTCCATGAGTATATATAAATATACATATTTACGGGCATTCAACGATATATATATTAATTAATTATTTTGTTATATAGAGAGATATTTATATATACATATGGCGACTCACGCATATTTTCTTGTCCTATATATTTTCATACATGTATTAAGATATATATATTTACTAGATATATAGATATACGGGATATAACTAGATATGTATAAATATACAGAAAATATATACATATTATTTTATACATATACCTATATGCCATATATATATCTATATATATAGTGATATATAGATATATATATATATAGCTATGTTAATATGTTAATATAAACACATTTAAATATATATATTTGAACATATTTATATATATATATACTATAGCGACAGAAATATTGGCACACATTTCCACATGCATTCTTTACGGGCATTTAACGAACAAACTTAATGCAAATTATGCATCAGTATACTGAAATGTAACTGGGTGATAGAACTGATAAGGGCTCTCATCAAGCAAGTATGAACTGCTATAACCAAACCACCAGAGGCTTTAAGGAACGAATGATAACCGAATCAGCTGTATACCTTTTATACGACTACTCAACAAAATCTCGAGTTACAATCGTCTGGGAAAGCCCCGTTCATTTATGCAACCCCCATCAGCCATGACTATGCAAGTGATTAGTATTGTGGTAAAATGAGGTACTCTGAGGCTTAGTGGAAGCTTACGGTTACCACAATATGTATTGCTTAATAACGCATATAGTATGATCTTTAACCACGCATATGACACATACATATACATACAGAAGAACATACACGAGTTACATCTTGCTATAGCAACGATATTAATAGATGGATAATAACAATATAGGTGTTGTAGAATATTTAACACTAAGCATCTGTATGCATTCCTCAAGCAGAGCTATTTCAATGTGGAACAGTGGCGATGAATCTAATACATTGATTCAATTAAATGGCTATAGGATTGAAGAATGGAGACGTATATATTGCAACCACAAGGCCAACGGCTATATGATTTCAAACACATCGATAACCCACGTTGTGTTCTCTATATATTATCCTAAATCACCATTGGCATCGCACATATGCTGCGGGTGCCGTCGTTGTTGTATTCCGGACTTCGAAATACTTATACCACTATTATGAGTGCAATCAAACGCAATACATAAGCCTTTACTATAATTAATATATATTATCCATTTACGCTTCGTCGTTTGGTTAACTTGGTTCTTAGTTACAGAAAATATAACAGCCAGTGGACTGGACATTTTATACGTAATTAGGAGCATAAAATAGAAGGTTTTCCTGAGAAACGCCCATACTATACTTACTCCAACACGCATTCGACTCCTTATATAATGTTGTAACAATAAGCAGCAAAACATTGGTTAGTCGATCTCGCGAATCAGACCGGAAGACGCTAAGAAGCATATATTGTCTGGTTGGAGACCTGTAATGTCTGCCTTAATCATTAACGATTAATAGCAAAGGTGTTCGTCAAATTACGGCACTATGTATGACGTCATCTTATCTTCCTATTTATACTTTGTTCTCGGCACCAAATATGCAGAACACTATATTATCGACACTTCAATAATGTAGTTAGTTTCCGGTATCTGCTCCGCTTACACTTGGAATATCTGCCTGCCAGAATAGAAACTTGCCATTCACGGATAAAATATGCTCTAAATGACCAAAGATGGTGCTATAAACACGTCAACGTAATGTTTGCCATACAAAGATATGCGGACTAATATGATTCATATTTGATGTTTCACATACGAAACAAATCCATAAAGCACGCAAATTATCTCCATATCACAACAGCAATGACCGTAGACATCCGGATATTCGACAACAGACATCCGGATATTCGGACAGATGCCTTGCAGAAAAGATAATATCACTGGAAGCTATTTGCTTAAAGACCCCGTTACATTGTTATATACGAGTTCAGAAATGCCACCCAGCGTCTCATAAAGTATTCTCAGTGGCATAATGTATTCCTTATTGCCTACTCCCCGGGGAATATTTACGGGAAGCATATAGTTAGAGCCATCTAAATAGATGCTATGTATATGCAGCCAATGTGGTTTATCTTAAATGAAGCCATCATATAGCTAATAATTTGAGAAATATGTAGGTATATATGGATATACCAACTCAAAATTGCTCCTGAGTGGTAGCATATTCCGAGCAGTTTTTCCACCGAGATGGTTACTCGTGCTTAATACCGTGTTCATTCATGCATGACGCCCTCACAATAATAACCACACTTAGAAAACAGAGCACTCATCGCTAAATCTTGTAACAAATAATAGAAGGTTACTCAGCCACAAGCAAACTATATACGAGACAGCTGCCAGGGATTCAAAGCAATCGAAGCGGTTTCATACAAAAATACCCCGACTACAATGACATCATGGGGTGACAATTTATGGCTGTTAAATCATATTTCGCATGTATGGTCCGTATAAAATACTCGTGTGTTGAAGGAATTTCCTCAAAAGCATCAACTTCTTAGAACATTTCCTACTATGTTCGTTAGGTGCATCTACTTCATGAAATCTTTATCATGCTATACGGACATTAGACCAGCGCATCAATTTAATGTTAGAAAATTGGAAAAAAACCATGATCGTTCTTGCGTTATCTTATATTGCTCTACATGCGTGGTCACTAGATATGGCAGAGGTGGCCACCTGGTAAAATGGGTCGTTTGTGCTGACTCTACCTACCGTGTACTATTTGTTTTTAGTTCTATTGATATCCATTCTTAAATGTACGACCGAATGTGAGTAACACGACGTTTTGAGGGAATGGTCACCTGCGTCCCTAGGTTCCCTAAGCAGTATGACTGAGTAACGGATTATATATCTTTGTCATAATAAACAATCAATTATTATTGCATAAAAGTTGGCAACCTGAAAGTCAAGATAATTTGTACGATAAGAAAACTATATATGTCACAATGAAGTATCGCATGGTTGATTGTTACGATCAAATAGATCGGATCTTGGTGATTCCAAAAGTTTGAACTATGATATTGTCGGAACAAAAGCATTGCGTGTTTCCAGCGGCAATTTAGGAGACCTTAGCGAGATGCTGAATAGATTCCTCAAGTAACACATGGAAACTAATATTATTTCGCAGCCAAGTTTCGTTTCTGATAGGAATCTCGTCCGACACCGGGTATCGGCGTCCTACGTAATGTTTCCCAGCTGTAACAAACGGTATCAATCAAAGTGAAGACAGAACCATGTGGAAAAGGCATTCCGTGTGCCCATAACTCGCGAATCGCGGTCCACATCAGCATGGGTAAGTGTAGGTCATTTGAAGGTATTCATTGCTCTGAATAGCCTACCAAAGTCTATATTGATTGAATCATGTAAAATATTGAGGCCGAATTCCTGAATAAAACAAAATAGCAAGTGCCAATGTACAAGCGCCCTGTTTAACCACTCGGCTCACAATTAATGACCGTCAGAGGTGGCTTCAGCGCTCGATATGGTTTGTCATCTTGGTGAACCTCGAGCATATCACTCAGTTTCCTTCTGGACCCAGAGGGATCATGGCAGTATTCGGAAAAAGTACTTCCCACTATTTTACACCACAGGCGTGGTGTAAGGTTGAGAGTTCACCATGCTTCCAACACCACTTACCAATCGAATAAAGCCCGATCCGATTCAGAGTTCAGTAGGCTCAATCTGACAGTGACGAGTTTCGTTTTAAAGTGATGGGAGTAGAACCAAGAAGTATTTGGACTAACGTATGGAACATTTATAGTTGTGACAAAATGAAATCGGCAGATATGCTCAATTTACTCTTGTCATTTGTCACATTCATTGTTTAAAATCTTTCATTCTTGTTCATATGAAATCTGTTAACGTCGTGACAGATAAACGGGATAGCGGCTCACTGCTGAGGTTTTCCGTCAGCCCAAACTGTTATTCGGCTGATTTGGCAGCCGAGTATTACAGTTCCTCCCCTTAGGGCATGATTAACGAGGCTACGCGTAGGTCCGATGATGTTGCACTAAAATAATCTGAGATGGTTCTACTGAAAAGGGCAATTGATTGACGCAGAGGTTTGAGGTGGAATGTGGATAACATCAAGATGAATAGCTGCTTTATCCAAGAGAGAGTAGCAAATATACATACATATATAATTATGTATATATATATATATAATATATATATATATATATATATATATATATATATATTTATATATATATATATATATATAGATATATATATATATATATATATATATATATATATATATATATATATATATATATATATATATATATATATATATATATATATATATCTATATATATATATATATATATATATATATATATATATATATTAGAGGTGTAACGATAGTCGATGCTATCGACCTATCACGATTGTTGCAGGCACGATGGTCAATAGTCGATTGCTATTTCACACTATCGATAATATCGCCGATAGTTGAGACAGCTATTGAATTTTCCGATAGTTGTCTTTGCGGTTTGAAGTTGTCATGACGCTAGCTAGTTATCGAGACAATGCATACTACAACAGGTAACAAGCACAGGGATTTGCATTGGCCTGCCGGCCGCTATCTTCTATGTATACATAGAATATAGCGGCTGGCAGGCCAATGTAAATCCCTGTGGTAACAAGCGCCTCTGTTTTCGATTCATCGGGTACTGGTAGAATAAAGCAACTTGCGGTTAAACCGTACATGACTGAGTGAGTCTTAATTATTAGCAGTCAAAGAACTTCACCACACACGAAACTGGAGTATGGATCAGTGCTGCACGGTTACTGACTATTCTGTCTTATACGCTCGGCTGCAAATCAAAAGACACTGAAACCTCTGTCTTCAAGGCTTCAGTGTTTGCTCTAGATAACATTCGCGATCGGCAAAGTAATTAACATATCCGGTCGGACAAGCACTTGGGACTTTTCACTTGTCCCATAAGCAGAACCACCTGTCCCGGGCAAGCAGACAACCGTTTGTGTCTAGCCCTGCCGCTGTAATCGCATCCAGACGAGATTCGAGATAACGGCCGAGCTTCATGCAAATCAGGGCATACCGAATACCGGGAAAAGGCGTTTAGGCTGGACGCGAGTATACGGCATTGTTCTGACAATACCATTACGAGAAAAATGTCGTCTGCCAGCGCAAGCTCGTTTGAAATTGTTGACAACCCTAAGGGAAAGGCCGTCGCTTGGAAGTACTATGGCTTTGTCAAAAGCTACGGAAAGGTTGATTAAGCAAAAATTGCATGCAAGTTATGCCGCATGATTCTTAAATATTCTGGTAACACATCAAACCTTACAGATCACATTCGTCGGAAGCATCCAACTATTAACTTAAAAACTGCCGTTTCTTCCCCTCAACCATCGATTCCATCACAGACTATGGTTGCACCTTAAGACACAAGGACGCCACAGATAGCTAGTTGCTTTGGAAATAACCTGCCCAGTTCGTCACAGAGGGCCAATGACATTACAAAGGCTATGCTATCGTTCATTGTTGACAACTTGAGACATTTTTCAACCTGATGAAGGTATTAGAACCTCGTTACACCATTCCCTCACGACAGCACTTTTCTGACCGTGCCATGCTTGAATTATATGAAGCCATCAAGACAAATGTAAAGAATGAACTTGCAAAAGCTTCCTCAGTAGCTATAACAACTGACGGTTGGACAAGGCGGGCAACAGAGTCCAACGTTACAATCACTTCATCACACATTGACAGTGAGTGGAAACTCAAGAGCTATGTCTTACAGGTAGATTACCAAACAGGCTATAGTAGAGTATATTTTTTTTAACTTCTTTAAGTGTTAACCTAAAGCTGAAATTGTAGATTGCATTGTACTGTAAGAATGAAATACAAATTGTTCAAGTAATGAGATTTTACACATGTACTGTGTTACATTTTAAAACTGAGCCACTCTGTATTTTATTGTGATTCTTCTTCTTTCTCTTCAGACAAGAGCTATGACAGAATCCCGCACAGGGGTGAATATTGCTAACGTACTACAGGAAGCCATAACTGAGTGGGGACTTCCTACCAATCCACCAGTGGTTACTGACAATGCAGCTAACATGACAGTAGCAGCAAGGGAAGCGGGTTTAACACTTCATATTGGGTGCTTTGCACACACTTTGAATCTTGCATGTGGTAAAGCTCTCAAGATTGGAAGTGTTTCAAAACTAATGGCACGTGTAAGAAGGATAGTGGAATACGTTCATCGGAGTTCAGTGGCTTCTGCGATACTGAAAGAGAAATAAAAGCTTCTAGCTGTCACAGAGCATAAACTGATCATTGAGGTACAGACACGATGGAACTCTGCGCTTGATATGCTGTCACGGTTCATCGCGCAACAAGCTGCTGTGTATGCAGCTCTAACAACAGGAGAGCTACGTGGGAAAGAGAAGGACATATCTACTCTCTCTGAGACTGTCATAGCAGCTATGGAGGAACTGATCACGATTATCGGTCCACTGAAAACCGCCACAGTTGCTCTTTGTGAGGAGAGCAATCCAACGCTGTCAATTGTGATTCCTCTGAAACACCAGCTTATTTCCAGTATCATGAAATTGAATGACAGTGACACTGAGCTGGTTAAGCACGTCAAGCAAGCAGTATCATCTGACCTGTCTCCAAGGTATGATAAAATCAGACAGCAACTTCTCATTGCATCGGTCCTGGACCCAAGGTTTAAATTGCTGCCATTCCTGCCTGAAGAAGACAAACTCACAGTTTTCCATGAAATGACTCTTGAATGTGTATCTCTGAATGAGGCACTGAAAAAAAAACAGAACTGCAGTCATCCAAGCCATTAAGCAGGAATCAGCATCAGAAATTGCACAGCCTGCTATGCCTGACTTGCCTATCCTAGATCAGTCTACCTTGGTGGAACATGAGCCTGTAGAAAAGAAAGCCAAAATTAAAAGTCCTCATGAAAGCCAGAGTGCCATGGACAGCTTATTTGGTGATGCGTATATTGTAAAGGAAGAAAAGCCAGCCTCAATTCAAGAAAGGGCAGACAATGAAGTGTTTTCCTACAGGAAAGAAGCACCTATTGCAACAGGAGAAAGCCCATTGATTTGGTGGAAAACCCACATGCACAAGTATCCATTACTTTCAGTTGTGGCAAAAAGTATCTGTGTATCCCAGCTACCTCTGTACCTTCGGAGCGGGGTTTCTCAACAGCTGGTGACATAGTCACAGCCCAGCGGTCAGCCTTGAAATCAAAACATGTTGACAAACTAATCTTCCTGAAGAAAAACAAAAATCAGTAGAAATCAGGGACTGATTAATGATTATGAGATTAATGAGAATATCATTATTGTTGACACTCAAGTTTTGTTCTTTGTTTCGGTATAAGTTCTGTTAAGCACATTCTATTATTTGTAAGCAATAAGTCACTGCATAATAGTTAAAAAAACTAAAAAATAAAATGATGTGCTTAACATTAGTGATTTTTGTTTAGTTAATTATGAATATATGTTCAAGAATGGTTCATTAAAGTTAGAAAAAGCAACATTTTCATAATTTGTCTGTTTATAACAGGTATTAACATAAAACGTTTAATCAACTGATTGAAAATATACAGTATGTAAACTATCGAAACTATCGTGATAGTATCGCAATAGTGAAGTCAACTATTAATAGTCTATCGTGATAGTACTTTTGACTATCGATAACTACGAAGGCTATAATTTACACAAAGCAGTATCATAAATCGGTGAGCAACGAACAACACAGATGGGGTCAGAAGAGCTAGTTAGGTTAACGTCGAAGATTTTATTCCTCCCCTTTACTCTGGGTGGTTTCCTGTGAAGCCAAAACGTCTGGCATATTGAACGTACCATCTGCTGGCTTGTTAATGCAAACAAGCCTCCTGTGCTAGCCTAACGGTGTTTATATATTACCAGATTAATGGTGTGCTTTGTATAATAAACATCAACTTTCACGTTTACCATGAAACCTCATGGGAAAGGAATAACGACAGAGTACCTGTAGTCAGTGAAGTGGCATTTTACGAGACAAATCGAGCAATCTTCCGTTAGAACTTTCGCCATGCCGTTGTGATTACCAGCTAAAACGTTTAACCATTAACCCCAACGACGTCCATACGTTACAGGAGTGTTTTGTGATGGGTATTGGAGCTCTTTCAATGCCGCCTGTCATGTTGATGGCCGCTTGCAATGGACTACTATCTGAAGCGCGTCTCGCTTTGCGAAGCTGATGATCGACAGCAAACTTGTCTATTACATATATATATATATATATATATATATATATATATATATATATATATATATATATATATATATATAGATATATATATATATATAAATATATATATATATAAATATATATATATATATATATATATATATATTTCTATATATATCTCTCTCTCTCTATATATATATATACATATATATATATAAATATCTATCTCTATATATGTATTAATGTATATATATATGTGTGTGTGTGTGTATATATAGATCTATATATATCTACATATATATATAAATACATATATATATATGTATATATATATATGTTTACATTAATTGATTATTATGTACATATATTTAACTATGCATCAATAAATAAATCTACATAAATATTTTTATATTTATGTATATATATGCATTTAATTGAGTATATATATATATATATATATATATATATATATATATATATATATATATATATATATATAATATATATATATATATATATATATATATACATAACTCGATTAGAAGATGATGCGTGCTGTATGTGGCTGATGATAGTAAGCTTTATTACATCAACTCGTTCCTGTATCTGTCCGTAACACTTGATTCTATTGAAGAGACATCCGGCGGTCTAATTTCCTACGAAAAGCATGCATATTATTGCTTGGCACACGATATAAATATAGGTAAAACATGCTCTGTTTATCTTCATTCTTTGCCTTTACAGATGAAGTTGCTAAATCTTTGCTTTCATTAGGTGGGTGTCTAATGCCAAGCAACGCCATGTTGCTTTGATCCCTTACCACAACTGGGATTCAATAATTGCAAAATGCCATACTCTTGCAGCTAAACGCCTTGTGGACCACGATCGGTGGAATTTGATGGCTACTGATGAAAGAAATGTTCACTAAATCAGCCATATTTGTATCTTTCGTTGGTGCTTGCAGCTATTGAAATGTAGTATCGGCTTCCTGTAGGCACTATCTTCAGCTGAAATACGCAAATACGCCATTCCTTATGGCCGAATAATATGACCAGTGCATGCGCACTATGGTGGCAAAACCCCGGAAAGAACAGGACGCATCCGCAGAACCCAGCCCCGTCCACTCACTGGCAAACACACTTACACACAGAGCAGACAAACCAAATAAAATGGTCCCGTTGTCATCTAATAATACCTGTGTCAGCCATTTCACTTGTTTAACGAATTCAGTATTATTTGTATTCGACGCTCGTTTCGATAGTGTAATAGCTGCTCAAAACACAAAGAATCGAACGCATGCTAGATTCATGGTGCCAATCGCATACAAGTTAGAGGTCCCTTATAAATAACATCCTGCCAAATGATGTAGCGTTTGAGTTGCGGGAATGTAGTAAGATTAAACTTGTTACATTCATATAAACCATCACTACTGTTAATTGATTGCCTAGATGATCGGATCCGCGAAATTCATTTCGACATGACAAAATGGCGCATTCGGGAGCGGTGAACTAACTGTTGGTCGTCAAAATCAATTCGTCAGTGCCACACGAAGCTAATGAAGTAGTATTGCGAGGCTGATTGTCTGCAGTATATCTATACACATACTGTAATTGGTTTAATGCTGTCATCAATGCACAAGTGAGAGGCAATGGTAATTGATTCGTACTATTCTTTGCATTGAAAATTTGTACTGATTTAAAGAACCATATTATTACACATGACACAATATCAATGTTTGACTTGGCCTTCTTGAAATAAGAATAATCTATGGTACAGCAGAGCACTTAAAACAATGCACTTATATGAGTGGTACTGATGTGTGCTTATAGGGCATCATAGTGGTTTCACGCTAAATTCATCCCTAGGATCGGCTGTGATAGAAACGTTGTGTTTGATATGAAAAGACCGATTTAGAGGCAAAGTAAAAAAGACAAGGCATTTATTATTTTTCTTTTTTATTATTATACATATGGGCTAATATCACGACACTGACAAACCTTACAGATCACATTCGTCTGAAGCATCCAACTATTAACTTAAAAACTGCCGTTTCTTTCCCTCAACCATCGATTCCATCACAGACCATGGTTGCACCTTCAGACACAAGGACGCCACAGATAGCTAGTTGCTTTGGAAATAACCTGCCCAGTTCGTCACAGAGGGCCAATGACATTACAAAGGCTATGCTATCGTTCATTGTTGACAACTTGAGACACTTTTCCGGTTTCAAAAACCTGATGAAGGTATTAGAACCTCGTTACACCATTCCCTCACGACAGCATATCACTCAGTTTCCTTCTGGACCCAGAGGGATTTTACATCATGGCAGTATTCGCTAAAAGTACTGCCCACTATTTTACACCCCAGGCGCGGTGTAAGGTTGAGAGTTCACCATGCTTCCATCACCACTTACCAATCGAATAAACCCCGATCCGATTCAGAGTTCGATAGGCTCAATCTGACTGTGACGTGTTTCGTTTTAAAGTGATGGGAGTAGAACCAAGAAGTATTAAGACTAACGTATAAAACATTTATAGTTGTGACAAAATGAAATCGGCAGATATGCTCAATTTACTCTTGTCATTTGTCACATTCATTGTTTAAAATCTTTCATTCTTGTTCATATGAAATCTGTTAACGTCGTGACAGATATACGGGATAGCGGCTCACTGCTGAGGTTTTCCGTCAGCCCAAACTGTTATTCGGCTGATTTGGCAGCTGAGTATTACAGTTCCTCCCCTTAGGGCATGATTAACGAGGCTACGCGTAGGTCCGATGATGTTGCACTAAAATAATCTGAGATGGTTCTACTGCAAGGGGCAATTGATTGACGCAGAGGTTTGAGGTGGAATGTGGATATATATATATATATATATATATATATATATATATATATATATATATATATATATATATATATATATATATATATATATATATATATATATATATATATATATATATATATATATATATATATATATATATATATATATATATATATATATATATATATATATATATATATATATATATATATTAGGGGTGTAACGATAGTCGATGCTATCGACCTATCACACCATCGATAATATCGCCGATAGTTGAGACAGCTATCGACTTTTCCGATTGAAGTTGTCATGACGCTAGCTAGTTATCGAGACAATGCATACTACGACACGTAACAAGCACAGGGATTTGCATTGGCCTGCCGGCCGCTATCTTCTATGTATACATAGAATATAGCGATTGGCAGGCCAATGTAAATCCCTGTGGTAACAAGTGCCTCTGTTTTCGATTCATCGGGTACTGGTAGAATAAAGCAACTTGCGGTTAAACCGTACATGACTGAGTGAGTCTTAATTAACTGGAGTATGGATCAGTGCTGCACGGTTACTGATTATTCTGTCTTATACGCTCGGCTGCAAATCGAAAGACGCTGAAACCTCAGTCTTCAAGGCTTCAGCGTTTGCTCTAGATAACATTCGCGATCGGCAAAGTAATTAACATATCCGGTCGGACAAGCACTTGGGACTTTTCACTTGTCCCATAAGCAGAACCACCTGTCCCGGGCAAGCGGACAACCGTTAGTGTCTAGCCCTGCCGCTGTACTCGCATCCAGACGAGATTCGAGATAACGGCCGAGCTTCATGCAAATCAGGGCATACCGAATACCGGGAAAAGGCGTTTAGACTGGACGCGAGTATACGGCATTGTTCTGACAATACCATTACGAGAAAAATGTCGTCTGCCAACGCAAGCTCGTTTGAAATTGTTGACAACCCTAAGGGAAAGGCCGTCGCTTGGAAGTACTATGGCTTTGTCAAAAGCTACGGAAAGGTTGATAAAGCAAAAATTGCATGCAAGTTATGCCGCATGATTCTTAAATATTCTGGTAACACATCAAACCTTACAGATCACATTCGTCGGAAGCATCCAACTATTAACTTAAAAATTGCCGTTTCTTCCCCTCAACCATCGATTCCATCACAGACTATGGTTGCACCTTCAGACACAAGGACGCCACAGTTAGCTAGTTGCTTTGGAAATAACCTGCCCAGTTCGTTACAGAGGGCCAATGACATTACAAAGGCTATGCTATCGTTCATTGTTGACAACTTGAGACACTTTTCCGGTTTCAAAAACCTGATGAAGGTATAAGAACATCGTTACACCATTCCCTCACGACAGCACTTTTCTGACCGTGCCATGCCTGAATTATATGAAGCCATCAAGACAAATGTAAAGAATGAACTTGCAAAAGCTTCCTCAGTAGCTATAACAACTGACGGTTGGACAAGGCGGGCAACAGAGTCCAACGTTACAATCACTTCATCACACATTGACAGTGAGTGGAAACTCAAGAGCTATGTCTTACAGGTAGATTACCAAACAGGCTATAGTAGAGTATATTTTTTTTAACTTCTTTAAGTGTTAACCTAAAACTGAAATTGTACAATACATTGTACTGTAAGAATGAAATACAAATTGTTTAAGTAATGAGATTTTACACATGTACTGTGTTACATTTTAAAACTGAGCCACTCTGTATTTTATTGTGATTCTTCTTCTTTCTCTTCAGACAAGAGCTATGACAGAATCCCACACAGGGGTGAATATTGCTAACGTACTACAGGAAGCCATAATTGAGTGGGGACTTCCTACCAATCCACCAGCGGTTACTGACAATGCAGCTAACATGACAGTAGCAGCAAGGGAAGCGGGTTTAACACTTTATATTGGGTGCTTTGCACACACTTTGAATCTTGCATGTGGTAAAGCTCTCAAGATTGGAAGTGTTTCAAAACTAATGGCACGTGTAAGAAGGATAGTGGCATACGTTCATCGGAGTTCAGTGGCTTCTGCGATACTGAAAGAGAAACAAAAGCTACTAGCTGTCACAGAGCATAAACTGATCATTGATGTACAGACACGATGGAACTCTGCGCTTGATATGCTGTCACGGTTCATCGCGCAACAAGCTGCTGTGTATGCAGCTCTAACAACAAGAGAGCTACGTGGGAAAGAGAAGGACATATCTACTCTCTCTTAGACTGTCATAGCAGCTATGGAGGAACTGATCACGATTATCGGTCCACTGAAAACCGCCACAGTTGATCTTTGTGATGAGAGCAATCCAACGCTGTCAATTGTGATTCCTCGAAACACCAGCTTATTTCCAGTATCATGAAATTGAATGACAGTGACACTGAGCTGGTTAAGCACGTCAAGCAAGCAGTATCATCTGACCTGTCTCCAAGGTATGATAAAATCAGACAGCAACTTCTCATTGCATCGGCCCTGGACCCAAGGTTTAAATTGCTGCATTCCTGCCTGAAGAAGACAAACTCACAGGTTACCATGAAATGACTCTTGAATGTGTATCTCTGAATGAGGCACTGAAAAACAGAACTGCAGTCATCAAAGCCATTAAGCAGGAATCAGCATCAGAAATTGCACAGCCTGCTATGCCTGACTTGCAATCCTAGATCAGTTTATCTTGGTAGAACATGAGCTTGTAGAAAAGAAAGCCAAAATTAAAAGTCCTCGTGAAAGCCAGAGTGCCATGGACAGCTTATTTGGTGATGCGTATATTGTAAAGGAAGAAAAGCCAGCCTCAATTCAAGAAAGGGCAGACAATGAAGTGTTTTCCTACAGGAACGAAACACCTATTGCAACAGGAGAAAGCCCATTGATTTGGTGGAAAACCCACATGCACAAGTATCCATTACTTTCAGTTGTGGCAAAAAAGTGTCTGTGTATCCCAGCTACCTCTGTACCTTCGGAGGGGGTTTCCTCAACAGCTGGTGACATAGTCACAGCCCAGCGGTCAGCCTTGAAATCAAAACATGTTGACAAACTAATCTTCCTGAAGAAGAACAAAAATCAGTAGAAATCAGGGACTGATTAATGATTATGAGATCAATGAGAATATCATTATTGTTGACACTCAAGTTTGTTCTTTGTTTCTGTATAAGTTCATCTGTATCTAAACACAGGAGTGTAATAATGTTAAGCACATTCTATTATTTGTAAGCCATAAGTCACTGCATAATAGTTAAAAAAAACTAAAAAATAAAATGATGATTTTTGTTTAGATAATTATGAATATATGTTCAGAATGGTTCATTAAAGTTAGAAATTTCATAATTTGTCTGTTTATAACAGGTATTAACATAAAACGTTTAATCAACTGATTGAAAATATACAGTATTTAAACTATCGAAACTATCGTGATAGTATCGCAATAGTGAAGTCAACTATTGATAGTCTATCGTCTCTGCATGTGGATGACGAAGGCTATAATTTACACAAAGCAGTATCATAAATCGGTGAGCAACGAACAACACAGATGGGGTCAAAAGAGCTAGTTAGGTTAACGTCGAAGATTTTATTCCTCCCCTTTACTCTGGGTGGTTTCCTGTGAAGCCAAAACGTCTGGCATATTGAACGTACCATCTGCTGGCTTGTTAATGCAAACAAGCCTCCTGTGCTAGCCTAACGGTGTTTATATATTACCAGATTAATGGTGTGCGTTGTATAATAAACATCACGTTTACCATGAAACCTCATGGGAAAGGAATAACGACAGAGTACATGTAATCAGTGAAGTGGCATTTTACGAGACAAATCGAGCAATCTTCCGTTGGAACTTTCGCCATGCCGTTGTGATTAACAGCTTAAACGTTTTAACCATTAACCCCAATGACGTCCATACTTTACAGGAGTGTTTTGTGATGGGTATTGGAGCTCTTTCAATGCCGCCTGTCATGTTGATGGCCGCTTGCAATGGACTACTATCTGAAGCGCGTCTCGCTTTGCGAAGCTGATGATCGACAGCAAACATGTCTATTACATATATATATATATATATATATATATATATATATATATATATATATATATATATATATATATATATATAAAAGATATACACATATATAAATAGATATATTTATAGATAAATATATCTATACATGTATATATATATATATATATTTATATATATATAAATATATATATATATGTACATATATATATAAATATATATATATGCATTAATGTATATATATATATATGTGTGTGTGTGTATATATAGATATATATATATACATATATATATAAATACATATATATATATGTATATATATATGTTTACATTAATTGATTATTATGTACATATATCTAACTATGCATCAATAAATAAATCTACATAAATATTTTATATTTATGTATATATATGCATTTAATTGTATATATATATATATACATAACTCCATTAGAAGATGATGCCTGCTGTGTGTGGCTGATGATAGTAAGCTTTATTACATCAACTCGTTCCTGTATCTGTCCGTAACACTTGATTCTATTGAAGAGACATCCGGCGGTCTAATATCCAATGAAAAGTATGCATATTATTGCTTGGCACACGATATAAATATAGGTAAAACATGCTCTGTTTATCTTCATTCTTTGCCTTTATAGATGAGGTTGCTAAATCTTTGCTTTCATTAGGTGGGTGTCTAATGCCAAGCAACGCTATGTTGCTTTGATCCCTTACCACAACTGGGATTCAATAATTGCAAAATGCCATACTCTTGCAGCTAAACGCCTTGTGGACCACGATCGGTGGAATTTGATGGCTACTGATAAAAGAAATGTCCACTAAATCAGCCACATTTGTATCTTTCGTTGGTGCTTGCAGCTATTGAAATGTAGTATCGGCTTCCTGTAGGTACTATCTCCAGCTGAGATACGCAAATACGCCATTCCTTATGGCCGAATAATATGACCAGTGCATGCGCACTATGGTGGCAAAACCCCGGAAAGAACAAGACGCATCCGCAGAACCCAGCCCCGTTCACTCACTGGCAAACACACTTACAAACAGAGCAGACCAACCAAATAAAATGGTCCCGTTGTCATCTAATAATACCTGCGTTAGCCATTTCATTTGTTTAGCGAATTCAGTATTATTTGTATTCGACGCTCGTATCGATAGTGTAATAGCATATTATTACACATGACACAATATAAATGTTTGACTTGACCTTCTTGAAATAAGAATAATCTATGGTACAGCAGAGCACTTAAAACAATGCACTTATATGAGTGGTACTGATGTGTGCTTATAGGGCATCATAGTGGTTTCACGCTAAATTCATCCCTAGGATCGGCTGTGATAGAAACGTTGTGTTTGATATGAAAAGACCGATTTAGAGGCAAAAAGTAAAAAAGACAAGGCATTTATTATTTTTCTTTTTTATTATTGTACATATGGGCTAATATCACGACACTGACAATTTATTACACGTGTGTTGTGCGTGGCTGTTTATTTAAATATATTATTTTCTTTTAGCATTTGATTTGCATTTCACATTTTATTCATCAACTATACAATAGCACTGACACAAGGTGAATATATCACTAGGATATATGACAGGAATCTAAACATTAAGATAAATGACAGGAATCTAAACATAAAGATAAATGACAGGAATCTAAACATAAAGATAAATGACTTTATCATCACAGCTCAACTCGAGCAGGATGCGATAGTGTTTCATACTGAGCCGATACTATATGATAAGCACATAGCAATGTTTTCCCATATCGTGAATCTTCTATTGCAAAACCTTAAACAACTACCGCCGACATGGAGGAGATTGGGCATTAACAGATGGAATACATGCAATGGGTTATTATCAACTTGACATCAAAGCGCGTTGTATTAAATGAGCAGTTGAAGAAGCTTATTCGTCGTTTCAAAGCAGTATCGTTACTGTCAAATCCAATAGTTGAGCCTGCTTCGTAAAAATACAACGTGCATGTCCGCGCATCCATTTAGAGACCTTAAGTTTCTTCAGGTAATCAATATTTTGTATATTCTCTCACAGTGGACGATTTGCAAGCAAAGCGATTTAACGGCAATGATTGTATGCTGCCGAAATAACCAGATTGTAACGGATTAGTTTCAAACATTGTGGTCACCTAAGGCTTATGGCAAATCGTTGACAATTTGTCACTTACTGTTATATCTTGGATGGCCTTCTGCTATATTTTATCATCAGGATGGATCACTTTTCCATTGGTCAACCTTCGCTTCAACAGTCATATCAGTGCCGGGCAAAGAAGTCATATAACTTCGCCTGTATATATACCGTTTATTCTGTTTGAGGCTCAGTCCAACTCAAAGAAGCGAACAAAGGCACAGTTTTTCAAATATTTTTCTATTGACCATCTATCAATTTGGAGTATTGATGGGGTTTGCTTGGGCGATGGTATCCCTTAAGTAAATTTGCGATTATTTGTGTACTTGAACACATGTACAGGAACTTTATCTATATGATGTGTTGCCTAAAGCACATAATTTGGTTGTGTTACTAGAGTGATCAATGCTGCTTTCAAGAACATGTATGCAAAGAATGTAGCTCGTTCAACCATTCAGACCGATGAATTATGTTATAATTAAATGCACATCTGCATTCTGTTATTCGATACCAGAACCAAATCATATCCTATAGTACTTCCCATTCTTCTAAGAGACGTTCCTGTGGTATATTCTGAGGTCAAAATTTAGCTGAACTGTAAGCACCCTCTTTAGCTTTTAGACGGAGAGCAAAATTACTTTACAAAACTAACATCGCAAGACTCGAATAACTTCTCTTATTTGAGTGGTTCTGTCAGTTAAAACTTACTTTATGGCGACACTGCTGCCGAATATTTATCATGATTACTAAGCGACTCATATGATATAACTCTGACGGGCATAAATGAAAACAACCCCTGTCAGAAGGTATAACAAAGCTTAATGACTACTCACGCTTTACTAACATACAGAGTTGGCGACAGGAGGTGATCAATGCCTATACAGTTAGGGATACATTGTATAAGTTATAACGCATTCGATCAACATACAAGATGACTACCATAATCGATACGTCATGCAAACGCAAATGTAAAGGGTAGTTATATGTAATGAAGATGTTTAATGAAGCAACACAATTTTTCACTCAACATGAAGAGAATATTACTGTGTAAACTGGTCAAAATAGACAAATGAGGATATTCCAAATTGCGCCTTCTGTCCCTTATGCGTCATTGCTACTGGGTTTCGCGGTGGTTCCTTCGCAGCTCGTTGTGCCCTATATTCTGCGCCAACATCACCAGAGCCGTTAAACATTTACGGCATAAGCAAACTAAAGAACGGCTGCATGTAATCTGCCCAAAGAGATACTGATTGTAGGTTGCGATCCAACACCCGACCTCTTTGTTTTTGCAGGTGATTTCCATGGCTCCACATACGAGCGGCAATACAATACCACAGACCGTTAAACTGGCCGACGTGCGAACTTTAATCATACTTATTTCTGTTATGGCTTGCCATGAAAAACCAGCCTGTTGCCCTGTGCGTAACAATGGCGATCCATTTACCGGGTCACTTACCTGGTTTATGCTAAGCTATATAATACTCTACAGCAGAACACGAGCGAATTGTTTTAACACTGGCAGCAGCAATCAATTTCAAGCATCAACCCCCCCCCCCACCCAAGCCCACAATGGTGGATGTTTATGCTATTGAAGCCTTTGGAACTTACAGAACATTCCTATCTGCCTCACTCATCTTGCATGACACAGGGTCAAGTAATACAATCAGGAAGCTCAGATCCTTGAATATGGTAAATACCGCCACCGTCGGTTTGTAGATGTCGCAATATTACTAATGCTATATAATTGATAAACCCGACGTTGTATTATTTCATAAACCTATCTGCTTTATGAGTTCAACCAATCAGATGAGGTGCACATCATCGTCGAGATTGATGAGAGTGCGACTTTCCATAATTTGCCTCCCCTAGAATCATTCTTATTCGCAGGGGTTCTACCCAATTCAGTTCAATTTTTCAACTGTCAACGTAATATGCTACTGAAACAAGATATCAAATTGACATCGGCTGTACATTGATGCTTAATAATGCAGTTTGTTCATCATAGGTGTCTTTAGCAATGATAATTTAAACAGAATTATCAATTCGGCTATATTTTTTGTCTGCAAAACATATTTTGATTTTTAATTGATTTTGTTGCATTTAGAACGTTATGCCATAGACCTGCACCTCAGTTTAAGCATGATCGTTGCATTTTTATGGGTAGCAGGGGTATATGGGCACAAGATCAGAGAGCAGGTGAGCGAGTCAAGAGGAGTAGGTGAGTAAATGAATGAATGAGTACGTGATTGAGTGAGTGAGTGAATGAGCGAGTAAGTGAGTAAGTGAGTGAGTGAGTGAGTGAGTGAGTGAGTGAGTGAGTGAGTGAGTGAGTGAGTGAGTGAGTGAGTGAGTGAGTGAGTGAGTGAGTGAGTGAGTGAGTGAGTGAGTGAGTGAGTGAGTGAGTGAGTGAGTGAGTGAGTGAGTGAGTGAGTGAGTGAGTGAGTGAGTGAGTGAGTGAGTGAGTGAGTGAGTGAGTGAGCAAAGAGGTCCATAGGGGAACTCCTTATAAAGCATTTCCACTTGGCATATGCCCAACCTATGGGCATCACAAATCTGCTCCAGGAATTTATATGACAAAATCGTAGTTTTGGAAATAATTGTCATTTACGAAATTTACGATATAAGGTCGGCTACATCAAAGACAAATCAGCGTGATATATCCTCCGCGTATTACCTCCTGGCACGACATCGGCGGTGTAAATCAAGCTATAAAACTAATTACTCAATTCATAATGAAGTAAGACGTTGACGTCAGCATTGAAAAGTTGGGTAACTTTGCACAGCGTTGAAAAGTTGTGCAACTCACGAGGTCAAACCGCCAAAAGTTGGACGTTACATAAAGATTATACGTTAAGGTCGAGACGTCAATGTCAAATTTATACAAGGTGTTCAGTTGACGTGCTTCCATACGTGTCGTATTCCTGGAAGTATACGTTTAAACATTAATCTAAAAGCCTGCATTGAGGCGCTGGTGCATAACACTGTCATAAACACAATTGAACATTATATACTGAGCCGTCATGTATGAATGTAATTATGTACACACGCTTTTTAAAGATATTATTTATATTAGTTAACCTATCTCAATGTGGTCTCTACATATCATAATATGCATTTTAAATATACCTTTCGGTCCTTGTATAATAGGACTGGTTTGCAATGCGAATACAATTTACTAGCTATTGATATCGTCGAAAATTGCGGTGATACACAATCCTAAACTTATTTAGAATTTTGAGGCTATATTTATAGTTCGAGCTTGAGAAACGATCTTGTTTTCGTTATATATCCGCATCAGTTACGAGTTAAGGTCCTACTTATGGGGTAGCTGAATATTGTTACACTGTATTATAATTCCACGGAACTGCATAACTGACAAAAACATCTAACGCTATATTCAACTCTAGCTGCGTACATCTTGCCATAACTTGCCCATGATTAATGAAGCGATTACCTAAATCAGTGGACTGAATTCACAGTTAATAACGCGAATAAAGATTATTGGTTTTGTGGCCAACACGACCCGACCATTCTGTTGTGGCTGGTTTAAATTGTGGCAAATAATTATCATGTCTCTTCACGGTGGTTTGTTAGTTCAATAATTAAATGAGACAAAAAAATAACGCATACAATTTAATTTACAGTCAGTGATAGCACTAACATGCTTTTATGCGTTATGAGTCCTCCATAAATCTGTCGGACACCTGCATAATACCGCGAGGACTTATGTGCGTCATTTTAGCACCTCTTATTCAATTATACATGCAATACTTAGGCCTCATGGTTGACGTTAGTTTTGGTATTTTGTTAATGGGAGGAGTCTGTTGTTGAATACCATATAGGTGAGAAGCGGTAAATGCAGGGCACCAAGGTTCGTTAATGATCGCGTTTTAGTTATTTAATATCATCACTTGACATACGCTTCGCAAGAGTTAGGTGCCTCTGTGGGTGAAATATATTCACTTCTTTGTCGCATCGCATGTCGTCCAAAGTAATAAGTGGTATTGAATCAGTTTGGCTAAGAGTTAGTTAACTATGAACCCCTGAGGATGTGTCAGAGGAAAGGGAATAAGTTGTCATAAATGATCAGTCATACACATTGACCAAACAATGCAGTACATCTGCAGCAAAGTCAGGCGAAATTCTTGGGATAATCAAACGCTCTAAGGGAGTTTTTATCCAGCGTATATGCCATTTGTTAGGTCATATTTAGGATATGGCCAGGCCTCGTCATCATTCCTTCAACTTGACAAAGATATATCGCGAAGGGTACACAAACTTGCTACTAAGCACTTAGCCGGTATGTCTGGGGATTTTTCCACTCTCATTTGTACTCCTAAACAACACCACTGACTAGGACAGTATTACGAGGAAATAGCTTCTTAAATCTAGTTGTGACAACATGGAATAGTTTTCCAACCGATAACGTTTCAGCTATTTCACTAACATCTATTACAAGTTAACTTGATATGTATTTTAAAAACAAAAACCCGAAAGTGTTTATAGTCATTTGATGGTGACCATTGGCAAAGCTTTTTGCCTCGGCAACTAAACACGAGTAGGGTGACCATCGTTGTAAATCTTGGTGAATATGGAAGACGAACTGGCTCTTTGATAAGTAGACCAGACGTGCACTTTGTTAAGTAGAATGATTAAAAAAGTATATGCGGCGTAATTGCATTTTGTTGTGTCATTCGTGCACTATGTTATGTATGCAGAGTAAGACAAAGTACTTGTGCCATACGTGAAAGTTGCTAAGTAGGTAGTGCTAGAAAAAGTACTTGCATCATACCCCTAGTTGTGTATTCGCTCCATGCTTAATGGTGGCGTTTTGTATTCTTGCTGCATGCTCAACAGTCACTCACCATAACCAGCCTAATGGTTCCTCCCTGACTGTTATAGTTGCTGTTGTCTGCAACAGAAACACGACCATGCAGAAACTGTTACAAGCCGCACGACAGCATAAGGCCATGTGGGGTTCAATGATGGACGGGGTCGAATATATCGTCATTACCACACGATAATTCAACGCATATCGCTGTGACGTAGCAAAAAGAAGTAACATTGCTATTGGACGTAATTATGGACCTAAGTGATTGAGTTATCATTAGCTGTCGGACTACATAATTCTTGCAACCCAATTTTATATCATAGCTCCGTACTTATCTGAATTCTTACTGCAAGGTTTGAAGTAAATTAATTATGACCTAGTGTGAATGTGTGACAATAATGATAGCCAGTGGTTCGACTATCGGTGGAGGCTTTCGGGTATCAAGCTTCGTTTAGATATTTCTAGATGGACAAGCTTCGCCAAAAGATTTATGGTGAAAGTCAGTAATAAGTTCATTCGACAATGCGGCAATGTAAGAAATTAATGTGTTAAGTAGATTGTCACGACGACGTGCACTAAATCCCACACCGAATCTAATTCTCGAGTATTTAAATCCGACAAAAGAATAGTATAAAGCGGGCAAGTAGCCTCTGTTCTTTGATATATATATATATATAGAGCGAGATACCAAGATATACATATATATATATATATATATATATATATATATATATATATATATATATATATATATATATATATATATATATATATATATATATATATATATATATATATATATATATATATATATATATATATATATATATATATATATCTATATATATATATATATATATATATATATATATATATATATAAGCATAAATATTTATATATTTTCTTGCGGCCTTGTCACTTCTCTCTAATGTGCAAATTGCAAACACCAGGGCCATTCCATCCCAATGTATATCCCGTTACTCATGTGATAATCTGATTCATACCCGTTTTGCCATGTTACAGCAAGGGATGTAGTGTTGGTTGACGAGTTGTCAAATGTCGTCTACTGCAACATTTTCTGCTTGAGGAATTGCAACAAAAATAGGGGCACTGGTCATATCTATAAGTGTTTGGTTTTGGTCAACAGACTATGATGTCTCACAAAGCCGTACACCCTAAGAATACATATTCCGAAACATTGTTAACTGTTGTAAAGGCATTCAGAGTTCTCTTAGGCGACATTCATTGCATCTGTTAACCAAGTGCGATCATTGATTTGACATATTAGGTTAGAACATTCTCGATTTGCCAGGTAAGTGGTAGTCCCTCATTGGGACTCGACCGTTAATACAACTGCGGTCAAGGCTCTCACGATGCAGATTACAGTATCATGTGTTACTATTGTGCACTTATAGCCGAATTCTCAGCCTCAAACTTCCGATCGGGGGTAAGCATCTTATCATTGTAACCCAACCAGTCATTAGCATTTGTTTACACGAATTAACAAACATCCTGTCCGTCGATCGCCAACTCCCTTTAGGTCCATGACTACTGCCGTATCCTTTGCCAATGACATGGATCTAAGCAGATTTCACCTCATTGTGGACTTAATTGCTTTCGGTCTTATAAGGTTTAGTTCATTTCCAGACCATGAATATCTGTCGCTTGATTAAGAATAGTTTTTGGCTGATCCTGCGGTACTTATTAGGGGAAGTGTAAACAAAGAAATGAGATGGCCATCAAGTGAAGAAAACTATCTGTCGGGCTATTTCAGCGTACCATGTTACATACTACCTCAGCACTGCCCGTCCATGGTTGCATCATACATATATTACGCGTCATTTGCAAACTACTTTTGGGGTGATCCGACGGTCGTGTCGGATTTTCCGTTTTCTGCAATAGACCACATAAATATATCGCTTTACGAGCCGAGCATGGAACATGGAGTCGGATGTGATTTATTCATCGTGAGCGCTACGCAATTTGCTGAGCCTTTGTCATGCAGTTTGTTACACATTCGGATGCTCATGACGTCACTGGTTTACAACGGCAATAAGACAAACTGGTCGGTTGATACTTTAACATCGAGATAAAGAGTCCCTATCCCTCCCATCTACACAATGGTGCTGATCGTGACGGCGATGTGTGCGTCATCAACATTATCTGATTGAGCAAATACGCATAAACCGGTATTTCACTTGAAGCAGTACATTGTGCAAAGTGAACGGGTGCTTTCGGTGGCTAACTACTCAATATTCAATGCATATTTGTAACCGCAATGACCCCAGCCTACGTCTTAGGCTCTTGAATCAGAATGTAAATGAGTAATAGGCTAGATGTATGAAATATGCTTATTCATTCCACACATATGGTATGCACTAAAAATTCTGGGACGACTTCAATGAATGCTGATGCACTTGAATCAAAAATACATCACAGTAGAACAGCGGATGTTTAACTTCAAGCTTTGGCTCATATTTCCTAAAATTGCATCCTCACACCAACCGGCATCAAAGCGAAACTGTAACAAATAGAAAAGTATGCTGCATACTTCAATAGCAAAATAACACAAATACAAAATTGCCTGATTTAAAATCCCACCATAAACGGATTCAGAAGAATTGAACCATGCAACGAAAATCAAATAATGCAACATGCCATTATTTTATGAGTGAAAAATTAGCATGTTTAATATCACAATAATTTCAATCCTGCAGGTTATATTTTGCGATTCAGTACAGATGCTGAGCGACGCAACCTAGGGGATAGTTCATATTAACTATATTCTAATAAAAAAAGTCAGTGGCAGATATAAACCAATCCCACTGCTGCTCCTCTGTTATAAGAACTTGAGTATATACAATGCTCAGCTAGTCAGTTTCCAGTCATTGAGACATTGAGAAATACACAGCATTACAAATGCTAGCCGAGAAATTATGTAATAATACAAGAAGAGGTAATAACAACACGCAAAACGAAACACCCCATTATGCGAGCGAGACATGGTGGTGGTAGATAATAGCTGGCAGTTGATGCATTTATCATAGCCTACTGTGTATAAACCAGATGTGTGCTTATAGGATCAAAGTGATTTCAAAGTGAGCTAATTGTGGCTTTTACAGAAGATGTTCGGATAAGAATCCATAAACACCAAACGGGCTATGCCATCCATGTGAGTGCAAATGGACAAAGGCCTTCGATTGCAGCCTCGAGATGAACGGATCCTCGCATAATTACCATCAACTGGTCAGTTTGTTAAGTAACCCCATACCAAAGTGGCCGAGCATACGTAGTCATGAGAGTGACTGTCATTAAAGTAGCGCATGGGTCGCAATGGCATTATCGTGAAATTAATGTACAGGTGAGTGAACCGACTAGATGCACCTCCGCTATATCATCTTGTCCACCTTATGAATGCAGCTTTTAACATTGATGGTCCCTCGCATAGGACCCATTTTAGACCCAACTGGCTGTACACGGCGTGCACATGCACAAATATTCTATCAAGTAAAGCGGATATGAATATATGTAACTATAAATATATGCGTATATATATACGTAGGCAAAGAGGTTGTGATAGCAGATCTGTCCTATGCCATACTTGTCAATCGAGCCTAACTAATATCTAGTTATGATGAATACTAGATGTGAACACAGCATTATTGGCCACTAGAATACATTTTCGAAATTTTCAAGAATATTTGTATTTCGACGTCGAAGTGTATATTGATGTTGTAGTACTATGGATTGAAGCTAAAAGCCGGATTATAAACGGTTATATTTGGCAGTATGTTACAGTAATTGTGACCTTCATCCATCTAAAAAAAATGGAGGGAATATATCCATAAATTAAAAGTAAACGGTCAAGAACGTTGGGTGGGGGAGACTTTCAATAAATGGACGATGCTTGGCTCGTGTAACAACGGTGAGATCAGCTTATGGTATAGCGAGCCATAACGTCGTATCTTATCAGAGGAAAATATCAATGAGCGAAGGAGCTAGGTTATTGCCGTCAGATAGAGGATAGGGCGGAACATTTCAGTGCTGTGCCGTCTGTACCAGCATGATTGTCCTTACTTTATGCCATAGTCCCAGTGATTACACATCATCGTGCGTTATGTACGAATAAAACTGCATGCGTGTGAATTCAGCAATTCGACCGTTTTTGTAGTTACTGATATGTTTCACTTTACGAATGAATTTATCATTGATTAGCGCACACTAAGTAGCTACATGATACCGCATTCATCCAAACCAGGCGCGTTATACAGTAGCATCTAGCCGTCTAAAAGCCTGCGCTGCGGATTAACATGTGAACTTGTAAAATGCACTTGGCCATTAACGCTCTGCAGCCAATGCGGCTGAGGAAACTAGATACTTCTGATAATATGCAATGTTTTCTCATTCGCAGTAGCCGCAAAACGCGTCCAGCGAGCAACTGACATCGAGATTGAACGCGATCGATAGACGTAGATGGTAACCCCGCCCCCATCCCCACCCATTCCTCCTGCTGATTACCAACAAGGAAAACAGGTCACATCAAAGGAATTCATTCAAAACAAGAGGAGGCAAAATATCCGCTTGGTTCTTTTATGTCACATACACTTTATCCGAGAACGGGACAAAAGGAAGCAAAGGGAAGGAATATGTCAACACTTGATACATGATAAAACACTCGTTGAGGCGCAGTTAGTCACTGTACGGTCACTTTGACCAGTTGTTGTACATATACAACAAACAGTCCATTTCAATGATTAATATATACCCAGGGTTCATTGCCGATGCAAATGCTTAGCACTGTAGCGCAACAAAACTGTCGCCTTGAAAAGCGGGGTTTAGCATACAAGATGGGCTAGATGCCTGCGCGGCATGATTCTAGCTGATCAAGGTGCACACTCGATCTGCTGGCTTTTAAGAAGGCAGGTGTAGGGTTTCTGCTCCCGGGGTCGCTGTTATCTATGATCTTTCCTTGGTCACACAATAATACCAATTCCAGCACATAAACAAAATTGGGTAATCGTAAATCTAACATGATAACAGCTGCAAATAATCAGTTCAATAGCAACTGAACCCCATGCTATGGTGTGGCGTTCGTGAACATAGACTTTCGCTGTTGCCCTTCCACGAGTTCGGACCAAACAACAACCATCGCCATTGTTACATAAGGGAGCCGTTGGTAACAGCATGGCATCCTAGGACTTCTTATTATATGTTGTTTTGCAGTACTCGATACCTACACAGCACTTCCTCTGGGAACTTTGTAATATAGTAATGTAATAACGCGCTATTTTCTAAAGCCTAGTACAGTTATGCTTTTCGCTTGTACTTTTTTTTATCAAGGTTTGCAACGAGAAAGTACATTCTATGCGCATATGACATAAACTGGTAGCTTTGTCGCTTAGCATACTGAGTTGTCTTAAAGCGTAATTGAATTCAGCGCTGTGGGAAAGGTGCATTTGTTTTCAAATTTACTAGGAAAAATTATTTCATAGCATGAAAGGTACATAAACCTCAATGGGCGTGTATTATTGGCCAACACATATGATTGACATCTAATTATCTGGTCGAGGATTATTGTGCTGATTGCTTTGTGTCGTTATGCGGTCAGCCCCATAACTACGATGCCAGTTAACCAACGTACATATTAAAAGCAACAAGTGCTGTGTAGATGCTCAAGCTGCCCATATCAGCACAGATGTAAGCGTATTATGTGATACGAACGTTCGGACGTTTCAAATCTGTGGTATATCTGCGGTGTCATAGCAATAATTCGAAAATAAAGAGAAAACGATGTTGACTGGTTCGCCAGCCAAAGTGATATCCAAAATGTATGATGAGCAATTTAGTTTGCTGACGAAGCGTTTCAGTTATATGATGGTGCGATAGACCAAATGCACCTTGATTATTAATCGCGTAATGTCGTTTGCTCTTAGCCAAGTATGCGCTGCTTGCATTTCATATGAGCCGATGTATTCCTGTCAACGCTCGAAACGTCTTCAATAATGATTCGAACTCTCTTATCTACTTTGCATCGTGACAATTGTTATTGATGAAGAATGGCAGCTAGGTGATTTATTTTGCAGGCGTTGCTTTTTTCACCATATGACTCTGCTTCCTATCGAACTGCCAATCCCACTTAATGTTAAAGCAGTGCAGTGTGTCCACACCACGAATAGCAATAGCATGTATTTGGGTTCTCTGTATTTTAAATGTCCACAATAGGTCAGCTTCTTCGAAGCCTAACTATTTTATTAAATTATACTGCCGTAAATATCTGTTCATGCTACATACACATAAACTTGACACTGCGACAAACCATAACTGTCTGACTGCCCTAACATCTTTTTTTCGATAATTCCTTTCAAATTAAATGCACATGCATGATATCATTTACTCTTCTAAGGGAACGCACGTTATATTATTGTATGTTATTGATATATTGCGTAATTGATGTAACTATATCCTGGGGTTAATGACCATCGTTTAAAGACAGATATCTATCACACCGAATTCCAGCCGCAATCAAGCAAGAATTGCCCTATATTGAATGCGTTTTCACTGTGCGTAGCCGATTTATGTTGAACGTTATCTATAGTCATTATCACGTTTACAGAGAGCAGTAGTTTGGTCGATCCATGAGTCAATGAATATGTGCCGGGTATAGCTGTTAACAATTCTATTATCGATTGAATGTATGAGATGGGCGACGGTTTATCAGTACGGTGCTGACGTGACAGACCTTAAACATCGTGTCAGGCTATACAGAATGCAACCGACATGAACTGATATTGATAATGGCTATATAACAACTAATTAGTGCATCATATTGGCACTATTGGCATAAAGTACGATGATTCCCATGCAGTCATTATGCTGTTTGCTTTCAGTCATTGTATAAGGCAGCTGGCACATTGTCGCACGATCTGCTTGGATGGATCTCTCAACTTCACTGCAATCCACCACCCGTCGGGCTAGGCGAAATAGTGTCAATATTCGGCTGTTGGCGTATAAATAAATTGAGGAATCACGTTATGATTGAATCTTTGACTACACAAGCATGGCACTACTTGCCGATGCAATCTGTGGACAGCACCCCTCCCCCTACCTTGCTGCAATTCGTTTGCACCATCATCTCTTTGTTTTGAAGCAAACGGCTGGTTAAGGACGAATATGCCTTGTATCATGTACTGATATGGCCTCGATCAGTAGCCACACAATGCGCAATGGTAGCTTGGTGAATTTGGTGCAGTTAACGCATTGGCTTTTTACTGAGCATTACAGCAATATATGGAGTGTGATCGACTATAGATGATATGGGCCATATTTCAAATGGCATGTCATTTCTGTCATATGTACATTACACCAACGTACAGCCTAGGAGGCCAATATGACCAGAATGTAGTTAAATGCAAAAGCACATGGGGCCTTAATCGCCTTGGTGCCGTAATATTCATGCTATAAAATTATTCCTGGATCCCCATCCACGCATGTTATCCTCCCCACCTACCTCTTACTGACTGCATTTCGGATATGCATTATCTACTACTTTACAAGTAAATGCTTTGCGCAGGAAGGTGATTTCACAGTTTTAATGGATCTCTCAATGTGAGACTAACTGCGTGAGACAGCATAATGGCAAAGCTTCCTGCCGCGTTATAGCTTTCTATGCTTTCTATGAGTTTATTGAATTAGTGGTCCATAAATACCACATGTCAACGCACGTTATATTAATGACAAATAATCATAAAAGCAATAGAAGAACCCGGAGGTATTGTTATGGTCTCCTTGCAATTGCAATATCGCTGACTTCATAATATATGAGGTACTAAAGCTTTTGATCTCGGAGTAGTGATGAAAGGAGACAAGCGCGTTGTTTAATAACATAAAGAGAGAAATGATTTCTCTTGGACACTAGAGCTTGCTTTTTTCGTCTTATACTCGGATACACGCGTTGTGAGAATAAGGTGCACATGTAGAAGAAATAGCGATACCTACATGTCCGCTCAACATCGCATGACTGCAAACAAAGCGGTATTATATTAATATATAACATAAACCAACCCATTGTAGAGCACACAGAGTAATTATGTTTCGCACCTTATTCCATATTGGCTATATGCATATTTCATTGTGTGATAACGGCTTGTATTGTTACTGTTTACTCAGCACTGTGCAGCTGAAATATACCTTATGACATCACGAAGTGTAGTTTGGATCAATGGTTGGTGCAGTGTCATTAATAATCGTCATAGTAAATTAATATAAAAATAAAAGTTACTATGACATCACAACGAGACCACACAATGCTTTGCTCACACATTGATTCATCATCCTAACAACAATCAATACAGGCTATTTTGATGCGTACTGTGTTGTACTTTGGACATTTCTGCAGATTAATGAAATGCGGTGCCACATCTCGTTGTCGGTTCATCACATTGGATCCCTGAGCAAAACATAGCGCTGTATTTGTGAGTTCAGATGCCCTGATGTGGAGACGGTACAATGATAGCCTTTACCAAAATCGATGTCAGAAGGATATCGTACAGTGTTTGTCTATTATCAGGGATGAACAATTGCCTCGTTGAGCTTATTCCTAATAAATTCCTTTATCATTCATGACGACATAGTCACCGAATGTAGCTAATGATAAAGATATGAGAGCTTAATAACATTTGATATATAGTCGTTCTATGGACGCATTTGTACCCATGCAGACCATATAATAGTTTGCCTAAATCATTAACGCCATCAGGGTAGCAACCTGAACGAGCAAAAACGTGAAAACTCACATGAGATTACTGATTGCGAGAAGACATGCAACACCAACTCTTGAGAATGTCAAATGAAATGGCGTGCTATCGCCGAGTAATTGCCTCTCTCCGACAGTGAGTAGAATGGTTCCTATTCCGTAGCAAAATACGGCTGCTACATAATTACAGGACTGCAGCACGAATGGTAACGCCTACATCGTCATTATGACCAGTGGCATCGGATATGCTAAAAACAAGGCTAGGCTGTTATTTACCGCATACTTCGGGATGCAGCCGTATCCTCACTTGATATCGACAAGCATTACACACTTGAAGGGAGATAATAATACACTGCTTGTGAATAGCAAAGCATAGCAATATATGGTAGCCAATATTGAAGGTCGCACTAGAACCTTGTTATTGGTACTGTGACGAAGGTTGACAATGCTAAGACATTGATCACCATTCAACATTCATGTCCAGAACAAATCATTCGTACAATCTCAGTCATAGCTTTTCCAAAAACACGCACCAAATATGCTAGCGGCTCCTTCAGAATCATTCACAACTTTGTTAACTAATCTAGTTCATTTCACATGAATATTTCAATACGCGCGTCAATAACATGATTGCTATCAAGGGATGTGTTGCTGTGCGCTATGCACGTTTGTTGGCTGCACAACACTGCCGTGAACCAGGCAAAAGTATGAAGCTACTAAGTCCTTTAGTGACACAATGAGCAAATTATTCATTACCCGTCGACATTTGTCAACAAAGATGCAGGCCCGCTCCACACAAGCCTCAGTAACAATGACAAGCCTCAGCAATAATGCAGGTTTTACTTTTAAAATCTTAAACATAAGGTTATATTCCCTATTATAGTATATAGAATAACCTGAGATGACCAAAATCGCTCGAATATACCTAGGCAATTTGTATACATTTGGAAGCCTAGCTAGCATAGGGATTCGACCGTCGATCTGAGTCTGCAAACAGTTATGCCTTTATACAGAGTAAGCTGGTAAGCCGAAAAGCTGCCCCCACATTACCGAACGGACCATGGTGCATTATTCCCTTTTAAGCAAACATGTTAACATTTGATAAATCATACTATCAGTAATACATAGGATGCCACATCCCTTCATATTGCTATTCCAGCTAAGTTTTTATAAGCAAGACAAAAGCAGTGAGGTAAATAAGTAACGACGTGATAACCTGCCAAGCCTCTTACAACTCATTCTGATATCCAGGTTATATGTAAGGATTTATGATATCGCTAATGCCTCATGTAAAACCCGACTTGCATTCATGTTCACAGGAGCAATAGACCATACTATGTATAATGCGCAATAGCTGTTCACTCAATACAGCACTACAGTGTGTTGGGGCAGCTGCTAAAGCAGACGAACCAATCAGCAGAGAGAAAACTGGTTGTCCAACCGACCGAACTCAACGCGCTTTATTCTGACCCGCTAGGCCACCATTATGCGCTGTGCCCTGCTAAACAAAGTTTTCATAGTCTCAGAAATCTTCTGAATATACAACCCAGTGCTACGAATTTGGTGATACAGGTTACATTATCGACCAGGCCCAGAGTCAGGCAATAGGCATCGAAGCATACATTCGTTGTAAAATTGCTTTTTATAGCTAATCAGTTTTGCATCAGCCAATTTATAACATTGGCGCACGCCTGTATAAAATCCCCTGACTGGAACTCCAATTCATCCAATATGCTTGGCGTTGGTTGCTATTAGCCACAGAGTTTGATCGTAAATTAGTTTTTTAATTTTGTGTCATGGCGCTACATGACAATATCAAACTATCGAAAACCGGGCGTGGTGTACAAATGTTGTTCGACAAATACTCAATCACATCTTAATTACCCATATAATATATACATGCATCAACTATAGCAGATAACGGGTGGTTAGAGAAGGAGTCACAATGTCACAACTTATTTACATCGGCCAGTTGCTTCATATATGTATGAAATTCAGCCACACATGTGATTCAGTTACATGATTGCAATTGGTGGCATATTGGTGGCATTGTGAATGCTTTTATCGAATGGTATATTATGAAGCGTTTGCCAGTAACACAGGTCCAATTAATGTCTCTACACATTCTTTCGCGCCATTACACATCTGACAATTCACGTCCATAAACATGTGCTATTTTCTACTGTTCTCTGGCCTCCTCTCTTTATCTCTCTTGCTCTTTATAATTATCTCACTCGCTCTCTCTCCATCACTCTACAATTCTCTCTCTATCTCCTTTTGCGATTAGGCAACAATCAGAATTGTTTCGTTATTGCCCGAGCCTCCAATCATGCCTAGTGCCAAACAAGTAGACAAACGAATGAAGGATTGAATGTCGGATGTTCACCTACCGTACCCAACAAGCTATTCGTGACAGTGTTATTAATATCAGCTATTAATCATTGCAATGTCCCACAACGGGGCCGTTTGGAATATATTGTGTGTCATGCCAAAACAGTCACAATTAAAGAACGTGACAGAAAAATTGTGAACACGGCATTTTGACTTTCCAGTGTACTTCAATGCTGAATGAGCCTTATCAGTCCAGCCCAGAGCCAGACCATAGACACCTAAGCAAATGCAGTAATTCAAATAAGAACAATGTAGAGCAAGGCTTTTTTGCTTTGCTTCTTCCTTCTTAAAGCTGTGACAACTCGAGTATGTCGGGCTCTGGCCGTCTAATAAACTGCTTGAGTGGAACAGAGAGTGCAAATAAAAAACTTAATGGATGCGCTGTCATGATGATAAATGTTAGCGACAACATCAACTATATCCATCGTTTCCAATAACCTATGGGTGCAGCTTGTAATAATTCAAAACCATGACCTACGATACAAGGCGATGCATTAAAGGTCAACTACAAAGATCTTTTTTATTCCATTTTTCCAAAGTTCTATGTTTTAAAAGGGTATCGTGACCAAAATAAGGTGACTGCGCGCTTTTTTTCTTTTAGAAAAATGATTTTTAAATGTATATTTCCCACGTCGAATCTGACAAGATACCGCTCGGTAAAATTCGCGAATTTCCGTACAGTGACGTCATTCGGGTTGTTTGCGAATATTCATCGCCATCTTAAGCCTTCCCGGTTGGTTGACAGTGTGTGACTAACCAGGTCTGGTGCGTTTCTTGGTGTGGATTATGCCTTATTGTTGTGCGTTTGGTTGTCGGAACAATGAGAAGTCACGCGTGATTTTTTTTTGTTTCTAAAAGACATATGCGACGCATATGGGTGTCGAAAGTCAAGCGTAAACACTGCAGTCCTGCCCTTATAGTTATACGACAGTTCTATGTTCTGATCATTTCGAGAAAAGTGCTTATGAGACTGACCCAGAGCTGCTCAAAAGTCTAGGATATCGTAAGAAACCTAGGCTCCTAAATGGTATTGGCAGCTGAGCGGATAGATAAATCAAGTGACAGTGGTGATTCACAGACTGAGGTGTCACACTCAAGTACTGCCGACCTAGGCTAGGCGAAGTAACTTCGCCTGTCAGCGTCCGCGCTGTTTGCTACACCAGGGGCGAGTGCCTTGCCGTCTGTCGACCATGAAGCCTGCTCTCACTTGTCATTTGGGGTGCAGGCAAATGTTTTGGTGAGTGTCACAAGGCAACTGCATTATTATATATGATGAAATACATTGGCAGGGATAACTTCTGTTGTATGTATCCATGTGTCTTTTCGAAGTCAATTTGTAAACATTTACATCCTTAAAGGCTATGATGAATGAAATTGTAGCATACTTATTGTATTGATACCATAGATGGCTGACAAGTCTCTACAGACACAGAGTTCTATCTTTCCTGGGATAAAGAAATATTCAAGAGGTACCCAAGTTGTCCCATCTCACCAAAAGTGTCACCAGGGGCACCCAATATGAGCCCCAGGAGGAATCTGTGGGACAGCGATGATGAGATGGAAACTGACCCTGACTATGACTTCACTGACGAAGTGATGATGCTGAGATGGATACTGATGATGACATGGCGTTTGAAGAACTGTTAGGTAAATATTGTTTTGTTTGTAGTGTAATCACAGGGTTTTATTGGATGGAAGAAACAATTAGCTCACAGAATGCTTATGTACAGTGGTGTTGATCTGGAGGATGGCCCTAGTCAGAATCAAAGATACCGGGGGAATTTTGCTTGTTTTGAACAAATCGGCGTGAATGGACACCGTAAGATGTGGGATTGCCAACCATTTACAGGAGCTATGCCCGCAGGGAATTTGTTTATGCCTTCAAGGATTTTTGTTAGTGGCAGTAGTGCTATTAGAACACTGAACATGTTCAGGTATGGGAAAATCCCAAGCCTGTCCAAGTATCAATTTCTTTTGGTGTGAACATGCATTAATCTAAAATGAATCATGTTATTTTGACATTTATTACCGAAACCTGAATAAGTTTCATTTGCACAAACATTGTTACCCAATTGAAAATTGGCATATAATATAAAATATGAATATCATTGATTTGCTTCAGACTATGTACATCAAGTGCTTGATCTAAGGCAAAAATACCCAAGCAACAGACTTGCTGAGGTCCTTGCAGATGAAAGGACTGTCCCACCACCTATTGCCTCCCAGTACGAGAAACCTGAAAAGGATCTTCTCGTAGGTGCTCACAGGTGTCGATTCAATCTGACCAAGAAATCTTCCGTTCCATTGTAGATAACCTGTATATTTGCCGCCTGGGTCAGGGAAGGGTTTTCTAAAATCTGCTGTTACCACACAGGCTGCCAGCACTTTCCTGTTTCTTTTGCCCAGTCTGTGCCATATCCAGAGTGTAAACTGGCAGTAGGCTAGATACCTGAATAATCTGAAGCAATATGTCAATTAGTTGTCTATGGTTTTAAAATAAGTTGTATAGTTAAAAAAAAATTGTCATTTGTCAACCATTCCCTCACTTCATAATTTTATTGTAAGCTCTGCCTCTGGATTTCATGTAACTGGCATTATTTATTCTTGGCTATGTGAAATATATTGTAGTTCATCAATATGAACACTGAATATTTTACACAGTGGAATTAATGTTCCCTTTGTAATAAATATGATTGTTCAACCTCAAACCATCCTTTTTGGTAGCAATAATGGCTAACTTACTTATTGTAGAAACCTCATCTCCAACAGGTCTGTCCATTTGAATAGATTCAAATTTGGACACTTCCAGCACATTTTTATTCATGCAGCTAGCCAGGAATCTGGGATGCTTGGTGATGCATGTCCATTCCTCCGTTAGAGCCATCACTCTCTCCAAACTTCTCTAGCACTCTCTGGCTGTGTCCATTGGGATGCAGTAATAACATCTACACCTAAGTTAGAGAAATAATTATAGAGTCATTGTAAATTTATATTTGTGGTTCAATGAATGAATATAAAAGGAAAATACTTTATAAACTGCATGCAAACATCTGTCAACAATATTCGAAGTGCTCAGGGTACAATGACAAAACTACATTCACTAGCCAAGTACTATTTATTGTAGTAGTTAGGTCTGTCAAAATACCATCCTCAACTTACAGAATGTGTAAATTTATTGGGTAAATGAAACTAACGATTATTTTTTACCAGTTAATATAGTTCAATAAAGCTTGGGAAGGGTATTCTAAAACTTACCATTCATCGAAATCTTTTGTTGATTCTTCATCCGAAGCGGACCCTTGAGTTCGACTTGAAGCTCCCGGTGTCATTTCGTAGTGTGACTTGGATTTTTCAACTCCCGTCCGTATTGGCTCAAATAAATAGTCATGGACATGATTTGCCCCAATGTTATGCTATGGGGATTCGTAAACTTCCTCAGAAGAAGACATGGCTTGTCAAAACGGTGTAATTTTAAAATCCAAACAATTTTTCCGCTCGCTCGCAGTCAAATTCTCTTGGAGGCAGCGCAGCAGGAATGACGTCACGCAACGTGCACCTACCGGCCAACTGAGGCAAAATGGCATCGAGAAGATGGCTTCGTATTTTCTTCCGAATGAAACCTTATCGGTGGATTTTTAGTACTTGTGCATGCCATTGCAATGAATTATGGGTCCCCGTTGGTTTATGAGTTATTAATCTTCAATTTGAAACACATTATAAAGAAATGATGAAAATCGTTGTAGTTGACCTTTAAGCTACCACATATCCGAATACCGCCGCCAAACTCATTCCTGCAAACCCCACAATTACCCTTCTCGTTGAAATTAAATCTGTTATGTTAATTGTGTTTATGGAATGTGTATCTGATTTAGCGGAGTGTGCACGATGTACACGCTCTTTTGAATTAGTATTTCTGTATGCAAATGATGATTACATGTGTTTTGAGTCTGACTCATATTTTATAACCTCTGCCTCAGTCAACCTAGCCTCATACGCAATAATACGAGCGCATATTGTTAGCCACAGTGATATCACTCTCATGTGAAAATTCATGAGCAATCAATCAATGAAAGGCAGGTATTTTGTCAAACAGTGCACGAACGTTCATGCAAAGTGCATGTTAGCTAATTGATATGAACTTGCATTAATCACATGGGTGCATCGAGTAAGTAGTATCAACATGGAATATGGTATGCAGTTTATGAAACTATGATACTAATGTACTAATGCAATTTGACTGAACCGATGGGTGTGCTTGTACAGCAATCAACGCAATAGATAAATATCATTCCAATATATTTGGCAGAAACAGGTTGCAAGTGTGCAATACCGAAGTATAAGAAAACTTGGTAACAATGGTCCCTTTGTGTCTTTTACAACAGGACGCGGATGTTTGAAGGATCTGAGCAATCTTAATTAGTCTATATTCCGCTTCAAAGAAGACACTGCAACCTAGAGTTATAAGGCCAATTAAGACTCGGGACAGATTATGTGCCTAAGAATTCGCAACTGTCTTTATTGAAACCAGTTTGTTGGCGGCATAAATTGTCGAAATATTGTCATCATTACGAATCTTAAGTAATTGACATATGCCGTACATTCACCTCAAATAATTTACCCTCTAACGGAGAGTTGGAACAGCATAAGCAGCGCGGCCTTTGACTAACGAAACAGGTATGGAGACCATATATTATTTGTCTGTAGATACCAGCTATCAAATACACAAATGACAGAATATGTGTAGAAATGACGCAATGTAACCCCTTCTTTGCATACATATAAAGGCATTGAAATTGGCCGCGAATACTTTGTGACAATCAAAATGATACATTGGCATAAAATGTTATTGCTGGGAAATAATGCAGTTTCTCTAAAATAATGATATACAGAATAACATGAATAGCATATTGTATGAAACGTGTTGTTCCGACCCATGTTGTTGTAGTTTGCCTTACAAATATATATAGCATTATTTGTCATGCTATGAATTGCCACGAGATGATCCAATGAATCACCACTATAAGATATTTGCTCGCTGAATGGCGGTTCTAGAGGTCGATTATCGCTCGCTAAAATCCCCGCTGAAAACATGTCTTCCATTGCGATGCAGCTGCCAAATGGTATAACTTACTCCACATATCATCATTAATTGTGCCTTTCGCCCCGTTTGAACTTATAAACCGGACCAAGTCCTAAGGTATCCCTAGTCGTCTAAAACGATAATCATCATCTGTATGCTCTCCCCGTGTGAGTACATTATTCAATGACGGTGATTCATCAACGTGCAGCTGATATGATGTGTATTGTCGAGGTAAGCGAGAGGGAGCCAAAGATTATGGTGAGCAAAGGGGCCTGAAGAGTTGGCTACGTCATCACAATAAATGTTCTAATTGCTCCTGATGATAGATTGATAATGCGCTTGAGACAGAGATGCAGCGAATTTTATTGCAGTAATGAATGACAGGGTTAGGAAGTCATCGCTGGAATGCTAAATAATGGACTAGCTAGTCAGATATATTCCAACGCATGTGATTGTATGCTGCGAAACACTACACATGATACACTGTAGCATACTTTCAATTTTAGACTGCCTACAGAAACTTAGTGAGTGATTATTTAGATAAGCAGGAATGTCAAAACTCCGAGCTTTGCATACATCGACGCTTGTAGATAAAACGTCCACCTGTTACTTATTCTACAGCAAACGATTTACTGCAGCAGGTCAGAATTGGTGAGTTGGTAAATTATGAAATTTGGCCAAGGACATATGCACTCACGAATCGAATCCCCCTAAAACAGCAATATAAACAAAAATAAAGCACAAAGGGTCACATCAATTAACGTCATTTATCCCGGCAAAATTACAGATTTCAACACAAAGTCAGTATCAACAGTTATTTACAAGGTACTTATCCATACTTGCTCGCACGTGTTGGTGGTCTCTCAACATCCCAGATCGACTTATCACAATATAACTCACTCTCTCGCACTTTGACTGACTCAATGCTTGATTAATGTCGGCATGTGAGAATAATCTTGAGCATCACATATTTGACACCCATGGTTGAATAAGTTACGAGTGATTGTTATCTCATATCAATACACTAGGTGAAGGCGATGAATCAAGCAGATGGGATATGATTAAAGTCAAAATTCGACACAAATAATAACGACGTTTTAAAGCGCGTCTATTCACCATACCACAACTCTAGCATGATCGAACTATATATGAGACAAATGTCCATCGCAATAAGATTAGTCTATCGCTATATATCCCAGGAAAATGTCCCTGCTGCTGTCGTTTTATAAGTAAGGATACATAGCTCGAGCGTTCTTGGTGGTTATATAATTAACCAATTGTCTACGTGTGCCGTTAAGCTATTAAGATACTAGCACAGCGTGATTCTAGCTAATAAGGGAGAACTTTGGATCCGCTAGCAATTACGAAAGCAGGTGTAGCGCAGGTGTTCCCAGGCAAAGAATGCCTGTCTTTGACCTAGGCGTGGTCACGCAATCAGGTATATAGCTGGGAAGAAGCAAGCGCCACTGTTACAGGAGAGGAAACTTAATTCATAAGAGCTGCAATCAGAGGATGACAGAGAATGATCATGCCTAAGTACTCCACATGTAAACACAGATGTCTGCTGTTGTCTAACTTGGAAATTGACAGGGGCGATATCTACGTTACTGAAGCTGCAGTTGGGACTATAGTTTAACTAATCGCTTCTGATATTTACAATGTATACCAGCGTCGAGTGTATCATAGCGAAATACGCAAAATATAAGCTAGTGTTCTGTCCTTAGTACTGCCGAATGGCATCGCAAATATGTTACTGAACGGACATAACATTTGGTTTGTTTGTGTGAATCCGATTTTATGGATAAGTGTAGGAGTAGATTGAATTATTGCTAATGGCTTATTTTCTGGATTGGATTGGAAACAGGGCAATTCTACAGCTGCAGTCTTTATTGTAGCGCTATTGGATCGAACCATTCAGCCAATCAGACGTGTTTGTAATGGCTATGCATAGTCGGTGTGAATGTTTACTGTATCGATTTCTGTACCATGGAGCAAAAGTGAAAAGCTTACGCCATTAAAATAATTTCCAAACAAGCTATTTCATCCGTACAACTGTCATGAATCCCGATGATAACGAAGGCAAAGTACAACAACAGGTCATGCTCTCATCCACTGTTAAGCTTTAGCAGGTATTACGATTGCACTGTGCCGACCATAAACAGCCCAGTGAGGTGCACATATTACAAAACCAGGACAATGCAGGGTACTAAATTATAACATAGTGGCAATGCGTTGAACCCGTTATGACGCATACCAAGGTTACTATCACGGGTGTGCCAATTGAAATATAGAGGACGCGGTGACGCTCTGGCCAAAAAAATACAACGAATCAAGAATCTGGGTTTTATGACAGCTTCATGGATAGAATCTGCTTCGTATTATTCGAAAACAGCAGCAGCGGTTTGAGATATTTTGCAGGAATACCCAACTCACATAGTGATAACATACAAGATGTTAACTTGCAATTAACATGCTGATTGTAGAAAGTTGATACACCATTCAATCCCCTCGTCAGTACGAATGATGTCCATTATTCCCTGTCCGGCTGCCCTTTCCTTTCTAGCTTATCGTTAAATTGCCGACCGTGTTAACCTTTTTATTGTAGTCATTCCCTTAACGACCAGAAGAGCGCCACGAACAGCCATTGAGTAGCTCCAGGAAGAGACCGAGGGGCACCATTGACTTGAAGCTATGCAATGTTCTTCAGATAAATAGCCGCAAACCATCTTACCACTGCCACTACCAGGCCTCTCAGGAATTATCAAGACTATCGACGGGCTCAACGGAGCAAGCCAGTAGTGACAGTATTCTTCTTCTAGCTTTGAGCGCTGAATTAATTATGTGAGGTCACGTTAGAAACTAGTTATCTTTTTTTATCAGTCCTTTATGTGAAACAAGGCTAAAAAACTGTTCAGAATCTCAATGCTGAACAGCCGTCACTCTCACACGAACTAAAATGAGAAGTTGTGGAAACTTGAGGAGAAAATGGAATATCGTCGTCGAGTTATTCTTATAACAAAGAGCTAGAATGTTTGAATTTTCCGATTTTCTACTCAATCAGGTGCAACCCACATACATCATATTACGCTGCGCTTACAAGTGAACACAAAACCTATTCTACCATTCGTTCATGTGATAATTACATATCCTACGGTGCATTCGGTACCTCCTGGCAACAAATTATTGTTGTGTTTAATGCAACCGGCTGCCATGATCTATAAAGTATGAACATTGCCATATTTTATCCTTCCATAAAAGAACTTAATTATGCCTAGTTATGAAAAATACGTGCGATGTCGGTTATAATAATGCGACTAGGTATCTTTATGCATTTGATTGCTCCCTGATAGTAATGTTGCACTTCATGTAAGCATGTAGCTGATATTGACCGAATGTGCTCCACCAATGAAATTAACCAGACCGAGTAAACAGCAATTAAGCATGTTGATTAAACCACATCTCAAGGATGTTTAAAGTTACTCGATTGACTGGCTGTGAGAATGTCAATCTATCAGTCCCATCTGAGCACCAATTGATTATCAAGCTTTTTTTGCAATCTATCGTATATATATTTTGTTTTGCATTTCCGCAGATTTAATAGAGGCCATTTTTTAAGATATCCGTGTGCTACAACCTCGATCAATGTAAAGCTTAATACAATGTGGCTCACAAGTAATTATTCATGTCTTCTTCCTTTTTTGTCCGGCATAACCAAGAAGCTGAGGTTAATTTGGAGCATGGGTAAATGGCAGTCACTTCTGTCCCATTAGTTTATGCGCGTGGCTATGATAACCAAATGCACAATGGAATATATATGAATATATAACGGCCACGGCCCAAGCCACCCCCAGCAGCCCTGAGAGGTGTTAGTATGCCAACATTCAATCAATGGAATAAATGAATATCATTTAATCAGATGTACACAAGAGATAGCATCCAGCGCTTGCCCCTATATAGCCTTGTCATATGAATCAAACGTCACATCCGCAATTATGAAATCACACTCCATTCGACAAAGACACCGACCCTAATCATCATTTCCCAGATAATGAAAATAACTCCATCCCAAGACCTTGCTGCAGGATTCAGATGCGTTTATTTATGCATCAGGAAGCATGAGTATTTTCGATTGTGTGTGTGGAATTGAGTCGGCATTCAGTGCGCACACAACAGTCACGCAGTATAAGCAACTAGGATTCTTGATATGTATGTTGATGTCTGCAATACAGCAATGTAAGTGAACGGCAGTTCCGCTCTAGATTTGACTCCTCAGGTGAATCATACAATAAATAGAAAATGGATGCATGTCTATGGATAATTGATGGTTGTATAATTAAACTGGTGTCGGGGTGCATTTAATTGCATTAAATCAGGCAATATAATAATCACAATTGGTCCGTATCATCTTATCTTTCAGCTGATTTGAATTAATGATATCAAGGAGTATAACTTTAATCTGCAATAACTCGCAGTTGGTGCCCAAGCCCAAATTGAAGGGAATAGCGCTTCCTATAATACGATCATTCCATCCACTTGTCATAGCCATTTTGTGCACATCAATCATTGCGCTGCAAACCATCCACAATGGTTTTCGCTTCTTGCAACTCAGCTACAAGGTACAATAATCCCTTATTTACAATAATCGTCAGATTACGTCGCGCCATAGTAATTGCTTTGGCATTTACGAAGGAAAAGTAACAGGAACATTTGGTAAGATGAAAGTCACATTTATTGCACATAGATTGCGTAAAATTGTATTACCATTTCTAACTGGGAAACTCTGCAGGTGTTTTCATGCATAAGAAAAATTAAATCGAATTAGGTTTTGTTATGAATTAACCGGATGACTTGATCAGCGACGAATAATATGGGGTTAGATTCTTCAACTTTTTCACTCGACATGTGGCAGACCTTTACATACTTGCACCTCGAAACAGCAGAGACCTGTCGAGACAGATCGATGAAGTTGTGGCTGTGTGTTTCCATTACTAGTTCATTGATAAATATATCAGGTACTCTGTCTGTAGGTCTAAGGCATCAATGCCCCAGGTGATGTGACGCTATTCATGATCAGGCGAAGCGTTGATGTTAATGCTATAGCAACCTACTACAATACACAGAGTGGACCATACGGACATTAAGTGACGAGCGGACGAACAGGTGACACGGAAAGACTTTCTACCTTGAACAAGGAATGCAGTGAGACAGGGTATCAAATTAGCAGTAGGATCAAGAGCAGCAATTACGTAGCAAAGATTCATCACATTGGTTGAATTATCTATCCTGCTCCCGGAGCCAGTAATCAGTGCAGCTTGCACCATTTGAACAACCGTTCGTAAAGCCCTATCTGCTTCTTGCAGATTTTGCTAAAAAAACTTAATAGACAATTATCAGTGTTGCTAGAGTTACGACTGGGAAATGTGGAAGATTTAGGATGCTTTTTTTACGATTGATTAACACGCTTCATAAGGCTTGTAGCATCTCCTCCATGTCCCAGGTGGAGCAGCGTAGCATGGAAGCATAGTTCGCAGTCAGCTTTCCTGGCAGAGTTTGTTGTTTAATCGTCTGAGATTGTAGGTAAGTTATGCTCAAAGAAGCTCAAGATATGTTGTTTGAACGGTATCGGGTGTATGGGAAACTATGCTTTTATCGCGTTGTAATAAGGGTAGCCGCATCCTGGGGGTTGCATATAAACCAAGTAAATACAGTATTTAGACTGAATGAAATGCTCTATAGTATATAATCGCTTTTCTTATACTATAGAATATTTATACGCGAGGCACTCTGGAGTTATCTACGTTATTTCACCACATACCTGTTTCAAGCACTTCAACCTTCAGTCCACCACCTTTATCAACTCACTATTGAGTCGGAACCCAAACCAACATTGCGATCAGAGATAACTCTGACATGACCCTTGAACGACCTGTAGTAACCTCTCACGCATTGTACGTCCGTTTCATTTACGCCATTAAACCTTTATTGCGCAACAAACCGGTTGTCAAGGTCAATTATGCACATACCATTAACACCACTAGTAATATAGCTTATATATCGAGAGTTTTGTAGGTGAAATTTCCCACGATCAATAACCTGCCAAAGCTAATTAGTTTTTCCTGCGTCATAGCCAAGGGGTGCCCACCGTTTTGTTAGAGAGCAGCTTATATATCGAGGGTTTTGTAGGTGAAATTAATTGTTGCGAACAATGTAAGCTCTTACGAGTCAGCCTAGCCTTTACGCGTCATACACATGTCATATATAACCTTTTTACTACACATCAACGAACATCAGGCACTATACATGATTCAATTATATCACACAATCGTATCTCATGGGGATATTGTTTGCTGTTAAATAATCATACTTGACGAAGGGCGCTACCTGACTCTGTTTAAGAATGTTGCTTGTGGAATGTTTTTTTTAGCAGTGTTCCTCAATTGTAACCACTATGTCAACATCGGTTTCATGGCGTATAACTGCTGGTAAATATCACAGTGGGTTTTGATACGATTCCCACTGTAATTAAGGTTCGAGACTCATACGCCATTTACAACTATGGTGACCTTATTCACTAGACATGCACAATGTTATATGAGTGTACATGTCTGCTGCATCACGTTGGACTCTTCGTAGGTAAATAGAGGTCACACCATGCGTTATTGCACGGCACATGGTAATGCACTACTTTCACCCCACACTTTCTGGGCTCATTGATTAGATGGTATTAGGGATTTAAACACCAATAGCAAATACTCATTATAGTGGCAGCAAATAATTATCTCTATGGACTTACAAGATATGAATTATTGAAGCTCAATGATTAATATAAGACATCAATAATTGAAGCTGATATCAGCCAATCTAACGTATGCGTGCTGTGATATATTATGCAAAACCTGTACTACCTTTCCATCAAAGCGGGCATTACCTGCAATGCATGAATCCCTTTAATCACGCGATCGCATTCTCTGAAACCGTATCTTCAAATTGGGTGGCGCACATTGCGATGCTGTGATTTTACTGGTATCACTGTCAAGACAGATTCAAATGTGTGGCCTTTTGGGGCGTCAGCTGCATCAGCTTTAGAAAATTATAGTGATAGTGAAGATCTATGCCACTGGAAACATCTATCAGACATATTTGACCCTTGTTTGTATTGTTATAATAAATTATCCTGGCAGAAAGTGTTCCTGTCTTTACCTAGGCTCGATGGTGCATACCTAATAGCGGGTATGGATACGAAAACCACACGATTAACAGGATATCTTGAATTCTTTCATTTAACCTCAATATGGTGATCACAGGTCTGTCAGCTGCATAAACATGGTCTTTGAATCTCTAAACCTGCGACCCCGCATCCATCCCTTGAGGAGCATTACCACGGTTCATGACTGCGCCATCATAATCGATTCCCTGCTATAGAGTCAAGCCATAAGGTATTAAATTACACGCCCTAGTAGTATGTTATATGTGAATCGTTGTTATTCTGTATGTAGATTCGCATTGTTATGGTTAAATTTAATATCACTTTCTTCATCTGTCAAAAAAAAAGGTCATTAACACAGTTGGGATCACCGATTGGATATCATTCCAATCAGAATTTGGAAGAGGCATGATGCAACGCACCTTTCATTATTCGGAATTCCTTATTTCTGTTCAGATAGAATTAGCATGGTTTGAACTTGAGATGCTCTCCTCTATTACCACGCTATAACATGTAAACATGCACGCTTTGAACAGCTTGAATACCTATTACGCAACATAAGTCTCGGGTGCATTGCTTACTGAAGATATTTTTAAAACTCATCCAGTCGCACAATCTCAAATAAAGCTATGATAATAAACGAAAAAGACTGTGAATGAACGAGTTGTGCTGCTGCTTAATTAAGCCACCTTGTCCATCTTGGCTGGCAATAAATAAACCGTAAGAGACCACTTAAGCGCGATGCCGTTACCACTTAGGTGCTACTTAGGTCTGTGGTCATCTTAACACAGTAAATTGGGAATGTTTGTTGCAATGCACCAGTGATTACGTGAATAAGCTGGCAATAATGTACATCATAGATATGTACTCTTTGCATCATAGTAACACTATTTGTATAATGGTGAACACATTTTCATAACACCCTCAGAATTAAAAGTGCTATATTGCTTTTGAAATTGTGCGGCAGATAGATTAAGACAATACATGTGAGCATAGAAATGTTTAAATTGTTCGGAATGTTTTAATGTTTCACCAGCATAGCACATTATTTTGCTTTCTTCTTGTCGTTTCATTGACAACAACACCTCTGCTGGCACTGTTGTGAATATATTGCAATGTCTGATGTCGGAATACAATCCAACCATGTTTTCGAGGTGTTGTTAAAACCATATAGCTGCAAGTGCGGCTGAACAGCAATATATGTACTTGTTATCAATCGTCATTCACTTGTCAGAGCACCCGAATGCGCAATACGTACGTTTGATATCCATTATTAGGTAATAAGTGACTTTATAATAGCAAAACGTTCATTCACTACCACGCCGTGCTGTAAGTTCGTATTTTGCAGCGCACCGTTTGGGCACATCTGCGTCGAAAAACATATCGCAACGAACGAGAGTAAATCTTATATCGTTATTCAGCATGTTTGAACAATAGTATTGAGGCAAACACACATATAAAACTCATCGTCTGGCATACTTGCGCTAACAAAAACTGTCGGAACTGCTCGTATGTTGTAACTTTATTAGCGAAATTATGATTTGAAAGAGGACAGAAAGCATTTGCATCGCAGCATCCGACTGTCGAGTGGCCAACGGCATGCGCCCTGCACAATCTACGACCCTATAGAGTATTGACATGCACCACAACGCTGTACACTATATATATATATATATATAGCAAATCCCAATCATCCGACACATTCCACAAACTCTCAACCGCAGTCGACCCTGGCGATACAGGCGATTGTCGTTTGAGCTTCCACGAGTCCTTTTGCATCTGCATTCGACAGATAGGGCTCTCAGACTGCTGACTAGGAGACCCCGTCCGATTGCAGTATCTCTCGGGCGGTACACTAAAGAGGGGGTGTGGCGAGCGTAGCAATGTCTGCTTGTTCAATGACGTACTAGGAACGTCACAGGAGCTTGTCCGCTTTGGCTCAGAACAACGAACGAGGATATTGGGTGAGCCGTTAGTAAGCAGGATGCATTATGTGGTGAATTAGTCCTTCATCAATGATGCTATTGCAATTACTGCAAATTTTATACACTACCTCTTTACCGAGCTGGTATAACAAATGCCAAACTTACCGTTATACCAGCCATGAACCTTTGTACCCAATGCTTACAGACAGTGCACCTGTTTTCTATTCGAGGTAACGGTGAAAGAAATACGCAGCCAATGCTTCATTAATATTACTCAAAGCGGATGAATAACACGTGTTTACTGTGCAGAAACACTGAGAAAGTGCCAACGGTCGGCAAGCTAAAATAATCAACAAAATCAACCACTATGAATTTCACCAACAAATAGAGGAATTTCGCAGGTACTGTCGTTCAACAACATAAATGTCAGCTGTTCCGCCGATTATACGGCTCATTCTGATTATCAACCACCATAAAATGCAGTTTCGTTTCGGCAGCAGGAATATTCTGCAGTGTTTGCCCCTGTTATACTGTCAAATAATCATGGTTCTTGGGGACAGTAAAAGCGTCTCTATCGCAATATATAAGTTTATATATAAATGCATATATTTATATATATATATATATATATATATATATATATATATATATATATATATATATATATATATATATATATATATATATATATATATATATATATACATAAATATATATATATATAATATTTACATATATATATATGTATATAAATATATATAAGTATATATATGTATATATAAAGATATCTATACATGTAGTGACGACTACAACCATTCGTACACTCCAGCCATTCGTGGACAAATTTGTAAAGTACATTTTTCTATCATTAATTAATAATGTTGTCACTTTTTATTCCTTGTATATATTTTTGGTCCGGTAAAGGTCGTCAACGAATGGTTAAGACTTTAATTTACAGATACATATCCAATCTTTTGTGCACATATTTATTTGCGTATATTTGCGGAACCCGAAATTTTGAAACAATTTTCAGTCATTATCGATTAGAAATGTGTTATTTGCTGTAGATGTGATCACTATGAACCATTGGTAGCATTCGGTATGTTTTAGACATATAAATTATGAAAAATAATAAGTATTCGGTAATAAAATTTAAAAAAATCAGCAGAATATTTTAATACTTTAAATATACATATTCAACAATGATGGTTAAACATTAAGTCGGCCATTTGGGTTGAGTATGTATGGTTGTACGGAAAATATTAAGGTTTTCAGGTAATGTCATCGAATGGTTCGTTGTTGAAATTTGATTTCGGTATATTATTCAAAATCCAAATATATCAAGCGTTAAATATTATCTTTGTACGTAACTAAGACTAGACGATCATATTTCAATTTTCAAATATTTTGAACGATAACGTGCATTGACTTTATGTAGACATAGTAGACACAGTGATCCAAAACTCATCAAGCGGTTTAAGCCTATATATATCGAGAAACGGATTAAGATAAACAACATATATATGACAAATACCAGAAATCAATGCTCCACGTTCACCTCTTACTCGAAGCATTTCGAACATGCATTGCCTACAATTTTGGAAGCAATTGCATTGCTCACTAGGGTGATTTTATAGTTTTAATGGATCTATTAATATGCAACTAATGGCGTGAGGCATGCATAATGGGAAAAAATCCGCCTTTGCCCTCACGCAGACCATATACAAGGTAGGCCTAATTCACTAACACCCTGAGGTTAGCAGTCTGATCAAGCAAAATCGTGAAAGCTCACTTGAGATAACTGCTTGCTTGAAGACATGCAACACCAACTCTGGAACATATTTCAATGAGTTTGCGTGCTATTGCCAAGTTATTGTCTTTCTTCGAAGGGAACAGGAAGGTTCTTATTCCGAAACACAATACCGCTGGCTTATGATTACAGGACTGCAGCAAAGCATCACATGACCATATTGAACTGTATCACAAATTGCAACGCCTACTGTCATTTGGATTAGTAGCACCGGGCAAACTAATAACAAGACTCGTCTATTATTCATACTTCTGGAAGCAGCCATATTCTCGCTTGATTTCAACAAGCATTACAGCTTTCAATGATAGTAATGTTTCTATGATTGATGATGGGTTGATTTTCAGCTGATTTATATAATAATTCATTAAACGTGTATTGCAAACCAAAGCGCAACACGGGTAGCCATTATTGAAGTTCGCGCTATAGGCTTGTTGCTGGTACTGTGGGAATTGAGTTCAGCACGACAAGACCAGCATCTGAATATATAATGCTGCTGCGCTACACATAAAGAAACATTCGATACAATTCAAGATGATGATTGTTTAAGCTTTAGAGAATGTTTAAAGTAGAATAAACTGTTTGAATAGCTCTGGCCTATTGCGTGTTTAAGAAACGCACCACATTTATGTTCTGTTCATCAATAAGTGATAATATTGATTAAGTTAGAACAATGATCACTATTACACTATGGTGTCGAGAACAAATCAGCCGTTCCCATCATAGTTACAGCTTTGCCCTAACCATACTTATAATGTGCAGCGAGATGACTCTCGACATTTGTAATCTTATCTGTCGGATATATTTGACATTCATTTTTCAATACACGAGTCAACAACAAGGGGTGTGATGCTGAGCGGTATGTAAGTATTCTAGCTAAAAACACGGCCGTCAACTGTGCAAATGTATACCACTGCTAGTTTAGTGCCACAGTGAGTAAATAATTTGTTCCCTTTCAACATATATAAAAGCCGACACTGCACAATATCACCTCAAATTGACAAGAGGCAGATAATCCGAACACTCTCAGGGGTAATTCAGGTTCTTGCTTTTTTTAACATCAAAAATCCTAATCACAAGTGTGTAATCCTTAATCTAGTATATGGAGGAACATGAGACGTTGTTTTTCTACAGCATGGCCAAAACACTTGTAAACATTTGGAAGCCTAGTGTGCACACGTTTTTTACCGTCGATGTTTGTCAGAGAGCAATTTTGCCTTCATGCAGAGTACGCTGGGTAACCGGGAATCTATCCTAACATTAAGCAATAGCAAAAGTGCATCATCCCCTGTTAAGCCAGCATGTTAGATCTATTCTAAAGCCATGCAATCAGGCATACGTAGGCTACCACTTCCTTTCAAGTTGTTTACCCAGCCATCTACTCAGCTATGAGTAAATGTTAGAATGAATGCTCAGCTTTAGCAGTAGTTTGTCATATAAACAACGCATTCGTGTTGGTGTTCCCTTTATCCATCTATATGCTGTGCATGCGAAGTGTTTTATGAGCAAGGCTAAACAATTAGGTAAGTACGTAACGACGTGATAAGCTAACCAGGCCTCCTACAACTATTCTGATATCCAGGTTATATGTAAGGCTTTATGATATCGCTAATGCCTCAAATAAAACCCGACTTGCATCCATGTTCACATGAGCAAAAGACAATACTACTCTGTATCATTCGCAATAGCTGTTCACTAAATACAGCACGGCAGTGTGATGGTGCAGCTGCTAAGGTACAATTACCAATTAGCAAAGAGAAGGCTGGTTATCCAATCGACCGAGTTCAACACGCTCTTTGCTGAAACGCTACGCTTATGTTTTGGACATATTATGCGCTGTGCGCTGCTATACAAGGTTATCAAAGACGCATTAGCCTTTGAAATGTTAAACCCTGCGCTGAAAATTTGATGATAACGGTTACAAAATCGGGGTTTTTTTTGCTGTGCGAGGCTTATCAAACAAGCCCAGAGTCAGGCCATTGGCATCGAAGAATGCATTCATTGTAGCATTACTTTTATGGCTAATCAGTTTTGCATCAGCCAATTGATTACTTGGGAGCACGCATATATCCACTGCCCTGACTGGAATTCCAATTTATCCAACATGCTTGAAGTTGATTGTCATTTGTCATTGGATTTCATCGTGACTTCTAACGTAATTAGCTCATTCACTTTCTTGCACGTCGTCACGGGATAATATCAAACTATCTTAAAACGTTCAATGTGTGCAAGGAATGAATCCTCTGGTATATTATTACAATATTGAGCAATAAAAAATAATTCAATAGCACCTGCATTGATTCAAATATTACCAGTAATGTATCACGGCGAGATATTAAAATATTTAACAAGTCAGAAGCACTTTCATTATGCAGAGAAAAGTATTTTGCAGAGCCATTAGCTAAGAGAGTTAAAGGGTGGTCACAATTCACATTATTCCAAAGACGTCACATTGAACGAAATGCGTTATAATAAGCCCGATGTCTCTCTCAATGCATTTCAACAAAACTGTGACCATGTTAATGATGGTTGATGTTGTATTAGGGCAACCTTGTTTTTATGTCGATACTTTCACTTTAGCGGCTGAGAAACACAGATTCACACGATTACATTGTCGGGTATATCGCCAATTATCACAACCTACTACCAACTGTACTGAAAGTTGAATGTTCCTCTGTTATCAGGCTTTGGTTATGTAGCTTTGTTACTGCTCAAATTGCATCAATTCAACTGCATATGAATGTATGCAACAAGCTATTCATGAGTGTATTATTTACATCAGCTGTCATTCATTTAAATTTCATACAAAAGAGCCGTGGGAAATATGTTTTTCTATGCCAAAACAGGAAACGTTAAAGTAGCGTGACAGGAAACACTGCGTTTCGACTATCCATGGCACTAAATGCTGAGTGAGCCTTATCAGTACAGCCCAGATCCGGCCCATCCAACCAATTATAATATTTGAAAGTTGAACAATGTAGAACAATGCTTCTCGCTTTATATGATCACTGCGTATTGCTCTGCAAACGCGCGTATTTCAATCAACGAATATATAGAACATCGCCTATTCAGACCCGGGTTGAAAACATTTAACATGCCCTAAATCTTTATCAATTCTTTACCACAAACTATAGAAAGCACCCCTGATTACTAGGTACAATCTATTCAGAGCCTCAGAGCCACATGGGCTGTGAGCAGACACTCTTATGTATTCTGTCGCTTATCAGTTGAACGCAGAGAGGCCAGTTTTGACAAAAACTTCCCTTACAAAACGCCCGGCACACTTTCGATTGATGACGTATCACCGTGGCAGGCTTTAATAAAATGATTTTTCTCTCACTGTTGATGATGAAAAGAAGATGGCAAAGACTAAATTATAATGACCCATCATATGAGGCGACCCACTTAGCTCTCAGATAACCGCATATATCACCACTTATCACATAACCGATAACCCGACAAATCCCCAAGTATGTAACAGTTAATTCCAATGTTATTTAAAACCCAAACTTCCTTCACGAAATGTTTCCAATTAGGACAATATTGATTTACTTACGCAATAAGACGTTTTAAAAGCAGTCAACACAATACAAACATATCAAGAGATTGCCAAATACAGGTCCCTACTGTGCCATGGACCGAAGAACAAGACGACTTTGGGCACTGCTTGAAAGCATCATGATGTCCCTACGCAATGTCATTTTTTTTCTGCAAAAAGAGCAATTTAACTGTTAGATTGCTTGATGCCTAAAGGAAATTGAAGTAACTATTTGTCTTTATAGTCTTAATTGTAAAATGATATTTTGCATCCCCTGGCATGATCCACCTTTTTCATTTCTCCCGACCCATCGCAGGCCAAAGAACAAAGGACTGATACAGACCACCGAACCCAGAATAAATATTTTGAATGCGGTCAAGGATTGAGAGCTGCTTGTCTAACACCAGCCGTTTATTTCTAGGGGGGCTTGACCGTACCCTGCTATACAGATGGTTTACAATTCCTCGTATCCACGCTTGAATATCCGCCAGCTCTTATAAAAATTATAGGAAAAATATCAAGTACCCAAATGGAGGATGTTTAAAGATCCACCAACAATCTTCCCAGAACCTGAAAATCCGCACCAAAATATTGTTTAATGAACAAAATTATGGAAAAAAGGAAAAAAACATATTAAATTTGCAAATCCACGCAGCCATTCTAGTCAAGAAATTTTGATACCATTTTGAATTTTTTTTATTAGCAATGATTAGAGGATTAGCTTAGTTGATTAGCTTTCAAAAGGAATGGCTTTCTAAACATCTATTTATACACCACTTTTTGTCACTGCTAGCGTTGGTGGGGGTGGGGCGTCATTACCTAGCTGGGCAAACCATAAGATGTTGGATACATTACAATACTATGTAAGCTCACCTTTCAGGCCAAATAATTTCAGCGCGATTCGATCCGTATCAATTCGTTCAGTGTACACTCACAAATCATATTTTAGGTGTCATAGGCACTTTTACATGGTCATGTGAGAATGAGCTTAAGCATCACATTTATGACATTTATGACACCTTTAGAATGGTAAACGGAGGATCCAACATTTGTTTGAGCGTGATGCGCTGCACCATAATAAAGCGATGCAGTGCACACCTTGCTAGGCAGCGCAAATCCGACTAGAGTCCCTTTTATGTGTCATTTACCTACTCGTGTAGAAACTATACCGATTGGATGTAAGCTGTTGTTAGGTGTTGTTGCTATGAAAATCAAGGAGAACATTTGACAGCAATAATAAGAGCATGTGTAGCGCAATGACAAAAACGCCGGCGTTGTCATTGACCTAGACGTGGTCACGCAATAAGGTATAGAGATGGGCAGAAGCAGGCGGCATTGTTACCAGATGAATCTTAATTTATAACAGCTGCAACCAGTGGATAACAGAGGAAGATTATGCTTAAGTACTTCACTTGTGAACACGGAGGTCTGCTGTGGTCTGACCTTGAATCTGTCCCTGGTGATATTTAATGACTTAAGCTGCAGTCGGCACTTTTGATAACAGAGTTTAACTAATCGCTTGTGACATGGATATTTACAATTTATAGCAGCGTCGAATGAATGTATCATAGCGAAATTCGCAAGATATGTGCTAGCGTTCGGTCCTTAGTACTGCTGAATGGCATCGTAAATATGCTACTGTAATACTGCTATCGGTCGTTGATATAGTAAAAGTAATTAACGGGCAATGAGTTTAGCAATCCGTTTACTTGTTATTTCTAAATGAAGACGTCTAACGGGTATTATTCTACAGTTCCATTGTTCATGCATTTTATGCAGTTTATGGATTAGTGTAGGTGCAGAATAATATATTGCTAATGGCATATTTCCTGGATGCGTGATCGAATATGTCAATGCCTTCCAACTGCTACCTGAGAGATGTCGATATATCACGCCGTTACATGCAATGTCATGAAGGTAATTTCGATCATATGGTATGAGCACAATTAGTGACAATAAATAAGAATCACCCCAATGTAAATTTGTTTGACAAACTACAGCAATGGTCAAAACTCATTTTTGCTCCATTGAAGAAGCACTTAATGATTACATAGTGGCTATATGTTGAAGCCGTTATGACGCATACCATCATTGTCGAAGGTGGCTGTCGCAATAGTATGTAGAAACATACAGGAGGTGGTAACGCGCTGGCAGAAAAAATCAAAGAGTCGTGTTTTTTTGGCTGTTGTATGGTTAAAAGCGGCTCCATATTATGCGAGCATATTAGCAGCGCTTTGAGGAACACCCAACTTACACAGAAATAGCATATGAGCTGTTGACTTGCACCATTCAATCCCCTGGTCCATTCAAGCGATCTCAATGGTTCCCTATATGGCGGCCATAGCCATTCTGGCTGATCGTTAAATTGCCCCGGTATGAAATTTTACTGCATTTATGCCCATAATGGCCAGTTCAGCGCGCTACGAACAGCCAGTGAGTAACCCAGAATGAGTCCGAGGGGATCTATACACAGTGCCATTGACTTGAAGGTATGCGGAGCTCTTAAGCTAAATAACAGTAAGCATAGACACATATACATGTTGTGTGTATTTCAGCTCACGAAAACTAATTGCTTAAAGTTGCTCGAGTGACTGGCTGTGATAATGTCTATTTATCGGTCGAATCGATTTCCACGACTTTTTGCGATCTGTCATTGGCATATAGCCTTTATTAGATTAAATTAAGGTGATTCACCTAGGTATCCGTGTGCTACAATCTCGTGCTATGTGAAGCATAACACAACATGGCTCACATGTAATCAATCATGTCTTCTGCTTTTTAATTTGGGGTTAATTAATAGCATGGGTAATATGGTGGCCGGTTCTATCCCATTAGTTTATTTGTGTGGCTATTACACACAAACTGCACATTGGAACATATTTTAATTTAGATTTGACACAGTTGGATTTGTCACCGTTAACTTGTTTTGCAACAACATTGAGGAAATGTATGTTTACCACAGGTTGCCTTCCACAAAATACGGCTGCTCTCGACGAACACACTGTTTAACTATAATCACCATATCGCCAAATTAATATAGTTTCTCATTGGTTTCGTACATCAAGGTGTATTGTACTCAGAAAGGAATAATGGATCGACGGAACATTACTGCGAAGAAAACCGGTTCAAAGTATTACTATAATCGTATTATAGAATATCCTCCCACCCCGTATCGTCAGACTGAAAAGTGTAAGCTGTCGTTCTACTCTTTTATTTAATGGCCAACCAATGATAAGCAATTTCCTAAAGACTTAAAACATAGTAGACCTCAATAATAAAAGCGGAGATAAGGGCATATTGGGTCGGAGAGCGGATTGTAAACGCATTAGGTCAGGAACAATGTTGATTACTATTTGAACATACCATCTTATCTTTCAGTTGATTAAAACTTCAAAGTATCGTGATTTCTAGCTTTTATCTGAAGAAACCCGCGTTTGATACCTTTGTCCACATTAATGATGATGACCCTTAAAAATAAAAAATATTGAGAGCGTTTCATCCACAAGCCAAAGTCAATTGCTCTGTTGCACTTTAGGGTATTTGCTGGCTAACATATCAATCATTGCCACATTTGCCTACGTTACTTGCAACTCTGCCATGAGCAGTAATAACCCCTCCTCTGCAACATATCGTACGATTACGTCACGCAGTGGTAATTGCTCAGAAATTCAAAAATGCAAACAACAGAAACATTTATTTAGACATAAGTAATACTTATTGAAAATAAATTGTAATTGTTCCACCATTTCTGATTTGGAAATTGCGGAAGCTTTCTTGCGTATAAGGTAAATATAATCGAAATAGCTTTTGGTTATGCATTTACCGTTGGCCGATTATCTTGTAGGTTATTTACAGTGTAAATGCATAATTATTCACAGCGCGGAAGAATGCCAGATTACGTAGTACTAATCTTCGGTGGAATTCCCAACTAATGGTAAGGTTGATGAATTAAGCAAGTCAACTGCTTGTTATAAGCAATCCTTCCATAAATTTTCCTCGAGTAACATGCATTGCTTACCCACATCGAGCTTGATGAATCTGGCTGATTGTTTTGCTCACTGGTTTATAGAAAACAAATGCAAGGAACAATGTCTGTAGTCATCAAGGCTACATGCAGTCGTTGTTGTAATACGGGCAAACGGACACTAGGACTTGCAAACAAACCATGTTAATGCAGCATTGGGAATGCATTGTTCTATCTGTAGTACATTGTCGCCTTTCCTATGTTGAAGGCATTCTGGAATTATCTTTTTTTTCACAAGTCACTTGTTTTAAGGCCTTTAACGCCACAACCATTATCATCACGCTAGGAAGTCAAACATTGCGTTGAGTGATTGCCTTGTCATGACCCGTGACAACCTGTAGAAACCTCGTCAATGCACCAACTCGTGCACTATACGTCCGTTTCATTTACGTCATTAAACATTGTGTGCACTTGATAGCAGAAGTCGTTACAAGTTCGTGTTCACAAAATGCTAACAAATTAATTCAACTTGAGAACTTACGTTGCAAAGTACCCAGAGCAGAAGTGAGCCAAAGGTTATTGCAAACAAACCATGCAGCATTGTAACTGATCTTGTATCGCTTGAAATATGAAGGTATGGTGCAATTTGTAGGCGAGGCATTCTTGGCAAAGTGACTTTCATGGTGATTTAATTGCAATGTACGGCGATTATTAATTGAAGATTGATGTTGATTGGTTGAGTATGTGAACAACTGTGCTCAATTACAATCAGTGTTTAGATTAGTCGGCATTAGCCTTCCCATTAACCGGTCAACCAATATACTTCATTAGTGGGCACTTATACCATACAGATCACGATACCGCAATCAGTTTGATCAAATACGGTGGTGCAATCCGGATATTTACCCAGATGTATGAATACTTGAAACCTACGGCATAACCTCTTTGTGGATCGATATTTCTTTTGAACTGATGTAAAATGGACTAAACGGATGTGATTGCCATGCTACCCAAAAGTGCAAACTAACATATGCTCCCAGGTATTTAAGTAGATATCACTTGCGTGTAAATACCATACATCGATCTCAGTTGAGCTTGTAGCTCATAGATACCTAACGGAATAGAACTTAGTGAAGTCGCAGCCAATGTGAATGAAAGAAATATTTGTAAGCAAAGGCAATAATTTGAAGACAAGATGCTGCTCAGTTATCAGCCACGTCGACCTTTTGAGGTCAGAGTTTGATAATGATTACGGCCAGCCAATACTTGGGTTCCATGTCTGCATCCCATAAATCTGCGTGAAGTTCAGTTGTTAAGAGGTTAATTTCATTAATCAGTGATACTTTATTTTGTGTAGGCAACATTTCACATACGCAGCACTTAACCTTTCCTTTCAATTAGAGATAATATTTCATTATTTTGATAAAGTAATTAATCGTCATTTCGATCTCCCATATAACCATACTGCTGCCACCATCAGTCACATGCAGAGAAACTTTACGAGCCACAGACTGGTTGTTGCAGCCCGCATAAGAGTTTTTTCATTCAGTTGATGTACCTTATAAATTATCAAACAAAAATGGGTATTAAGTGTTCATTTAAGTATTCCGAACAATTTCTGGAACTATCAGGATGGGACCGTTTGCTAGTGATTATTGACCACCACGATGCAGCTGCAAAGGCGGCATCCGCGTCATGCAAATTTAATGCCAGAAGAATACATGAGCTCATCGGAAACACTGTGCTACCAACAAATTCTGAAAGAGTACAAACAAGCAGGCGAATGTAAAACATGAGGGACAAACCATATAAACAGTGTCTTGCGTTGCCGCCAAAAATGAAATGCTGAATGGGTTGGTGAACCCGTCTAAATTACTATCATAATAATTCGTTTCCCAAATAGGACAGACGAGACTCACCTGCATTGCAGACGTAGTTTACAGGAAGCTTGCATATGACTTGCACATAGAGCTTTATTTAGATTTACTGAGTAAACAGCTCACAGTATCAATCATGCATTCTGAAGAAGGTTTTCCTATCATCAATGCCTTGGCAGTGAAATGCTATTACCTATCACCTGCAGAATCTAACCTTATGACAGTAAGCACTTCAACCCAAAGCTTCCAAACTCTCTTCACTTATTGATATCTAGGAATATATTATTGTAGACAATACGTTAGGTAACAAGTTGAAGATAATCATGTTGCAAATAAACTCCCTCGTTCATAGCAAGAGGTTTTCCATACATTTCGGATGCGACTTCAGTATCATATCAATGATTAGTGCTTTCTAGTGCCATTTAAATATCTAGTTATGTAAAGGCAATCTTGGTTTCACAAGTCTATTATTTCATCTATCATTCATACATTACCATTCATATAATGCACCATAAAATGTGCACTTAAATTATATGTTCTATGCTACATCGGTGCTATTGACAGCGCATCAATATCGGCTAATCTGCTATGTACTATAGCGGATCTTTATCATTTACACCACAAAGTGCTCATCAGTTATATGCTAAATTTGTTAGATTGACAGAAGGTTTATGCTCTTTTCGTCTGACAACTAACAGCTTATCCGGTTATACGCATCAACATGACCTCAGCCTTACACGGTTATGGAATCATATACGAAAGACAAGCTTCCAAGGCTAACAGGTGTTTCCCTGCATCGCACCCTAGGGGAGTATATTGTTGCACCAGTGAGAGTGGGTTTTATAAAGAGGGTTACTTAGGTGAGGTGATTGATCTTAAATAATGTGAGGTTCTTATGAGCCAGTCTAGCCAATACGTGTTCTACATACACAACAAAGAACATTTTACATGGTTACATATAAAAGGGCAATATATACTTTATTGTCATCAATTATATCACATAACCGTTTTAATTGTAACGTATATTCTGAAGATGTGGCACACTTTATGTTTTACTGCTGTATCACTTAACCTGACAAAGGGCATGGCAGGTAATGTGTGTGACGTCCTTGCAATATCAGCAATAATATGTGACATTGTTATCCAGATCCAATTCGTCGTAAGCAGAAGGACTAGCATATATTGGTTATGCACATTGTAATTAGAGATGCATCTGTTAAGACTGTTACTTGCGTCATGCATAGCCAAGCAGTGTACCACAAGTGTAACCACCATATCCACACTGTTGATGTATAGCTGTTGGAATATGGGTGCAATTAACTATGTGAAGTTGGAGAACCTACGCAAATATGATCTCTGGCAATCTCACCCACATTTGCTATTTACACTTAATTGTACCTTTATAACCTGACATACGGAGCGCTATATGGGGGCATATGTCTGTGCATCGTGGTGGACTCAGGTAAATGTAAGTCATACTATGCGCTATTGAATGGCACATGGCAACATTCCACTTTCGCCCTCTACATGTTTATTCACTGGTGTTCGGTATAAAAACCGCAGTTGGTCATCACTTTGGCAATTTCATTTTCAAACACCTTCATCATCCGAAGCAGACATGTGTGTATTCAATATTCACAATTTCTGAGTGAGAGATAAGCATAAGTGATGGCTTGTAAGCCATGACTGACGTAGACCATCAAATCGGCCCAACACCTGCTGGAGGCATTCGCTGCTTACATTCCTGCGTCAGTTTGGTATTCATGTATGAGTTTAGTCGTCCCCGTTGCCTGGGACGTTTTGTGTTCACGCGTGTGTATCGTGTGTTTTATCGGTTGGCCTAATTCACTACGAAACAGATGAGACCCAACATATTCATGAAGAAAAATGATGCTGTCCGTTTTATCTAGTCTATTTGTACTCCACATGTTCCATTACAACGCGTTGATATTAATTAAAGAAGACCTGAATAAAATCAATGTAATAGTTTTTTTAGTCACAAGTTCTGACATTGTTGCAGGATTGTAGACATGAGGCATTGGTGACTGTGATTATATAGAATGACGCAACTGTCTTCGTAAATGTTTGCTGAAACACTTGATCACAATAACCGCAAATTTAGAACTCATTCTGTGGCGGTTACATTGCTGGAAATGAAGATTCGTAAGTGCTATAGGCGTCAGATAGGTAATTGGTGCATAAAGGTCATCAGTATTATGTATTACAGCTCAGGTAGGCAGTGAAGTTGGAGTTGGACCAACAGGTGCTCATCAGTTATACGCTACTCCGGAAGGTTGGAAGGGTGCTGGTCCGACAGGGTTTATGACAGTACATATTATCATTTGTGGAATAATAGTTTTCAACTGCAAACGCTTACATCTCAGATAATATTCCACTTTATTGTAGCTGGAGATAATCATTTATAGGATCTCATTATATATTAAGAATAGAAGCTCAGTGATTCATAATATAATGGAGACCAGTACTACTTGTCCATAAAAACGGGCAATACCTGCATACATGCATCACTTTAATAATACGATAGTATTTCTCAAAGCGCACACGATGCGATGTTTTATCTTGTACTGCCTTATCTTCATTGGCAGATTGCATGATGCCCTGTCGAGACAGTGGCAGCTGTGCGGATTTTTTGTGCAAATAAAAATCTCTTACTGGAAACAGAAGCTCTTACATGGTTGACCCTTGTTTGTATTGTTATTATAATTATCCCGAAAGTCTGTTTGTCCCAATATGTATATCTTAACTTGCTCTTGATGAGATATTTCGCGTGCGTAATCACCAGATCAACCTTGACTCGGGTTCGGACAAGTATCAAGGTTTATTTGGTTAGATATAATATTTTGATAGAATTCATACAATGGTTTTACTTGCTCGTTGCCTCAATATGATGATCGTATGGACATTGTAGCCTTGATAATCGTGGCATGCCATTTTGCAACACAAAACCTATATCTTTACTACGTGAAACATGAGGAGCATTATCAGGGTGCAGATGTCTGCTGCATCACTGTCGGTTCGCTCCAGCATAGTCACGTCATATGCTATTAAATGGCATGTGATACCATCGCGGTTGGTTATGGGTGATCTTATGGTTCGTTGCTGTTAAATTTTTTTATCTGCCGAAAAATACAAATATGCCTCAATTTAATTCCAGTTTTGCTTTATGCTTTTTCACCATATAAATAAGTCACTCCTGTTGATAGTTAGTCTATACTTAGCAAAGCTAATATGACCATCTAGTTCGGCTGGAAATAAACTAAAATCAGATATAAATTTAGTGCGATGCCATTACCCCCCCCCCCCCCAGGTTTTTCTCTCGACGATACTTATTTGCATATAGTAAGTTAAGACTGCTTGTTAGAATAAATCAGTGATTACTCAAATAAGCAGATGCAATTTGCAGTGTTTTGAAAGCAGAGACGGTGACAAGCTGGAAATATTTATCTCCGAAGATAAGCATTCTTTTTTCATCAAGGTATGTGATGTTTTTTTTTAATACCCTTCTAATGGTTTTTAAAAACTTCCGGCCGATAGATGAAGAAAGATTTATGTATGCAGTGATGTGCAGAGGTCCCTCTTAATAGTTTCTCTTTTATTGGTGACGTGAGTAATATTTGGAAATGGATTAAGTTTACTAACAATTGTCGAACCGGTCGACAGATTGTTCTCCGCATTGTTGAAGGGTAAATATGAAATGCCTGAAAACATGACTAACACATCCCCTACGACTCTAGTGAATGGTAAACAAACTTGATGTGGGTACATCACCATCATTATGATGATCCTGTGGCGAATTGTTTAATGAATGGTTTGACACAAAAGTGATTCAGATACAAAAGCGAATTGTTTTTATACATTTCAAACATAGCAACGGGTGAACCAATGGATATATTATTCGGTGGTAATTTCTTAAAACTCATTCTTGTTACAATTTTATATTGAAAGATTGTAGGGCACCCCACCGGAAGAGCTCGGGTAACAGCATTGCTTGTCGTTATCGCCTTCGACTGCATGTCGTATTTGCTAATTGACTCGGCTCCCAAACTAGAGGACATGCTTGCATTGATAGAAAAGTATTCATTAATCACTAGCATTACTTATTATTATGCATTGTCGTTTCATTACAGATGATATATATATATATAGAGATATATATATATATATATATATATATATATATATATATATATATTATATATATATAGATATATATGTATATATATATATATATAATATATATATATATATATATACATATATATATATTATATATATATATATATATATATATATATACATATATATTTATATTTATATACATATAAATATACATATGTATATTTACATATTATAAATATATAGTCGAGATACGGATTAACTTGTAAGTTAAACGATATATAAATGGCAAATACAAGAAATCAATGCTCTAAACTCACTTCGTACCTGAAGCATTTTGGATATGTATTATCTACGAATGTGTAATTTATTGAATCGCTCACAAGGGTGGTTTCATGGTTCTAATTGGACCTATCAATATACGACTAATGGCGTGAGGCAGCACAATGAGAAAGCTTCTTGCCGCTTCATAGCTTTCTATGCTACCTCAAGCCTCTAACGTCTTGTCAATCATCCTGAGCTTACTTGATCGGGGGTCCACAAATAGCCCAACATGTCAACGCACGTTATATTGATGACGTATAATTATAAAAGCAACAGAAGAAGACGGAGTTAAAGTTCAGCTTTCATTGCCATTGCAACATTCTCTGACTACATAATGTATGAGATACCAAAGCCTCATGGTTGACTTATGCTTTCATCTTTTAGCGATGGAGGGAATACCATAAAGAGAACAATGGTTACTCTTGGACACAAGGCGATAAATGTATGATGACGTGCTTGCCTTTTGCTTCAACCATCTGATACATGCTATGCTAGTATAAGGTTCACATGCAAAAGGATAGCGAAATCTTCCTGTCCGCTACACATCGCATGGCTTGCAAACAAAGCGGTAATATATCAATGTATTACATCAACCAACCCTTTGTAAAGCACACAGTGCATAATTCCGCAATTATGTCATGAACCTTGTTCTACGTTAGTTATATGCATATATATTTTTATAGTAACGGTAACAAGCATTACAACTTTTGACGATGATAACGTTGCTGTGATTGATGATGGGCTGATGTTCAGTTGATTCATATCATTATCCACTAAAAGTGTATTGCAAAATAAAGCACAGCACGGGTAGCAATTATTGAAGTTCGCGCGACAGGCTTGGTACTGTGGTAATTGATTTCAGCACCACAACGTCAACCAGGCAAAAGTATGCCGCTGCTAGCTCATTTAGTGCCGCGGTGAGTAAATGACGTTGACAAGAGTCAGATAATCCGGACACTCACATGGATTCTTACTGGTGTAAAAAATGGCGTTCTTGACTTTAAAAATCTGATTCACAAGTTTGTATTCCTAAGTCTAACATATAAAGTAACATGAGATGGTTGGCCGTAATCTTGTTATTCTATAGCTTGGCCATATCACTTGTAAGAACCCGGAAGCATAGTGTGAGCACGGTTTCTTACCGTCGATTTTTGTCAGAGAGCAGTTGTGCCTTTATTCAGAGTACGCTGGGCAGCTAGAAAAGGTCTTTCAACGTTCTGCAATGGGCCATAGTGCATTATCCCCTGATAAGCAGGCATGTTAGGAATGATCTATTCTAAAACCATGCAATCAGTAATACGTAGGATGCCACTTCCATTCAAGTTGTTTATACATCCATCTACTCAGCTATGAGTAAATGTTAGAATGAAGGCACAGCTATAGCAATAGTTCGGCATACACATAACGCCTTCGTGTTAGTGTTCCCTTTATCCAGCTATATACTTTGCGTGCTTATGTGTTTCATGAGCAAGGCAAAACGATAAGGTAAGTACGTAACCACGTGATAAGCTACCAGGCCTCTTACAGCTGATTCTGATATCCAGGTAACATGTAAGGCTTTATGATATCGCTAATGCCTCAAATAAAACCCGACTTGCATGTTCACAGGAGCAATAGACATTACTAATCTGTATCATGCGCAATAGCTGTTCACTAAATATAGTAAGGGTGCAGCTGTTAAGGTAGACGAACCAATCAGCAGAGAGAAAGTTGTTTATCCAATCGACCAAGTTCAACGCGCCTTTTACTGACACTCGGCCCTACCGTTTAGGACACATTATGCGCTTTGCACTAATACACAAAGTTTTCAAAGACGCATTAGTCTTTGAAATGGTAAACCAAGTGCTGAAAATTTTATGAAACCTGTTACATATTAATTTTTATTTTGCTGTGCGAGGCTTATCGACCAAGTCTAGAGTAAGGCAATAGATTGCTTGGGAGCACGCCTATATCCACTACCCTCACTGGAACTCCAAATTATCCAACATGTTTGAAGTTGGTCGCCATTTGTAATGTGATTTGATCGTGACTTTTAACGTAATTATCCCTTATTCAGTTTGATTCACGTCTTCACGGGAAAATATTCAACGATCGTAAAACGTGCAATATGAACGAGGAATGAATCCTCTGGTATATGATTACAATAGCGAGCAATAAAATAATGAATTAGATAGCAACTACCAATAATGCATTCCTGCGGACTATCAGCCCGGGTTCGATTCGTGGTAGATGCAACGATTGTTTTTATACGTCGCGTATATTCCGATATCGCTCAATATTGACGAATAACGCATCGTCACCTTTCTCTCATTGTCAATATTGTTACCATGGTTATATTTTTTTACATAAAATTATTCGTCTAAAATATCTGGATCCGCATGTAATGATTTTGTCAAAGGTGCTACGATCAGTGTTAATCGTGTCGTCTACTCTCCTTTGACTCTTTCACTCATCCGCAAGTTTTCATTTAGGGCCCTATCAATGTGATATGCCTGTTTACTACAAACACGCCCGTCCCCCTTGGTACCCTTGACGTCACATTTAACAAAATGCGTTATGATAAGCCCAATTCTTCCATCAATGCATTTCAACAAATCTTTGAATGATGGTTGATGTTGTCTTAGGGCAACCTTGCTTTTATTTTAACACCTTACCGTTAGCAAACACGCACAAGATTCACACAATTAAATTGTCGGGTACATCTCCAATGATTACAACCTATTACCACCTGTACTGAAAGTTGAATGTTCCTCTGTCATCTGGATACTTGGTTATATAGCTTTGTTACTGTCAAATTGCATCAAATCGAATGCATATGAATTATACAACAAGCTATGCATGAGTGTGTTTTAACACCAGCAGTCATTCATTTCAATGTCCCACAAGGGAGCCGTTTAGAACATATTGTTGTGCTATGCAAAAACAGGCAAAATTAAAGTAGCGCGAGAGAAAATACTGTGTTTCGACAATCCATGGTACTGCAATGCTGAGTGAGCCTTATCAGTTCAGCCCAGATCCGGCACCTAGAAACCCAAGGGTTTTCATTATTTCATTCGTAGAACAAATTTCAACCAATGCTTCTCTTTACATCATTCTGTGTATGGCTCTGCAAACTCGTGTATTTCAATCAACGAATATTTAGGACAGCACCTATTCAGACCCAGGTTAGAAACATTTAACATGCATTACATCTTTATCAATTTGCTTATATCACAAGCTGTAGAGAGCACCACGGATAACTAGATGCAATTCTTTCTGAGCAACCATTACATGCGTTGTAAGCATGTTTGCCCGTGGCTTATCAGTTGCACGCAGAGAGGCCAGCTGTGACAGAATGTCCCTTACAAACGCCAAACACACGGTCTATGGATAACATAACACCGTAGCAGGCTTTCCTAATAAGATTTTTCTCCCACTGCTGAAGTTTAAATGCAGAGTGCAATGAGTAATAATCAAGACCCACCATGTAGGACGACGCATTTAACTATCACATAGCCGCATATCACCGCCTACGTCATCACCGATTACCCGCCAAATCCCAAGTATCCTCATCTTAACAGTTAATTCCAATGTGCTGTAAAGCCTAAACTTCCTCTGCGAAATGTTTCCAACATACCCTCACAGCAACCCCTACAATATTGATTTAATAATGCTATTTGACTCAAACGATGCTGGAATGCATTTTCAAAGAAATCCACACAATACAAACACATCATACCGATACGTTGTCAGAAAAAGGTTTCTTGTGTGCTATGGCCGGAAGTACTAGACAACTTGGTAACGATTGTCCTTTCGCGTCTCTTTAAACTGCACGCAGAAGGTTGAAGGATCTGAACAGTTGCAGGATTGAAAGCCTTATTAACACTAATTACTGATTATGTTCATAGGCATCCCTAACAATCATAAGACAAACCTGTTTGTGGGCTACAAAGATTAGAGTTAAGTGAAGAAATGACGAACATTTGATTCAAATAATTAGCCCGACAACTGCGAGTTGAACAGCTTGAGAAGCGCGACTTTCGAAGCAAGGGTGGAGGCTGGTTCTTATTATCTGATAGCTGCCAGAATACGTGCAACAATTATGCAATATATACCTTACTATATATACGACCAGAGGGTTGTTTATTGGTAGCGAATAGCTTTTTGACTATAAGCATGGATTGTCACTGATGTAAAGTAAACTTCGAGTTCCATAAAATGATGATATTAATGCAAAACTGTATGAAACTACCGCGGTTCTTCTAAGCCGGTTTATATTGTTGTAGGTAGCCTTACATATATCTTGAGTATTATTCATCCGATTGTGAACTGTCACGTTATGCTGGAAAACGTCGTTATACCCGACTGCATGTGAGAGTATTCGGCTTTATGTCTACAGCTATGAGAGGTACCTTACAAATTTAGTCTGTGATTGAATAAAACATACATATACCTTGCTCATGGTATGCACATGGCAATAATCATTTGTAAACCTGATCGCATATATTGCGAAAAAATAGCAAGTATCTAAATGCAGGATGTTAGAGGATCACCAGAGAGGCGAGTCCAACAACAATGTTTCCAGAACCTTAAAATCAGCACAAAGTTGTTGTTTATAGAACAAAATCGAAAAAAAGTAAACATCCAACTTAAGTGTGCTAATCCAAGCAACTATACTGGTCAAGGGATTTTGGATACCACCTTTGATTTTTTTATTAGAAGTGATTAGAGTATTAGCTTAGTTTAATTTATTCGGCTGATGCTAGCAAAAGGAATATATTTCTAATCATCTATTTATACACCGCTTATTATATTTTCACTGTTAGGGTTGATGGGGGCTAGGCGTTATTACCTAGCTCGGTAAAAAAAAAGATGTTGGATACATTACAATACTACGGTAGCTCAACTTTTGGAGTTCTCTTTTCTCCATTGCTTAGACCTCCTTGCTGCTGGTGAGTCAGTGTAATCTCGCGTTAAAATGGTGGGAACAGCAGTTGGGAGAATATTCCTGTAACATTTATACCCATATATGAGTGCATCTCTCACTGTCAGACCCAAAATGCTAGCTAGACGCTACGCAAAGACCCAGTGGACACAGTAAATCTGCCCTTGTACGCCACATTTGACATATCCATTGCTCACGCAATTTGTCCTCCTGAGGTGAACATGATAATCGAACGCTTCATGATGAAATGTTCCAACAATTTGCAACACAACGCTTCGGCATGACTGATCCCGACTAAACAATTCATAAATTCACGGTTGACAGCGGTTTCTATGGCAGCTGATTTTGGCGGCTGAACCTGGGTTCATCCATATGCGTTATTTCCGGTTGACCTAGGTTCGTGCACAAAATACCGCTTCGCTCAAAAGAATGTTAAATATCTCTTTTATAATTTGTCGGAGGCCCAAAATTTCAACGCCATTCGATCCGCATTGATTCGTTCAGGTTGCACTCACAAATCATATTTTAGGTGTCATACGCACTTTAATGTGGTTATGTGAGAATAAGCTTCAGCATCGCATATATGACATTTATGACACCTTAGGATTGGTCAACGGAGGATCCAACCTTTATTTGAGCGTGATGCGCTGCACCATAACACAGCAATGCAGTGCACACCTTGCTAGGCAGCGCAAATCCGACTAGAAGTCCCTTTTCTGCGTCATTAACCTTTTCATGTAGAAACTCTACCCATTGCGTGTGAGCTGTTGTTAGGTGTTGTCGCTATGTATAAAGTATACCTAAACTGGCCAGATTATACATTTACGGCCCTCGGCATCCAATGGCATAGTACCATTAAGAAAACAAATACATTCATCTGTCTGGTGTTACGGAAAAGTAGGTTAGCAAGATATCACTTCCGTATAATCTAGTGTAGCTTTTTGGGGTATGAAGAAAACTAGTAAGAAGTAAGGGGAAAGGGATGTAATATGATCACTCCATTAATTATTGGCTGTGTGAGTTCCGTTTAAATGTCATCTCATATCAATACACTGTGTGTATGCAATGAATCAAGAAGGTGGGATATAAGTAGGTCAGAACTCAAATACGAATATGAACGAATTTTGAAGCGCGTCTATTTCACCATACCACATGTCTCGCATCATCATGCTACATATCAGACAAATGTTCATTCCAAAAAGAACAGTCTGCCGCCGTTTAGGGATACAAAGCTGCAGCATTCACGGCGGCGATATAGCATTAACAGATTGGCAACCTGCGCCATGCAGCTATTTAGATATAAGCACAGATAATCAAGGAGAACAATCGACAGCAATAATAAAAGCAGATGTAGCGCAGGTGTTGCAAGGCCAAAAAGGCCGGCGTTATCTGTGATCTAGACGTGGTCACGCAATAAGGTATATAGCTGGGCAGAAGCAGGCGGCACTGTTAATTCTTAATTCATAACAACTGCAACCAGAGGATAATAAAGCAAGATGAAGCTTAAGTACTTCACTTCACAGATGTCTGCTGTTGTCTGATTTTGAATTTGACCGATGGGATATCTAGTGACTTAAACTGCAGTTGGCACTGTTAATAACAAAGTTTAACTTATCGCTTCCGACACGGATATTTACAATTTATAGCAGCGTCGAATGTATCATAGCGAAATGCGCAAAATATGTGCTAGTGTTCTGTCCATAGTACATCTGAATGGCATCGTAAATAAGCTACTGAACAGGCACAGCATTCAAATACAGCCATCCTGGACCCATAACATCTTTTCCAACTAGCATTCCTACTAATGCAGCTACTGTTCATTGATGTTGTAAAAGTAACTAACCGGCAAAGAGTTTAGTAATCCATTTACTTGTTATAAGCAATTCTCAATGATGACGTCTAACGGGGATTATTCTACAGTCGCAATATTCCGTTGTTCATGCATTTGATGGATTAGTGTAGGTGCAGAATAATATATTGCTAATGACGTTTTACCTGGATGCGTGATCGAATATTTCTATGCCTTCCAACTGCTCCCGGGGAGATGTCTTAATATCACACCGTTACATGCAATGTCATGAAGGCAATACGAACATAACTTGTGGTATGAGCACAATAAATGACAATAAATAACAATCACCCGATGTAAATTTGTTTGACGGAAACTGCAGCAATGGTCAAAACGCATTTTTGCTTCATTGAAGAAGCACTTAATGATTACATAGTGGCTTTATGTTGAAGCCGTTATGACGCATAATATCATTGTCGAAGATGACTGTCATGGTCGTGCAAATAGAACATACAGGACGCTGAGACGCGCTGGCAAAATTCAAAGAATCAAGAATCGGGTGTTTGTGGCCGTTGTATGGATAAAATCGGCTCCATATTATGCGAAAATATCAGCAGCGCTCACGCAGATATAGCATATGAGCTGTTGACTTCCACAGAACATGCTGATTGAGGAATGTTGATACACCCACCATTCAATCCCCTGGTCCATTGAAGCGATCTCAATGGTTCCCTATCTGGCGGCCATAGCCATTTTGGCTGATCGTTAAGTTGCCCCGGTGTGAAATTTTATTGCATTCATTCCTATAATGGCCAGTACAGCACGCAACGAACAGCCAGTGAGTAACCCAGAATGAGTCTGAGGGGAGCTATATACAACGCCATTGACTTAACGCTATGCGGAGTTCTTAAGCTAAATAACAGCAAGCCATCTTACCACTGCCAATGCAATACCAGCCCTCTAAGGAATTATCAAGACTATCGAAGTGGTCAATTGAACGTTACAGTAGTGACCGAATTATTCCTCTAGCTTTGAGGGTGTGTGGGAAGAGTATTTGGTGTAATGCTGCTGCTGTCCTTTATGTCCTTGGAGATGGTAATGCTCCACTTAGTAAAAACATGTAACTGATTGTAGCAGCCATATACGAAGAACGTCAGAATATGCTTGATCACTGAAACTAACCAGAGTTCAGCAGTAAAATAAAAGGAATTTTGGTATGCTTATAAGGTACACATATACCTGTGTGTTATCCAGCTCAAATGAACCAATTGCTTAATGTTGCTCGAGTCACTGGCAGTGATAATGTCTTTTTATCAGTCCAAATCGATTTCCGCGACTTTTTGCGATCTGTCATTGGCATATTGCCTATTTTACCTAGGTAACCGTATGCTACAATCTCGATCGATGTGAAATTTAACACAAAATGGCTCACATTCATTTAATCATGAGGAAAAGCATGTATACACCATGTTGCCTTCCACAAAATAAGACAGCTCTCGAAGAACACGCTGTTTAACTTTTTTTCACCGTATCGCAAAATTAACATAGTTTCTCATGTGTGCATGTGAGCATTTAATAACAGAAGTCGTTACAAGTTCATGTTCACAAAATGATAATTCAATGTGAAAACATTATTGCAAAGTGCCCAGAGCAGAAGTGAGCCAAACGTTATATGACACGTGTAACTGATCTTGTCTGCTTGAACACCGGCTTATATCACTGGTGCAATATAGCGCTTGCAATAGCGACTTTCAGGGAGATTTAATTGTAGTGTAGCGGCCATTATTAACTGATGTGGTGTTTAAAGGCTTAAAATGTGAAAAAGGCAAAATTAATTAAATTTATATATAAACGTAGCATCTTTGGTTGAATTATTACAAATATACAATCAGTCACTCGGCGTAGCCTAAGCTCATGAACGGTCACCAATACACTTCATTAGGGGCACTTATACCATACAGAAGCACGCTACCCGCTTCAGGTATTCAAGGTACTGTGGCCATGCGATGATATTTACCAAGATGTTTGATTACTTGAGCACCTACGGACACTCAAGATAAGAAGATAACAGATATGACTGCTATTGTGAATCGATATTGCTTTTGAACTGATGTAGATTGGTATAAAAGGGAGGTGACTGCCATGCTACCCAAAAGTGCAAACTAACCTAAGCTACCAGAAAATGTGAGGAAACCGCAGAGTAGAGATCACTTGCGTGTGAATCGTGATGCTATTTTGCATCGCATCGATATCAGTTGAGCTTGTAGCACGTAGATACCTAACGGAATAGATCCTCGTTAAGTAGCAGCAAATGCAGATGTGAATGCAAGACATATTTGTAAGCAAAGGCAAATGTAAAAGAATATTGAAGACAAGATGCTGCTGAGTTATCAGCCACGTCGACCAATTGAGGTCAGAGTTTGATAATGATTGCGGCCAGCCAATACGTGCGTTCCATGTCTGCGTCTCATAAATCTGCGTGATGCCTGGGTGTTAAGGGGTTAATTTCATTAATTAGTGATAATTTATTGTGTGTATATAACATTTTACACGCACAGCACTTAACCCTTCCTTTAAACAATTATAATAGCAGTTTGCCATAGAATTACACTTGGGGGCACACAACAATATTTTATTTCATTATTTTGATAAAGTAATTAAGCGTCATTTTGACCCCCCCCCCCCCATATAACCATACTGCTGCCACTATCAGTCACATGTAGAGAAACTTAACGAGCCACAGAATGGCTGTTGCAGCCCGCATGGGGGCCTTTACGATCGCCAGGTTGTGGTATTTACCAGCAATTTGCATGTAGCTTGGGGCAGCATGCCTGGCATGGTAAATCTCTAAAATACGCACATACAGACGCAATTCCTTATCATGGGATATTCAACTATTCAAAACCACCAGGATGTTTCAGTCTAAAACTAACCACTCCGATGGTCTCTTGTGATAGCTACATATATGCAACATCTAAGCTTAAGTCAAACATATAAGACCATCATCCTATACATTCGCACACAAGGGTCATATTTAATATATTACTGGTTCTGTATGATATATCCACCTTACAGGTAATACTAGTGGACTGCTGCGTTGCTTTAGACCATTATATAGCTTCATGTTTACTACGTCAGCGGCCCCGTGTGTGGATCCTCGTAGTTATGTTCTTGGTAATTCGCTGGTTGGTCATGGCGCCCAGTTATAGCCGCTCAGGAAAACGAGTTTAATCAAGGTTATACATGGGGCAATTTACGGTGAGCTAGAATGGTAACAGCAGCCCGAAGGTGAGTCATGAAGATCACAAGTAATAATCAAAAGGATTGAATGCAGCTGTAATGTTCGGGCAAAAACGTGTCGCTAACAGTTGTCATATTGCAGCATGGAATTTCCTTTAGCTTTCCTAATATGGCTGTGTATGCGGCTCATAATTTGGAAATACCTGCGCTCGTCATCCTAATGCGGCATGCCACAGTAATTTCAGCGAATACAGCATCTGGCAAAGGCGTATTGGACTGTGTAGCACGGAACAAGGGCTCGTCATGCGGGTTGAACTAAGTTGATGTACCCTGTAAATTCTCAATTAGCAAATGAGAATGGGTATAAAGTGTACATTTAAGAATTCCTAGTATAGCACTTAGCATCATAACGTACTGATAACAAGCTGAGAGAGCCAACTATGTCATACAAAATTTTGGCCGGGATCAACAGTAAAGTATAAGCAGGTAGCTCGACAAGCTGGAAGCGGCTCATTAAAAAAACAATAAACCTTCACCCAATAAAAAAAACCACTAGCCCCCAAAATCAGAAATACCTATGTGTGAGCAATTTCAGGAACTATAAGGATGTGACTAGTTGCTAGTGATTATCGACCAAAACTGTGCAGCTGCAAAGGCAGCATCCGCGTCATGCAAATTTAATGTCAGAAGGATAAATGAGCTCAGCAGAAACACTGGTCTAGAAACAAATTCTGAAAGAGTACAAATAAGCAGGCGAATGTAAAACATGATGGACAAACCATACAAACAGTGTCTTGCGTTGCCACCAAAAATGAAATGCTGAATGGGTTGGTAAACTCATCTAAATTACTCTCATATTAATTATTTTTTAGAATAGGACAGACGAGACTCACTGGCATTGTAGACGTAGTTTACAGGAAGCTTGCATATCACTTGCAAATAGAGCTTTATTTAGATTTACTGAGTAAACAGCTCACAGTATCAATCACGCATTCTGGAGAAGGTTCTGACATCACCAATGCCTCGGCCACGAAATGCCTTTTTATTTGGAATACGTAACGACAATTTCTCAAGCTGCAGGTCGTGTATGATGCTGATTAAAACACGCTAATAGATCAATCATAGTAATACGCGGCTGATTTTAAAGCATTAACCATCAGGTAATATGCCCTGTGCATAGAAGGTATATTCTTGTCGCTTGTGAAGAATTTAGGCAATCCTGCGTACATAACAAAGACTTGGGTTGAAGGGCACTTGGATGCAAATATACTGGTCTTAAAGATTTGATGACATTTTCACCGTGAACGTCGGCACTGTGTATGGTCGTAGTGATGAAGTCAATTGAATGGTAAGTGGAAAACTGGATGTTTATTTCTGAATGTTGGGGGTACGGATTCTCGTATCCCGCAAGTCCGAATATACATTGCAAAACTACGGTATGGAGTAACTCTGGTGATGTCCAGAGGCTACTGCTGAGCTGGAATTCCAAACTGCTACTTGCCGTACGGAGTTGGCCTTCCAACTTGGTCCGTACGACGAAGACTGTATCGTTGCCCAAATACTGAATGTGTCTTACTTTTGGGGACGGAGGTATTTATACAAGTGTGTGGCGTCGTCAGCAAGCGCGGATGTACAATTTTCTTTTAGCTTTAATTGAAGATCAAACGGTCTGATGTTAATTGTTATGGGAATTGACGGGTTTGGAATGTTTACTTCAAAGGGCTCTACTTGCTACACCGGGACTATTTAATTTGGATAGTGACCGTTTACTTCAGATATCTCGTTTAGGTATTTAAGTGGAGGGGGGGGGTTATGACTCCACACTGGTTGACGACGCTTACTAAGGTTAATACATAAATCTAAATGATAAGGACGGTCACAACATATTGATATTGTCGTGCATCTTAAGCAATTGCTGTAAAAAACTTCTTGCTACAGCCAACGCAACAGAAGCATTTATCATTTCATCCCATCCTGTGGGTATGAAATGTATTGCCTTGCTAATGCTCATAATAGTCCCGGTCATGTAGTAGGTTACCGACCACAACTATTTGCTTTTGCTACTGGAGATAATGCGTTTCTGTCGTTTAACTAATGCAATGAAAATATTGCAAAATATACCAAAGCTTCTGGTGGAACCCAGCAATCTGGAAAAGCATCAACGCCACAGCAACACTGCATATAATAGATAATGTATTCTACTGCTTGATTGATGTGTATCATGTCGAATATGACTAATAACCACAGCAATTGCGAGTAGTAAGCTGAATGAATGAAAATGAATCAAAAGTTTGCAACCACACTGCCTAGCGGTGTGAACAATAGTAATATATTGTCAACCTGCTAACATGGAATCGCATATGTTGTCTCCCTATTTGTGATCCAACTGTAGGCAGTGCCTGTGTTGTATGAATAGGATTGCGCGTGCTTCAGACTGCTTTAAGCCCGGTATCATCTATCATGTATTGCTATTGATACCAATTGTGGTACTGCCGTATTTATAAAGGTGTACAAACAGACACTATGTTGAACTGGCAGTGTACCAACAGTGCACATCTGGTCGATGTTACACCAATCTCCTCGGCAATGCACCCACAGCCATGGCATCAGCTCTATCTCATACCGGTATTTGAGACAGTGCATCAACAGCAGCTCATCTGCAATAGCGGCTTGTAGCTCTATCTTATACCGGACCTGTAACAGTATGGCAGTCGTCCTATAGGTAGTGCATCAATAGCGTCTTGTCAGCTCGAGCTCTATGTTTTACCGGGCCTGTAGGCATTGAACTAATAGCGGCTAATCAGCTCTATGTTATGCCGGGCCTGTAGGCATTGAACTAATAGCGGCTTATCAGCTCTATGTTATGCCGGGCCTGTAGGCAGTGGTCCAAAAGCGGCTTGTCAACTTTATCTTATACCGGGCCTGTAGGCAGTGGACCAATAGCGGCTTGTCAGCTCTATCTTATACCGGGCCTGTAGGCAGTGGACCAATAGCGGCTTGTCAGCATTAGCTCCTCCCGGGCCTGTATGCAGTGGCATGTAGGCTTGTGGACCAATAGCGGGCCTGTGTCAGCTCGGCTTGTCTTATGTTTACCGGGCCTGTAGGCAGTGGACCAATAGCGGCTTGTCAGCTCTATGTTATGCCGCGCCTGTAGGCAGTGGACCAATAGCGGCTTGTCAGCTTTATCTTATACTGGACCTGTAGGCAGTGGACCAATAGCGGCTTGTCAGCTCTATGTTATGCCGCGCCTGTAGGCAGTGGACCTTTAGCGGCTTGTCAGCTCTATGTTATTCCGGGCCTGTAGGCAGTGGACCAATAGCGGTTTGTCAGCTCCATCTTATACTGCCGCGCCTGTAGGCAGTGGACCAATAACGGCTTGTCAGCATTGGCTCCTCCCGGGCCTGTAGACAGTCGACCAATAGCGGCTTGTCAGCTCTATCTCTATACCGGGCCTGTAGGCAGTGGACCAACCTGTCAGCATTAGCAGTAGACAGTGGACCAATAGCGGCTTGTCAGCTCTATCTTATACCGGGCCTGTAGGCAGTGGACCAATAGCGGCTTGTCAGCTCTATGTTTCACCGGGCCTGTAGGCAGTGGACCAATAGCGGCTTGTCAGCTCTATCTTATACCGGACCTGTAGGCAGTGGACCAATAGCGGCTTGTCAGCTCCATCTCATACCGGGCCTGTAGGCAGTGGACCAATAGCGGGTTGTCAGCATTAGCTCCTCCCGGGCCTGTAGACAGTGGACAAATAGCGGCTTGTCAGCTCTATCTCATACCGGGCCTGTAGACAGTGGACCAATAGCGGCTTGTCAGCTCTATCTCATACCGGGCCTGTAGACAGTGGACCAATAGCGGCTTGTCAGCTCTATCTCATACTGGGCCGGAAGACAGTAGATCAATAGCGGCTCATCTGCTCTAACTTAAACCAGTCATTCTATAGACAGAGCACGGATAGCGACTTATCAGCGCTAAGCTATAGCGGTCCTATTGGCAGTACATGAACAACGGCTTATCTGCTCTTACTTATACCAGTCACCCTATAGGCAGTGCAGCATTAGGACTGATCTGTTCTATGTTACAGTGGTTCTTTAGGTAGTGCATCAATATCGGCTCATATGCTATATATTACAGCGAACCTTTATAACGTGAATCACCAGAGGCTCATCAGTTCTATGCTGAATTTGTTAGATTGGCAGAATGTTTATGTTCTTATCGTCTGACAGCTAACAGCTTATCAGAAAATACGTATCAACATGACCTTTAATTTTCCACGGTCATGGTATCATATCCGAAAGAAAAGCTTCCAATGCTAACATGTGTTTCTCTGCATCGTAGCTAAGGAGAATATATTCTTATGCCATGGAGAGTGGGTTCTATATACAGGGTTATTTAGGCGAGTTAATTGATCCTAAATAATATAAGGTTCTTATGAGCCAGTCTAGTCAATACGTGTTCTACATATACAACAACGAACATTTTTCATAGTTACATATCGAAAGGCAATATATACTGTATTTGCATCAATTACATCACCTTATCGTATCTAATGGTAGCTTATATTCTCAAGGTGTGGCGCACTTTAGGCATATGTTCTACTCCTGTATCATTTAATCGTTGGGAAACCTAAGCATATACGATCTGACACTGCGGCAATCTCACCCACAAATGCAATTTTCACCTAAAAGTACCTTTATAGCCTGACATACGGATCGCTATATGAGTTCATATGTCTCAGCATCGTGGTGGACTCTTCGCAGGTAAATGTAAGCCAAGCATCAATCAATGCGGTACACTTTCATATCTATGCTGAATAACAATACTCCAGTTACAGTAAAGTATTAAGTTACTCATCACTTTACATAGTTGCTAATCTATGTGAAAGCACCAGAAGGCAGCTGCTTTCACGTTTTATACAGTAACTTCATATAAACCTCACGAAAACGAGTGTTCTTTAAATATGCACCAGTCGCCAGGCAAACACCATCAGCCGCTACATTTAGCTTCACTGACCGTGAGCGTCAATTAATCAACTCCAACGCTCTGCCATGAACCCCGCAGTAAAGGATGATTTAAGGAGAGAACAGCCGTTGTAAGTTACTCTCTCATAAATTCCAACGTTGATATGAACTATGTGGGACAACCAGAGGCAGACAGTGGGGTGCTGCAAGGCTAATAGGCGAGTTTGGGGCTGTTTGTTGAGCATATCAATATCACCCTACACATTCCGCAAACTATAAACCTCAGTCGACCCTGCCGATAGCGGCGGTTGTCGTTTGAGCTTCCACGAGTCCTATTGCATCTGCATTCGACAGATAGGGCTCTCAGTCCAACGGTTGGCCGGTGTTTAACGAGAAGCTAAAATAATCAACTACTATGAATTTCACCGAGGAGCAGGGCAATTTCGCTGGCGGTCTTTTGCTTAAGATTTAAACATGGTTATGCACTAGTGCTGTAAATATCGTTTATATTGCGCGCGGCACTGTCGTTCACCAACATGTACGTGCGCTGTTCCGCCGATTGTACTGTTTATCCCGATTACCAACCATCATACAATGCATATTCGTTCCGACAGCAGGAATATTGCAGTTCTGCAGTGCGGGCCCATGTTGTTTTAATCAAATAATCATGGCTCCTTGTGGCAGTGTTTCTTGTATGTAATTACAGCAGTTGTCTACCTGTCTTTAATCCTTGTCATTCCAATATCTCTGATTCCATAATGTACAAGATTCTCAAGCCTTATGACTTATGCTCTGATCTTGTAGCGATAAAAGGGGAACCCTTTACGAGAGATCTGGTTTCTCATGGACACTAAACGTTGCAGTAATAATAATAGAATGCTATCCTTTTTCCTCTAAGATCTGATACATGCCATGTTATAATCAGGTTTACATGCAGAAAAAATAGCGATACCTACATCGCATGGTTTGCTAACAAAGCGGTATTATATCTATGCGTTACATAATCCAACCCATTGTAAAGCACACGGAGCCCAATTAAGTAATTATGTCCTTAACCTTATTCTACCTTGGTTATATGCATATGTTGTTTATGGTAACAGTTTATATTGATTCTCTTAAATCAGCCTTTCATCATCGTTATTAGCATACCCATGCATCCGCCTTTGTCCCCATGCATACCATAAACAGATTCTGCCCAAGTCATTAACACCCTGAATGTAGCAGTCTGAAAAAGCACAATCGTGAAAGCTCACATGAGACTACTGCTTGCTAGAAGACATGCCACGCCAACTCTGGAATATGTTTCAATGAGTTTGCGTACTAATGCCAAGTTATTGGTTTTCTCCGTGAGTGAGTATGGTGGTTCTAATTCCGTAACACAACACGACTGCTACATGATTACAGGACTGCAGCAAAGCATCGCAGGAACATGTTGAAGTGTATCGCAAATTGCAACGCCTACATGCCATTTTGATTAGTAGCATCGGACAGGCAAATAACAAGACTTGCCTATTATTCATACTTCGGGATGCAGCCATAGTATTACTTGGTATCAACAAGCATTAAAACTTTTGATGATAATAACCTTTCTGGGATTTTCAGCTGATTTATATCATAATCAACTAAACCTGTATTGCAAAACATAGCGCAACACGGGTAGCCTTTATTGAAGTTCACGCTATAGGATTGTTGTTGGTACTGTGGAAATTGAGTTCAGCATGACAAGGCCAGCGTCTGAATATATAATGCTGCTGCGGGACACTTGAACATACATTCAACAGAATTAGTTTATTCTCAAGATGATGATTGTTTAAACTGTTTGAATAGCTCTGGTCTATTGCGTGTTTTAGAAACGCACCACATATTCTGATCATCAATCAGTGTTAATATTGATTGAGTTAGAACAAATATCACCATTACACAATGATGTCAAGAACAAATCATCCGTCCAATCCTTGTCATTGCTTTGCCCTAACCATGAACATAATGTGCAGGCGGATGCACCCGAAAGACTCTCGACATTTGTAATCGAATCTGTCTTATATATTTGACATTTATATTCCAATACACGTGTAAAAAACGTGATTACAATCAAGGGATGTGTTTCCGAGCGCTATGTTAGCATTCTAACTAAAAACACTGCCGTCAAATAAGCAAACGTGTTAGAATCTGCTAGCTCATTGAGTGCCACAGAGAGTAAAGGATTCGTTACCCTTCGACATTTTTCAATATAAATAAAAGCCAAATCTGCATAATATCACCTTAAGTTGGCACGGGCCAGATAATCCGGACACTTTTGTACTCGAAAAAAAGTTTGCATTCCTTAGTCTAATATATAAAGGAACATGAGATAGCGGGCCTTTATGTTGTTATTCTACAGCTTCGCTAAACACAATTTTAACCTTTTAGAAGCCTAGTGTGCACAGGCTGTTTAACCGTCAATTTTCGTTAGCGAGCAGTTTTGCCTTCAAGCAGAGTACGCTGGGCAGCTGAAAAGATATCCTAATATTAGGCAACGGGCCCTAGTGCATTAATCCCTGTTAAGCAAGCATGTAAGATATGATCTGTTCTAAACCCTTGCAATCAGTAAGACGTAAGATTCTACTTCCCGTCAAATCTGTGCTCCCGCCTTTTACTTAGCTATGAATACATGTTAGAATGAAGGCGCAGTCATAGTAGTAATTTTGTCATATAAACAACGCATTCGTGTTGGTGTTCCCTTTATCCAGCAATATATTGTGCATGGTAAGTATTTATGAGCAAGGCAAAACAATGAAGTAAATACGTAAAGACGTGATAAGCTAACAGGCCTCTTATAATACATTATGTGGTCCTACTTCGGTCATCATGCATGGCTTCATGATATTGTGTATTGTACGCCGTAGCTGTTCACTGATTTCAATTCGGCCTTTCAATGGAGCAGCTGCTTAAGTTCAACCGAGAGAATGCTGGTTACCCAAAAGACTGAATTCAACGCACTTTTCACTGACCAACTACGCTACCGTTTGGAACAAATAAGCGCTGTGCGCTGCTACACAAGGTTTTCATAGACACATGAGCCTTTGAAATGTCAAATCCTGTGCTGCAAATTTGATGATACCGGTTGCATATTTGTTTTTTGCTGTCCGAGGCTTATCGCCCAAGCCCAGAGTCAGGCATTAGACATAGAAGCATGCATTCAATGTAGCATAGCTTTTATGGCTATTCAGCTTTGCATCAGCCAATTGATTACTTGGGAGCAACTTATCCAATATGCTTGAGGTTTGTTGCCATTAGTCATTGGATTTGATCGTGACTTCTAACAAATTAATTCATTAATTTTGTTTTACGTCGATTCGGCAAAATATTTGTTTTAAAACGTGCAATGTGTACAAGGAATGAGTCCTATTGTATATGATTACAAAAGCGGGGAATAAATAGTGAACTCAATAGCACCTGCATGGATTCAATTATTACCAATAATATATCCCTGCGAGGTATTAAAGTATTAATCAAGTAAGAAGCATTTTCGTTATGCAGAGAGTAGTATCTTGCAAGATAGGCAAGAGGGTCAAAGGATGGTTACGATTCACATTATTCATGAGCTACTGGAAGCAGCTTGTACAGGCTTATTTGCAAGCTAACACATGGATATCTAGTATAAATGGTTAATAAAACCCTCTTTCTGAGATCTGTGTCAAGTGCTCACACTTTCCTTTCAATCCAATATACTTCACCCATTGAATAATTCCCATAAACCGCCCTATGATGCTATAAACCTGCAATAACAACTCTTCCAATCACTGCACATAACACACCACCCCAGCATGGCAGCATGTCTTTATGTCACGGCTGTTGTCGTTATTGCACGATATGCACGATTGCAGGTGAAGAATATAACGATCTGCCATTAATGATTTATTCAGAGGAGCTCCGTCACTTTCTGACGCATTGTGAACAGGAGATATCTGGCATCCCGTGATGCAATATTCAGATTTATAGCACACTTATTACCCAGTTCTTTTAACGACCGTAATTAGAACTGTCCAAACTTAGCGTTTGCAACCCCGCACCATCCATGTCAATTTTACCAAGATCGAATTTCACAAAGAATTAAAAAGCTTCATAATGTTGACAAAACAGGATATATGGGGTTAGTTTTAGTGACTCAAGTAGACAAATTATAAAATTTAACCCTGGTTGCATCGGTTACTGTATACAACAAGCTATTCATGAGTGTGTTATTTATATCAGCTGTCATTCATTTCAATGCACCACAAGAGGGCCGTTTTTGACATATGTTGTGCTATGCCAAAACAGGCAAATTAACGTAGCGTGACAGAAAACACTGCATTACGATTATCCATGATACTAAATGCAGATTGAGTCTTACTAGTCCAGCCAATATCCGGCCAATTGAGATCAAGCAAACACATTAATTTCAAAGAAGTACAATGTAGAACAATTCTTCGTTTCTTAACATCATAATTGCGTATGGCTCTGCAAACTCGAGTATTTCAATCAACGAATATTCAGGACACCGCCTATTCAGACCCGGATCGGAAACATTCAACATGGACTAAATCAATTTGCTTATATCACAAACTGTAAGAAGCACACTTGATAAAGACTAAATGGAAGATAACTAGATGCAATCCTTTCAGAGCCACCAAAACATGTGCTGTGAGCAGACACTCTTAAGTTATTCTGTGGCTTATCTGTGGTTCACAGTTAATTCCAATGAGCTGTAAAGCCGAAACTTTCTCTACGATAAGTTTCCAAGTTGGCCTCGAAGCAAACCTTACAATATCAATGAACTAATGATATCAAGTGGATGCTTGAAACCTGCTTGTGGGTTACGTAGTTAAGAGTTGGGTGGAGAAATGTCGAACATTGGGCTCGAATTATCTGCCCGCCAACAGAGAGTAGGGACAGATTGAGAAGAGCAACCTTCGACATAAGAAACATGTGTGGACATTCGTTCTTATTACCCAATAGCTGCCAGGATAGGTGCAGAAATTACTCAATATATCCCCTTCTATATATACGCATAGAGGCATGTATGGTGATAGCTAATAGTTTTGTGACTACAGGCATGGCATGTTACTAATGGAAAGTAAAAATCAGCTTCCGTTTAATAACCACATAAATAACTAACTGTAGGAAACTTCGACAGTTCTTCTGAGCCGATTCCTATTGTTATAGCTAGCCTTACGTACATCTAGAGTATTATTTTTCCTTTAAGAACTGTCACGGTATACTAGAAAATGCCTTTCTACCCGACTGCGTGTGAGAGTATTCACATTCATGTCTAAAGCTATTAGAGATACCTTACAGAGTTAGTTTGTGATCGAATGAAAAATACATATACCTTCCTAATGGTATGTACAAGGCCATAATCATGTGGACTTTATTCCATAGATTTCTATGTACGCTTATTTTATGCGTACAGATTATAAGGGATGGGTCACCTGACGTGTCATTGTTTCTTTCCATTCACCAATAACTGAAGCCATCAGCCACAATTGAAGCATCACTCGATCACGGAATGATACGCGATGTGCCGAATTTATTTATTTCATTCAGTTAGAATAGTCAGTTTCGTAGCAGATATATTCACCTTTGGTTCCAAACGCATCAATCAGAGAGAGCTTCCTATGTAGCGTCCCTATGTGATGATATTCGCTCGTTGAATACCGGTTTTGGAAATCACGGAACCCCTGCAGTAAACATTTGTCTTTCATTGCTATACAGTTGCCAAATGATAAAATCCATGATATGCATTTATGCACATTTATGTTTTTGAATGCAGACACCCTATAGCAATATACCAAGACAATTGTACTTACAACAGCACCAACGACGCTGCTAGCCCCTGATATTTCAGGATTCTTTTTAATCGATACTTTGCGTCGTTGATGATGAGAGCGGGTTTTTTCGTGATATGCATTAGCTCGTTTGAGCCGTGTAAGGGTATTAAATATGCTGACATCTGATTGTTCATCTGCTCACTAACGATTGTAAGTCGAAAACCATCGATTGGTACCAAGTGTTTCGGAGAATATACTCATATACGTTACGCGTTTATCTCAAACGGTCCCCACATCAATAAAAAGAAGGTAAGTATGATGAAAAAGTTACCTGGAAGATCTCACAGAGGGGCAGACAGACCTCAGATGGGTGTGTAGAGAAATGCTGTTGCCATTACGTGGTCAGACGCTACAAGTAAATAACTGCTCACAATACAGTGTTTGGACGAAAAGTGATAACTGTAGCATTTGACACCAAATAGTGATATCTGAGTTCTCGTTTGGCGGAAGTGGGCCAGCGACAAACGACGGGTCCCTTCCGAAGCTGGCTCCTCATCATCAACAGCACACATAAAAACCCCAATCCTCGTCACGAAATAACCCAACCAGAGCTGTTTTATCTCTGTATTTCTTAGTTTTTTGTACGCCTACAACTCACATCCCGGTTAGTTATGATAACGATGCCTTGCAAAAGTGTTATGTGATCTTCCGGCGATTTTATCCGATAATATTATTGTTGAGTCCATTGCGCAACATCTTCTGCATCGATGACCTCGAGGTGCAACGCAACAACATTCTGCGCTTTTTCAGTTAAAAACAAGAGTTATGATGTGAGGCGATAAAAGCGCAATACATGGTGGGATAGTAACACAAGCTTGTAAGCTTAAAGTGAGAGGCGCCAAATGCTCTGCTTGGTCTTGTGCTCAGTGTGAGTTAAATATAAACATAACCTAAAATGAACACCTTTATGAAAGTATGGAGCAATTGGAATAAACCACTGATGGTGAATTTAGTACCTTGGCATCAATGCGCTGATCATCCTTTAAGACTAAACAACTGTACCATGAGCTCTTACAGTTATTGTCGATAATAAGTGTCGCTGTTCTGGTGAAAGACTTTTGACTTCAGATACACCAACAGCAATGTGCATGTTTTAGGGCGATATCAGTGACTGGAAAGCGACGTTTGTTGCAATGAAGTGTATTTAATCATGATCATTCATATTCAATAGCGACCAATCGATTGTTAATTATGACGTACATTGAAATTCAAGACCATACTAAGCATGCATCTATTATAAAAGCATATCATCATCAATTATTCATTTCGTCGATCAACTGAATTCCATTAATTCCATATCTGGTCAATTCCAGGTAGGGAATATAAGGCAATTCGTTCCACTTCTTTATCACTGGGTATTTACATGCCTTTCTGTTATACGCCATGCACCAAACCGAGTTCCAAGCTAGCCCTAGTCGTTTTAAAAGCCTGATATTTTCTGATCGTGGTAGATCACCATTCAGTGACTGAAGCCAGTGAGCAATCAACGCGTGGCCGTATAAGGTGTCTTGTCCGGGTAAGCGAGGTAAAGCCCAAGAGTAGATAACGTCGCTACAATATTTAGTCTTGTGGCTACTAATAATGGATTTATAATGCGCGTGAAACACAGATGCAAATAATGCTATTGCAGTATTGGGTGACAGTGTTGGGTGGCCATGATGACATGCTTCAGTTGGTGTCGAATGAAGACGCAACACGGTAATAGAGGCCGAAAAGGGTAATCTTTATTAACGTCTGAAAGGTGCGCCGAATGTTTTTGATATGTCAGAATGGGTTTTTGTTGAGGTTCTGTTCCGTGGCTTCGGAGGTCGTCCTGAGGAGCGGGACGGTGTCTGTTTTGGGGCAGCTTCAATTGGTTGGCCAATGAGGACACAGAGACCGCTTGATTGCGGTTGTAATACAGTTGGAGGAGGGGAAAATGTGGAAAGTTGACTTGGGTATATTTGATCACAAATTGAAATATAAACAAAAATATATGAACATGGTTGGTCTGCTGACTGACATCAATTGACATTATTTAACCCGGTAACGATCGTGTTTGAGTGAAGATCTCAAATCCAACAAACAAATCGTTTTTCTCGTTGGTCTTTATCTATAATGGCAATATGTTAATTTCTGATGATATTCAAAATCGCAGCTTTCAACACGATGAGAGTTTCAACAATTATTCACCAGATATTTCATTTTTTAGCTGTACATTTATTCCATTGCTTAATTACCCAAATGCCATAAATATGCCTATGCTTCCAGTAATGTCGGACTTGCTAAATGGTACAAACGGCGAATCTCCATTCTGCATTGAGATCCATTATTTGCGAATTATTGTGATTTGCACGCACGTGTTGGTGGTCTCTCTACATCCAATATCGATTTCTGATAACATAACTCACTCTCTCACCTTAGGACTGAATCTCTGCTTGATTAATGTGGTCATGTAAAATTATACTGCAGCATCACATATATAACATTTATGACACCTTTGGATTAGTTAACGGAGGATACAACGTTTATTTGAGCGTGATGCCCTGCACCATAATGCAACGAAGCAGCTCACATTTTGCCAGGCAGCGCAAATTCGCCACGGTTTCTTTTTTCTGTGTCTTTAACCTACTCATGTAGAAACAATACCTAATGCGTATGAGCTGTTATTAGGTGCTGCAGCTATGTATCAAGTATACCTAAGTTCGACATGAAACCAGATATACGTTTAGAGCCCACGGCATCTAATAGCATAGTACCATGCAGAAAGCATGTTCATTACATGCAAATGCATCTTACATTACTGATAACAATCACACATTATCAACAAAATGACACAATCCGGACAATGGTGATACTGGGATGCTTTCAGATAGCATGCACCTCCTATTTCTAGTGGTTAAAGCTGGCTTGTTTACTTGTTATAGGCATTGTCAAATGATTATGTCTAACGGGGATTAATCAACAGTCGCTATGTTCCATTGTCAACGCATTTTATCACAGATATTGCGTTGGGTCAGTTTGTTTGTGTGAATCTGGTTTTATGGATAAGTGTAGGTGCAGAATAATATATTGCTAATGGCATATTTCCTGGATGCGTGATCGAATATTTACATGCCTTCCAGCTGCTCCTTGGGAGATGTCGATATATCACGCCGTTACATGCAATGTCATGAGGGCAATTCGACCATAACTTGGGGTATGAGCACAATAAGTGAAAAAAATATTACCCCTATGTAAATTTGTTTGACGGGAACTGCAGCAATGTTCAAATCATATTTCACTCTATTGCAGTGAGGCGATTAATAATTACCTAGTGGCTATATGGTGAAGCCTTTATGACGAAGATGACTGTCATAGTCGTGCAAATAGAAACATACACGACGCGGTGAGGCGCTGGTAAAATAATTCAAAGAATCAAGAAACATGTGTTTATGGCAGTTGTATGGATAACATCTGCTCGCTATTATGCGAATAACATTAGCAGCGGTATGAGCCAATTTGCAGGAACATCCAACTCACACAGAGAACGCCTATAAGGTGTTAACTGCCACAAATCATGTTGATTGTAGAATGTTGATACACCATACGATCCCAGTGTCCATGCAAGCGATCTCAACTGTTCCCGGTCTGGCCGCCATAGCAATTATGGCTGATCGTTAAATTACCCTTGTTTTATTGCATTCATGCCCTTAATGGTCAGTTCAGCACGCCTCGAACAGCCAGTGAGTAACCCAGAATGAGTCTGAGGGGAGCTATATACAGCGCCATTGACTTGAAGCTATGTGGTGTTATGAAGCTAAATAACAGCAAGCTATCTTACCACTGCCACCACCAATGCAATACCAGCCCTCTAAGGAGTTGTCAAGACTGTCGAAGTGGTCGATTCAACATGCCAGTAGTGACCGAATTATTTCTCTAACTTTGAGGGCGGAATTAATATGCTTAATTTGTGAAAAGTATTTGGTATAGTGTGTGTGGTTACGATAGAATATAGCCTAATGCTGCAGCTGTCCTTTATGTTCTTAACGATTGTAATGTTTAACTTCATATAAGCATGCAACTGATGCAGCCATATACGAAGAACGACAGGATATGCTTGGTCACTTAAACTAACCAGACAGATTTCAGCAGCTATAAGGAGTGTGGGATTGCTTATAAGGTACGCATATGTATGCTCTGTGTATTTGAGTTAAAGGAAACCAGTTGCTTAAGTTTACTCGAGTGACTGGCTGTGATAATGTCTATTAATCAGTTCAATCGGCGCACCAGTTGATCTCCACGACATTTTGCAATCTGTCATTGGCAATGTGGCTCACATGTAATTTATCATGTCTTCTGCTGTTTAATTTGTAGTTAATTAGGAGCATGGGTAATGTGGGGGTCGGTTCTGTCCCATTGGTTTATTTGTGCGGTTATTACACACAAAATGCACAATGGAACCAATGTGAATTTAGATTTGACACAATATGCTTTATCATTGTCATTTGCGTCGCAACAATATGAAGAAAAGCATGTAAACCCCAGGTTACCTTCCACAAAACTAGGTTGCTCTCGAAGAACACGCTGTTTGACTATAACCACCGTATCACACAATTACCATAGTTTCTCTAGGGCGTCGTACATCAAGGTATATTGTACTCACAATGGAAAAATGGATCAAAGGAACATTACTATTAGGAATACAGGTTCAAAGAATTTCTATAATCGGGGAACTTTGGATTATAGAATATCGCTCTCGTCCCTTTAGGTAGCTCTAACTTCCTGCACGTATCGTCACACTGCAAAAGTGTAAGGTGTCATTGTACTGTTTTATCTAATGGCCAATCAATGATGATCAATTTCCAAAATCAAAGTAGACCTCAATTATAAGGCGGATATTAGGGCACATGGGGTCGAAAAACGGATTAGAAACAATTCGACTTCATATAAAGTGTATATCTGGGATCTTTGTGTATTTCTTTAATGGGAGTGTTAATGAATCTGATGGCAGATAGAGAGCAGTGGACCGGGTATGATTGGGTGTTGAACATAGCAAGAACCACCTCCAACAGCCCTGATATGTGATTATACCAGCATTCTATCAATGGAATCTGTGAATGCAACATAATCAAATGTGCGCGGGAGGTATGCTTCCGGAGCTTGCCCCTGAGAGGCGTTGCTACACGAATCAAACGTCACATTCACAGTAATGAATCAACCCACTCAACAAGAAAACCGACCGTCATCATTATTTCCGTCATGCCGCCCTCACAAGATCTGGTTTGTAATATTCAGATGCGTTTATTTATATTTCAGGAAGCATCAGTGTTTGCGACTGTGTGCGGAATTCATTCGGTATTTCTTGACGTACTCAACAGTTACCCTATGTGAGCAAGCAGGATTCTTGAGATGCATGACTACAATACAGTCCCGATGATGTATCTGGATCATTGTTGGTTGAACAATCATATATTTGTCCTGGTTGCAGTAAATGCAATGCATTAAATCAGGAAATACATCTCATCATTTAGTTAATTCAAATTTCAAAGTATCTAGATCTATAGTTTTAATCTGAAGTAGCCAGCGTTTGATACCTCTGTACGTATTGAAGCGGATAACCCTTCAAAATAAAAAAATATCGAGAGCGTTTCACCCACTAGCCATAGTCGATTGATTTGTTTTACTTGAGGATATTTGCTGCAAACTATTCACATGTGCCTACATTACTTGCAGCTCAGCAATGGGGAGTAAATACCCCACCTCTACAGCTGATCGTCAGATTACGTCACGCAGTGGTAATTGCTCTTACATCCATATATGCAAACAACAGCAACATTCAATAAGACGCAAGTATGAATCGATCGCATGTAATTTTTCCACCATTTCTGACTGCGGAAGCTTTCTTACACACAAGTTAAATATAGTCGAAGTAGATTTTATTATGCATTTACCGGTTGACTTGATCAGTGGCGGATTAAGATTGACTAGAATTCACTCACTTTTTTTACTGGAAACATCGATGACCTTGCACACTTGCACTTCGAAACAGCAGATATCGTTTGCTTTAATTGACCAATACACAATGCTAACACCTCTAATGCCCAGGTAATTTGCTTAAGTATCGGAATGCATTCATATCTGATAACCGGGTCCGTATACAGAACTTGACCGCCATACCCTTTTGTTTATTGGGAGATACAAAATAAATGAAGATCACGATGTTTACCGCATATACTTCTGTTCAATTAGAGAGAGTTTACAGCATTTATCAATATTAACGGTTGCGAGAATACTAATGTATAATTATTCACAGCGCGGAAGCCTAAGAATGCGAGATAAAGTAGTACTTATCATCGGCGGAATACCTTACGAATGGTTAGATTGATAAATTAAGTAAAGTGTTGAATGCCCGTCAACTGCAGGTAATCAGCAATCCCTCCGAAGATTTTTTCTCAAGTAACATGCGTTGCTAATCCACATCGTGGCAGATTGATGAAGCTGGCTGATTGTTTTGTTTACTGGTTTATAGAAAATTATCCAAGGAACAATGTCTGTAGGTCGTCAAGGCTCCATGCAGGTTAGGTGACGCTGTACATGATGAGGTGTAGCGTTGATGTTATTTTACCACTTGCGTGCTATAGCAAGCTATTACAATACATAGGGTGTTCCGCACATATATAAAGTGACAGCTATGTCTACCTTAGACCAGATATGCTATGATTAAGGGTATCGAGTTAGCAGTTGGTATTAAAACACCACTGAAGTAGCGGATATTCCGCACATTTGTGGAATCATCTAGTCGTGTCCCTTAGCCAACAATCTGTGCAGGCTGCGCCGTTCGGACTTGCTTGCCATCTTTTGAATGATTGCCCCATCAGTAATAAGCAGATGTTACAAGACTGTAACAGTAATTGGCAGTATTGCTCAGGTTGATCGCGGTTGAAGATAGTGGAATGTGATGGTATTTGATTGCTTGATTAACAATCTCCCAATTCGCTTCGTTAGCCTTTCAGGATGAGCAACTTAGCACGGTTGTTCTCTCCTGGAATCATCCTTCACTGTCAGGGTTCTTGACAAAGCATTGCGGTAAATGTCTGCGGTTGAAAGTTAGTTATGCACAAATTCGCTCACGAGTTTTGTTTGAACGTAACGGGTGTTACAGGAAGCGCACGCGTACAACGTTCTTATACGGGCGACCGCATGCTGGGGATTGCAAATCAACCATGTAAATGCAGTATTGGGAATGCACTGAATACTCTATCTGCAGTACGTTGACGCCTCTCCTATATTCAAGGTATGGGTATAGATAATAATAGGCGAGGCATTCTAAAATTAACTTCTTTGTTTAACCAGTCACCAGTTTCAAGGCCTCTCACATCTAAGGCCACATCCATAATCATCACACAAGGAAGTCCAACATTGCGTTCAGTGATTGCATTGTCATAACAAGTAAACAACCTGTAGCAACCTCGTCAATTAACGACTCCGCGCACAATGCGTTCGTTTAATATACAGCATTAAATCTCTATGGTAAAACATAGCGTTTGTCAACATGGTCAAAACGGGGAATTGTGTGCATTTAATACCAGAGGTGGTGACATGTTCATGCTCATAAAAAGATTATTCAAGGGTGAAAACATGCTTGCAAAGTGCTCAAAGCAGAAGCGAGCAAAACGCTAAATGACTTGTGTAACTGATCTTGTCCTCTTGAACCCTGGCTTATATCATTAGACGTTTATGTGGTGCAGTATAGCTCTTTCGAAAGTGACTTTTAAGATTGACATATAGCTGCAATAATTGATTAATTGTTGATGGGTTTAGAACCTGAAAACGGCAAAATGTCCCAGTCTCCATGCACATTTGCTGCCAAATGAACCCGTTTGAACCGCTTACGATTATATAAACTACCATTTAAGTAATTATCATCAATTATTTGATCAATGTCCCTGCGCTATCTATTTGATCTCATATGCAATCCGGACATATTCTTTATATATATAACACATAAGTCGCAGATATCTTTGGTGTAATTATTACATATATTCAGTCAGTTATTTATAGATTAGCTCGGCGTCGCCTAAGCTCATGAACGGTCAACCAATTTGCAACAATATTTAGTGATACTTCTTTATTTTACGTATGCAATATTTCACTGAAGCATTACTTAACCCTTCCTTTTAATATATAGAATATCGGTTTACCACAGAATTAAAATCCGCGGGCACACAACACTGTTAGAGATAATATTTCATTATTTTTATTAAGCAATTTAGGGTTACTTGGATTTCCCATATAGCCATACTGCTGTCACTATCAGTCACATGCAGAGCAACTTTACGAGCCACTGAATGGCTGTTGGAGCCTTTACGATCGCCAGTTGTGGCAATGTAATACATTTCACCAGCAATCCACATGTCGCTTGGGGAAGCTAGCTTAACATGGTAAATCTGTCCAATGCGCACATACGGACGCAAGAGATTTATACAAGTCCTTATCATGGGATATTCAACAAATCAATGCCACCAAGATATTTCAGTCAAAAAACTAATCACGCCTACGGTCTCTTGTGACAGCTACAAGTATGCAGCATCTAACCTTACGTCAAACATATATGACTATCATCCTACACAATCACACACATAATTCATATATTACTGGTTCTGTATGATATATCCACCTTACAGGTAATACTAGTGGCTGCTGCGTTGCTTTAGACCATTATATAGCTTCATGTTTACTACGTCAGCGGCCGCGTGTGTGGATCCTCGTAGTCATGTTCTTGGTAATTCGCTGGTTGGTCATGGCGCCCAGTTATAGCCGTTCAGGAAAGCGAGTTTAATCAGGGTTTATACATGGGGCGATTTATGGTGAGCCAGAATGGTAATGGAGATCCCAAGTTATAACCGAAGGATTTACAGCACCTGTAATATTCGGCCAAAAACGTGTTCCTACCAGTGGTCATATTACCATGCCGTAGCTTAGTAGATAATTGAAATGTATTCATTATGTATTCATGTGCACAGTTATGAAGGCATGCATAGTTAACTCACCCATACACAAAAGGTACGTGTTTGCAGTTCGTTTACGGCAAATTGGTTAAGAAAGCCATTTCAGAACAATACGCCAGGAACAACCATTTGATTTTTTCGAGTTGTTGCAGCATGGATTCTCTTGAATCGCCAACAGTTCTCATTATATACATATGCAGACCACACTATGCGTTACATACTCCACACCTCTGCGTACGGCAACATCTGTGTCCGGCAGTCCATGCGTGTAATTGTCGTAGTTTTTCTTACATGGATGTGTTCGCGATTCATAATGAGGAATGAAATATCTGTGCCTGCCATCATTATATTGCATGCCACAGGAATTCCAGCGAGTACAGCCACGGGCGAACGCAATGATACAAAGCTTGTGTGCTTCGATCTGAAGATGCGTGTGTTTCACAGAAGCAAAAGAGAATGGGTATAACGGATACATTTAAGTATTTCGAGTATAACGCATTGGCATCATAACGTACTGAAAGCATGCTGAGAAAGCTATATATGGTGAAGCAATTTTTGGCGGTGATCAACAACAAATGTGATGGTTCCACAAAATTTAAGGCATGTAGCCTTATGGGCTCGAAGCGGCTTGTGAAAAATTCCATAAACCTTCACACACCGGAAACACCACTAGGCCCAAAATTACTTATGTGTGAACAATTACTGAAAAGGATGCGACTGTGTGCAAGTGATTATCGACCTCCACGATGTAGCTGTAAAGACAGCATCCGCGTCATGCAGCTTTAATGTCAGAAGGATACATCGGCTCATCGGAAACACTGGGCTAGTAACGAATTCGGAAAAAGTACAAGCAAGCCGGCGCGAATGTAAAACATGGTGGAGAACCATACACACAGTGTCTTGCGTTGCCATCAAACAATGCTGAAAGGAACTGGAAACCCGTCTAAATTCCTCTCATATAAACTCTGTCTTTGGAGGCGAACATTTTCTAGAATAGGAAATAAGAGACGCATTGGGGCATTATAGGCTTACAAGAAGATTGCATATCACTTGCACACTGAGGTTTATTTCGATTAACAGAGTACACAGCTCAGAGCTTGACAATTTGCAGTAACCAAACGATCCAATGAAAAAACCTTCACTATATATGTGTCAATCAAGCGTTCTTGCATCACCAATGCCTTGGCAGCGAAACTCCGTTTCCATTGGAATGCCTGAGAACCATTCATCAAGCTGTCATGTCGTGTGTGGTGCTTATTAAAATACGCTACTAGATCATTCATAGTAAATCGCGGCTGATATGCAAGCAACAGTCATCGGGTAATATGCCCTGTGCATAGAAGGCATATTCTTGTCGCTTGCTAGCAGTTTCACAATAATATGTCAAGGTTTTAGGCAATCCTGCGTACATAAAAATGACTGTTGGAGGGCTCTAGGAAGCAAATATACTGGCCTTAAGGATTTGATGCCATATTGTGTTGTCGTGCATCTTAATATATTGCAGTAAAATATTTATTGCTACAGCCACTGCAACGGAAGCATTTATCATTTCACCTCATCCTGTGGGCATGAAATGTGTTGCATTACTAATGCACATAATAGTCCCGACCATATTAATGATTAGCGCATACTTGTGCCATCTATAAATCTTGTCATTCAAAAGCGATCATGGTTTAACAAGTCTATTATTTCATCCATCATTCTTACATTATAATGTATTATAATGCACCACAAAACGTTCATTTGAAATCTATGGTGCACATGTTTATGGCTTCTTTTCTCATCGGATATGGCTATGGCGAATATATCATGCCTCTCAGAGAATATTATGTGGCCATGACTGACTTTTAAGGGTGCATGCATCATCATATTACGGGAGTCCCATGATATCATATTCTAAAACTATTTCAATTTTGATACATAGTTCTTGTCCACCTAATAGTCTATATTTGTCGAACATTCGCATGTCTGGCACCAACGCCATGAATGTACACATGCTATCTTTATGACATGATAACTGCTTATATGCTGTATGTTGTTGTGAGAGGTCAAATATTGTGACTACTAGACATAATTTATTCCTTCTGTGTTAACAATCTATTTGCTTCGGTTACCGGAGATAATGCGTTTCTGTCGTTTAACTAATGCACTAAAAATATTAAGAATATACCAAGGCTTGGAACCGAGCAATATGGCCAAGCACCAATGCCACAGCAAAACCGCATACAAAAGATTATGTATCCCACTGCTTAATTGACGCTACTCACATGGAATATGACTAATAACCACAGCAATTGCGAGTTATAAGATGATTTGTCAAATTAATCAAAAGTTTGCGACTACACGGTCTATATGTATAAACAACACTAATATACTTTAAATCTGTTAACATAGAATCGCGTGGTTGTCTTCCCATTTGTCATCCAACAGTGCATGTGATGCAACAAAAGGCTTTCACATGTTTTAATCCCGATATCGTTCATCTTGTATTGATATTGATACCCATTGTTGTACTGCCGTGTATCATGGTGTACTTACAGAACCTCGTTTGATCTATACTATACCGGTCATAAAGACGGCATACCAACCAATTATTTATGCTAAGCTGGCAGAGTACCAACAGCGCACATCTGCTCGATGTTACATGAATCTCCTCGGAAATGTACCAACAGCCACGTATCGGTTCTATATCATACCGGTCCTGAAGAGAGTGCATCACAAGCAGCTCATATACTATAGCGTATGGCAGTCATCCTATAGGAAGTGCACCAATAGCGGCTTGTCAGCTCTATGTTAAGGTGGTCCTGTAGGCAATGCATCAATAGCAGCTCATCTACTATAGCGTATGGCAGTCATCCTATGAGTGGTGAACAAGTTGCGGCTTGTCAGCTCCATGTTTTACCGATCCTGAAAGCATTGAACCAATTGCACTTCATCTTCTCCAATGTATACCAGTCATTCGATAGACAGTGCACCGATAGCAGCTTATCACCTCTATGCTATAGCGGTCCCATAGTCAGTGCATGACCAACGGCTTATCTGCTCTAATTTACACCAGTCATCCTACAGGCAGTGCACCATTAGCGTCTTATCTGTTCTATGCTACACCGATGCTATAGGCAGTCCATAAATATCGGCTCATCTGTTGTATATTATAGCGGACCTTGATAATAAGCCCTGCAAGAGGCTCATCATGCTAAAGTTGTTAAACTGGCCGAATGTTTATGTACTTTTCGTCTGCCAGCTTACAGCTTATCAGGAAATACGTATCAACATGACCTTTCAGTTTCCCATTGTCATGGACAAGCTTCCAAGGCAACAAGCTAAGGGGAGTATACCGTTATACCAGAGAGTGGGTTTTATATAAAGTGTTAGTTAGGTGAGGTGATTGATCCTAAATAATGTAAGGTTCTTATGAGCCAGTTTAGTCAATATGTGTTCTTCATATAAAACAACGAACATATTTCATCGTAACATATAAAAGGGCAATATATACTGTATTTTCAACAATTATATCACATAATCGGACCTAAGGGTAACGCATATTCTCAAGGTAAGCAATGTCATCAGTAAAATGTGATATTGTTATCCAGATCGAATTTGTCGCAAGCAGAAGGACTGGCATATATTGCTAATGCACATTGTACTTTGGTAATAATCCAAGCTGGAGATACAACAATTAAAGACTGTTACATGTGAAATGTCTAGCTAAGCATTTACCACAAGTGTAACCACAATGTCCACACCGTTGGCGTACAGCTGCTGGGAAACCTACGCATATACGATTTGACATGTATTGGCAAGATGTGTAGTCCAGTGCATCCGTTGCCTAGGACTTATGTGTTCATACGTTGGTATTGTGTGGTTTATCTTTTTGCATGGCTTCATTAAGTAGAGACAAATACATGAAGATATGGGATGCTGCCGTTTTATCCAATTCTATTTGGACTCCACATGTTCCATTAGATCGTATTTTAATTAATTCAAGAATACCTAAATCTTTTAGGCACAGGTGCTGACAAAGCTGCAGTTGAGGTAGTCTCAGAAGTGGATGCATGAGACATTGGTGAATGGCACAACTGTCTTCGTATTATCGCTGAAACAAATGATCAAAATATCTGAAAATTCCAGATTCATTCTGTGACGGTTACATTGATGGGAATGAAGGTTTGTTAGTGCTATAGGCGTCGGATAGGTAATATGCATTTAGAAGGTCATCAGTTCTATGTGATACAGCTCAGGTAGGCAATGTACCGACATAAACTCTGTGGTTCTGTATTATTCTTGTCAGGTTTGCCGTGTTCATGCTTAAGATTATCAGTTCAATACCAAACAGGTCAGGTTGGAGATGCACCAAGAGGTGCTCATAAGCTTTTCTCTGTTCCAGTGTGTGTAGAGCGTACTCGTCCGACAGCGTCTTCGACAGTAAATATTATCATTTGCGGAATAATAGGTATTCATCTCACATCTCAGAAAATCATACAAATACTCGCGACTACTTTATTGGCGCTGCAACATATTATTTCTATGATCTTATTAGATATCAATAATTGAAGCTCAATGATTCATATTAGACATCAAAGAATGCAGCACATATCAGCCAATCTAGCGTATGCGTGACTCAATAAATACATAAAACCTGTACTAGCTGTCCTTCAAAACGGGCAATATCTGCAATACATGCCTCACTTTTGTGATACGATCGTAGTTTCTCAAGGCGTATCTTCAAACAGAGTGGCGCACATCAAGCGGTGTTTGATCTGGTATTGCTTGATGTTCATTGACAAATGATGTGATGCCCTGTCGAGACAGAGGCAGGTGTTCGGCTTTTTGTGACATCCGCAGTACAAGCTGCATCAAGTAATACTGCAAATTAAGATATGCTACTGGAATCAGAAGGTCTTACATATATAGTATACCTTTCGTTGCTCTTGATGAGTCAATTCGCGGGTGTAATCACCAGATCAAAATTAAGTATTGTGTATACCTGATAACGAGTTCGGATACAATCACCACACTAGTATAAAGATTGATTTTGTTGGATATCGTGAGTTCATATTAACGTTTTACTTGCACTTTGCCTCAATATGATGATCGCATGGACCTGTTTGCTGCAAAGTCATGACCTGACTTTTTGTAACCTAAACCCTCAGACCGCGACCACCACCCCACTCCCGACTCCACCTAACAGGTGCGTTTATCTTCACCATGTGAAACTGGAGGAGCCCTATCAGGGTGCAGATGTCTGCTGCATCACAGTCGATCATCTACTGTAGAGTCACGCCATACGCTATCAAATAGCACGTGATACCTAAAAAATTACACGAACGCCTCCTTTAAATTCGAGTTCTGCTTTGCGTTTATTTCACAAGGTGAAAAAGACATTCAGGTTGGATTCTCCTGTTGATCGGTAAAAACTCGGTCAATCCATATTTAGCGAAGGAAGAATGTCCATCTTGTCTGGCTGAAAATAAGCTAAGCCGAGATAGAAATTTAGTGCGATGCTATTCCCCCCCCCCCCTGTTGTACTCTCGACGATAGTAGTTTAACAGAGAAAACTGTGACTGCTTACAAGAAAATATCTATAACTACGCGTATAAGCAGGTGCTATTCGCAGTGATTTACAGCTATATATATATATATATATATATATATATATATATATATATATATATATATATATATATATATATATATATATATATATATATATATATATATATATATATATATATATATATATATATATATATATATATATACATATATATAAATATATGTATATATATATATATATATATATATACTCATATATATATATATATGGCGTACACTTAAATTTTTATCCCTAAATTATGTTTCAAAATTGTCCTAAGAAAATTGTATGAAACCTGAGTAAATTGGCTACACGGAGATACGGTTACGCTACTATGATAATGTGTGTAGACTCAAGCAACCTGGATACGCTCATATCAACAATGTTATGGTAGGTTGGATTTTTATATATTGTTCACTCTCATATGATCAAATGGTAAATATCTAGCCATATTGTGTTATGATAATTATGTCAAATGTTGGCTGATCGCCTAGACGTATCAATGTACGTAGATTGCAGGCCTGTCCGGGGATAGTTATTCTCCACTTGGCATAAAATCTTTTCGCTAACTTCTGTTGTAGACATCTCGCGCTTGGCCTTTTATCGTTGAAAAGCCCCTTTGTAAAAAGCAATGATTAGACTGCAACTGTAATCAATGCCATCAAATACCCATGATGCAAGACTGCTAGACGGAAAGTTGAGATGTTGGTGGCGAGTGAAATCAAATCCATAATTCAAGACTGTCTTGCGATGCGATCAGCAATTCGTGCATGAATATTCGCATATGTAATCAGCGCATTTTATACTGTTAGTAAGCGCTTCAGCACTTAGCATAAAATTAATCATTTCGCTAACTTCTGTTGTAGAAATCTCGCGCATGGCCTTTTATTGTTGAAAAGCCCCTTTGTAAAAATCAATGATTAGACTGCAACTGTTATCAATGCCCTCAAATACCCATGATGTAAGACTGCAGAATATGCTGTCTTTACTAAATTGCTGCTGCCGATACGACCAACCAATTTACAGTAAGCTCATCGGTCCGAAGGTCCAGGGTTCCATTTCCAGTGAAGACAGCTTATACTCTTTACTTTACAAAAGTAATTTATTATAATTATCTTGTGATTCTTAATTACATCAGAGACCACCAGTAGGACTGCGACGCTTTGCAAATTGTAAAGTCACAGCAGGCTGTGAACAGAATTTATTCCGTATTTAATTAGTCATGAAGCCGCACAGAAGTAAACCGTTTCACAGTTTGCTGTAGCAACATTCATAGAACGCTTAGATGCACTATTTGCAAGCGTATACTTCGTTATTTTCTCTTTTTCAGTCCATTTTATCTATTTGTAAAACCAATATAGCTCACTAGTGTTGTACTTTCTGAACCACTAAGTCGACGTGTAGTCAAAGGTAAGTAAGCGCTAAAACGCTAAGCCTCAATGAATACGGTCAACGCTTTACGCATATATATCTGAGCTGAATACGGATACCCCAGTTACAGTAAAGTATTAATTTACTCATCACCTTACAAAACCTGCTTTTCTATGTGAAAGCACCAGTAGGCAGCAGCTGTCCTTCGCGTTTTACGCAGTACTTTCCCATATACCTCACACTAGCGAATGCTCTTTTAGTATGCACCCGCTGCCGTGCAAACAAAATCACCTGGCTACATTTAGCTTCACTGACCGTAAGCGTCAGATAATCAACCGCAGCGCTCTGAACCCTGGCAGTAAAGAAAGATTTAAGGAGAGAACAGCCGTTAGAAGTTGCTCTCTCATAAATGCTGACGTTGATAGGTACCATGTGGGACATTTGGGGGCACATATGGAGGTGCTGCAAGGTTAATGAAGCGTGTTTTGAGCGTGCTTATCAAGCATCGATCACTATCTCCCTACAAATTACTCTAAACTGCATTCTGATCAATAAGCAGCCAAGCAAAGCAAGCACGCTACTTGTAAGAAACTAACTATTCGAACCCTTATAGAGAATCTCGACGACTCGTTGAAAGATCAATAAATTAACAATTAGTGAAAATAATAGGGCATATTTTATTTTCATGTGTCTCATGCCCGTTTGAATTTTTCTCTCATATCCGGTAATGTTGCTTACTCCCGACAAATGCAGCTCCAACCGATTGCCGTGTTGCATGGATGATATGATTTATATATTGATGGTTTACAAAAAAGCGTATGTAATGTCAGCTATGGTGGAAGCAGATATATTTGTCGTTCTGATCGTCAGACTACGTCACACAGTGGTAATTGCTCTGACATTCAAAAATGAAAACTACAGAAACGTTCAGGAGCACGTTCCACCATTTATGAAATGTGCAAGGTTTTTTAAATCATAAGGTAAATAAAATCGAAGCAGCTTTTGTTATGAATTCACTGGATGACTTGATTAGTAGCTGAAAAGACCGTCAAGAATTCTTAAACTTTCTTACTCAAAACATTGCATACTTTACATACTTGCATCTCGAAACAGCAGATGCCGGTTGAGATAAAGTCCATAGCATCATCACATTATACTAAATCCTATATTGCCTAGAGAATGCATTCATAACTAGTTCAGTATACAGCACCTGAAGGTCATATCTTTTTGCTTAATATAAATGAACATCCACATTTTTCGAGCAAATGTCTTAATGTTCAAATTTTTTAACAACTACTAATATTCAATCAAAGCAAGCTTAGTCCAACTATTCAATATCAACGGTTGCGGGAATAACGCATGATGCTTGTTTGTTATTTACAACTCTGATGGATCATTATTCATAAAACGGAAGTTTAAGAACGCAAAGAAAAGTAGCATCAATCATTAGCGGAATCCACAACGAATGATTAAGTTGATAATTTAGGCAACTTGTTGAATGCTACCCAGCTGCGTGCTATAGCATCCTTCCGTAGATTTTTCCCCAGTAACACTTTGTGCTCATCCATCTCGAGACTGATTGATGAAGCTGACGGTTTGCTTTGTTGACCGGCTTATAGAATTATATATCAGGAACACTGTCTGCAGGTCTAGGGTACCACGGCTTCATGCAGATGTGGCAAAGCTGTTGTTTATGATCAGGTGAGGCGTTGATGTTACTTAACCACTGACGTGCTAAAACAAACTATTACAATACATATCGTGTACCACACAGATGCCCATTAATGGGACGGGTGGGTCCTATGCAAAGTCGATTCGGACTTGCTTGCCATCTTTGGAATGAACGCCCCATCTGCCACTCGCAGACATTGCTCAAACATATTTTAGCGGTAATTGTCAGTATTGCAGAGGTAGATCGCGGTGTGAAGAGAGTGGAAGGTGTAGGATATTGTTAGGTTTTATTAACCTTGCAGCATACCACTTTGTGCTTCTCGATGTCCCATCACACCCACCAACGTTTAGATTCATGGGGCAGTAACATGGTTGTTCGCTCCTAGAATCATCCTTCACAGTAAGTGTTCCTGGCAAAGTATTGCGCTTAACTGGCAGGGGTTAAGGTCAGTCAGTAGCTAAAGAGATTTGGTTGGAATGGTGTAGGGAAGTATCCGTTATTTGACATTTGCAACCTCTCTTGTCCGTTTAAACACTGGCTTATTCACCGAACGTTTGTATATTTCAATAGTGACTTTTATGATGATTCAATTGACTTGTAGCAATGCATTTGGCGACGAATAATTGATGCGGTGATGAGAGGTGAACGTGCAGGGGCCAAAATGTCACTGTGCCCAGGTCTCCATGAATATTTACCGTCTATTTTGGCAATAATCATCAACAATTTGACCAATATCACGAGGCTATCTATTGTATATCTTATGCAATCTGGACATATTCCTCATATATATCACAAATAAACCACAGTCATCATCACCTAAAGGTTAGCTCCTGACTTACACAATACAGAAGCACGCTATCTTCTTCAGGCGGTCAAATTACTGTGGTAATGCGATGTCATTTACCAAGTTGTATGAACACTGGAACATTTCAAGATGTAGCCAGGCAGACTCACATGACAATAGGATAGCAGATGTTGCCATCACATTGTTAGTGCTCTTGTGAATCGATATTGCTTAGAAGGTGATGTTTAATTTATTAAACGGAGGTGACTGCCATGGCAATGTGAGAAAACAGCAGAGACTGACATCACTAATCGAGTGACATTAAGCATTACATCGATCTCTGCGAAGGTAGTAGCACATATATAGCCTACGGAATAAATCCTATTAAAATCGCGGAAAATGCAGGTGTGAAGGCAGGAAATAGTGGTAAGCTAATGCAAATGTTGAAAAATATCAAAGATGAGCTGATGCTCAGATATTGGCTACTTCGAGTAATTGAGAACAGCGTCATATTTGGTCTTAATTTCGTCCAGATCAAAAATCTAATGCATTAGTGATACTTCTTTGTTTTGCATATACAATATTCCACACACACAGCGCACTGAACGCTTCCTTTTTATCAATTAGAATAGCAGTTTGCCATACAAACATACTCCGCACAGCAATATTAGAGATAATATGTCATCAGTATGATATCACATATAACCATACCGCTACCACTATCAGTCATGGGCGGCGTGTTTAGAAAATGGCTGTTGCAGCCTTACCGGGAGCCTTTACGATTGCCAGTTGTAACAAAGGTATATGATTAACCAGCAATTAGCATGTCGCCTGGGGTAGCTAGCCTTACCATGATAAATCTGCCCAATATGCGCAGTGAGACAATTTCTTATTATGGGATGTTCGACAAATCAATACCACCAGAGAATTTCAGGCCCATAAGCATTGTATAGCTTCATGTTTACCTCGTTAGTTGCCCCGTACATGGATCTTCTCCGTCATGTTTCAGGAAACTCGGTGGTTGGCCATGGCGTCCTGTTTTAGCCGTTCCGGAAAACGATTATACAAAAGGTTTATACATTATGGTCAGCCAGAATGGCAATGGCAGCCCAAATGTGAGCCATGAAGATCACAAGTAATCACCAAAGGATTGCACGTAGCTGCAATATTCGGCAAACAATCAACGTGTCCCATACAGTTGTCATTGAAAAGCCAGAATCTTCAGCCATGAAAAACTACTTTCTGAAAGTTAGATTGGCTCATCGGAAACAGTGTGCTGGCAGCAATTTCGGATAGACAACAAACAAGCAGCCGCCACTGTAAAACATGGTGCAGAGGCCATGCAAACAATGTCTTGCGTTGCCGCAATTAAACGAAAATGGTGAATGGGTTGAGTAACCCATCTTAATTACTCGGCACAAAATTGGGTCGCTATTGGCTAGGGTCGGCCTAAACTAGTTACAGTTATGTTAGTTTTGTTTTTAGAGGAGGATATTACGTGCGCATACTATCAACCTTTTCAAGAATGGGACAAACCAGACGCAGGGAGCGTCGCGGACGTGTTACATAGGAAGTTGTATATACGACACGGCATGAACGAATGGGTTTCAGTGTTATTGGCTTATATATGTCACTTACTTAACTCATTGGCAAATAATGTTATGGACATCACTGCAGCAACATGGTGTGTACGATGTAAGATCGAATCAGGTATGCTTTGCCAAATTGTGTTGCTCTAACAGCAAACCCATGATATTTGACAGTGCTAAATTGGCTATGTGTGGTTAAGACATCAACTAAAAATTAGATCTGCAGACATCCACTGCTGTTTGCTGAGGTTCATCTGTTTAGAACCCGAAATTCTCTACTTACTATGTATAAGCGACACACCATAACTAAAGAGAGTAAATTGTCCAGTCTACATATATCATACATCACCATTGTAACATATAACTGGGCAATAAATACTGTGCATCAATCAATTGCATCACATAATCTTATTTTATGATAACGTATATTCTAATGATGTGGACCACATTGGGGAGATGTTTATATATTGTATCGTTTTACTACATTGCAAGGGCTAATGTACGTCACGGCTCTGTGTACGTCACAAACAATGTGATATTGTAATAGATCTAATTTGCAGTAAGCGGAATGACTAGCATCGCTTATGCACATCGCGCTTTCTTAATTATGTAGGCAGGTGATATTTCTGTTAAAGAATGTTGCTTGCCGAATGCCTCTCTATGCACAATGCCACCATTCTAACTACCATTTCAACACGTTTGCATGGCGTTAAGCTGCTGGTAAATGTCAGCGTGGATATGGATATAATTACCACTGTAATTATGGTTCGAAATGCACGCAAACATGATATGACACTGGGGCAATCTAATACACCTACGTCATTTGCAACTACGGTTACCAGTTTTAATCGACATATGGAGGTTCATAAGTCTGCTGCTATCTTGGTGGACTTATTGCCGGCAAATCTTAATCATGCGTGATTGTATGGTACATAGTAACATGCCATTTTCAAACCTTGCTCTTTTCATTCAATGATTTGTTGGTATTTGGTATACAAACCGTAGGAAGCCATTATATGACGATTTCATTGTCAAATACCTTAATCCTTCGAAATCGACACAGGTGCCCACAGTGTTGTCAAAAATTTATTATATATGAGTAGGATACTTATTTTGGATTCTCTCGACCAGCCATGCATGCCTCAAAATATATGTGTTTTGAGGGCACCTGTCTGTCAACCGAATTCATAAGTGATTGCTTGAAGCCCTGATGGACGTGGATTAGAGAATAACTTTTGGTATAGTGATCAAATCGGCCCTACACCTGTTGGAAGCATAAGTTGTTTACATTCCTGCGACAGTTTGGTATTTATGTATTGGCAAAGCAAGATGCGTAAACCAATTTATCAGAATCTGAGGATTAGTTCTCCCGGTTGCCTGGAACTTATGTGTTCATGCGTGTGTATCGTGTGGTTTGCCTGGCTTCTCTAGGCGGAGACATATGAGACCTAACAATATATACATATAGAAATAAAAGGCTTCCGTTTTATCTGGTCCTATTTTTACTCCACATGTTAGATACGATGCATTATTTTGCGACAGGTGTCGACGAAGTTGCACGAGATAGATATGACTGTGATTATCAAACATTGTACAACTGTCGTTTTAAAGGTTCGTTGACACTCTTGATCACAATCTCCGCAAATACCAATCTCATTCTGAGACGGGTGTGCATTGCTGTGAATGATGGGCGTGAGGTCTTATGTGCTATGTGATACAGTCAGGTAGGCGACGTACCGGTAAAATGTGGTTCTGCATTAAGATCACCAGTTTTTCGTATGAAGCTGATACAGCTCAGGTATGGCGGTGTTTTTACCTGGTTCTGCGTTATCTTCATAAATGGTGTGTCGAGGCCTAAAAACGCTGCATCACAGATCTAAATGATGGGAACCATCTTACTAGTATCATGATTGTTTTGTTAGATATCGTGGGTTTATCTATTCGACTGTTTTACTTGCACTGTTTTGCCTAGATATATGAGTTCATATTTGGTTTTATGGACCTCAATATGATGTTCGTATGGACCTGTTTGTTGCATAGTCATGGCCTGACTCTTTGAATCCCCAAACCTCAGACCCCCACGCTCCCTAACAGTTCAGGCTATCTTCACCTCGTGAAATATGAGGAGCATTATCAGGGTGCAGCTGTCTGTTGCATCACTGTCAATCCTAGAATCACGCCATTCTCTATCAAATGGCTCGTGGTAGATTATGGGTGATTGTTTGGTATGTTGCGATCAAAACTTGTGGAAAAATACAATTAAATCCTAATTTTATTCATGCTTTTCCAATAGGTTGCATTCTCTGTTGACCAGTCAATTTTCGGTCATTTTTTCTTTATCATACATGTTGCACTAGTAACGTCTTGCCTATCAACAAGCAACGGTAAATAGTTGGGGGTTAAATACGTTGCTTTAGGCCTACGTATAGTGGAAATGCTAATGTTTATCAGGTAAAGTAGCTCACTTTACACTGCAAGCCTTTATCATTACGTGAATCCAAATTTCAATTAGCATCATACGAGCAATTGGGCAGTAAAATATGCACACAGTCTTCTTTAGCCCAGGTATCAAGCGGAATTGAACAAAATGTTCAGAAGCACTTATATTTATTGTCCTTGGGAAAATTCGTTATGACTGTTCTGATGGAATCAGTATGGATTGAATTTGTGGTGCGCTTCTTTGTTACCATGCTATAACAAAAAAACATGCATGTTTGGAATAGCTCGAATATCTATCACACAATATGATCCTCTGGTACATTGCTTACCCTAAGTTCTACTCTCTGCAATATGCTGTGATATGAAAACAACCACGGACAAGCTGGCAATAATCTACTTCGTGCGGCCGATAGATTTACAAGATACGTGCATGCCGTGATTTGCAACGATCCCTAAAAAATAGTCTTACTTTCATTAGTGACGTGAGTAGGTTATCGAAAGTGAATATGTTAACTCACTATTGTTAAAAAAGTCGGTGATTGTTCTCCGAATGGTTGAAGGGAAAATATGTATTGCCCCAAAACAGCATGACTAACGCATCCCCCATGACTCTGGTGAATGGTCAAAAACTTGATGTGGGTACATCACCATAATAATAATCCAGTGGTGAATTCTTTTATAAATTGTTTGACACAAAAGTGATTCAGACAAAAAGTGAGAATTGTTTACATGCATTTCAAACCAAGCAATGGGTGATCCTAGAAATAAATTATCCAGTTTCCTAAGCTGAGGAAATGTTGACATTTTAAGAATGTATTTATCAATCAACTGATTATTGTGTATTCGACTTCGTCGTTTCTTTACCAACGACACCCTATTGTCAACGTTGCACTGTGGTCAATATATCGCGATGTCTGCCTTCGGAATACAATCAAACAGCCGTTGGAAGTTACTCCCTCATAACTGCCGACATTGATAGGTACCATGAGGGTCAGCCGGAGGCATACAGTTGGGTGCTGCAAGGCTAATAGGCGAGTTTGGAGCGTGTTTATTGAGCACATCAGTACATCCTACCCATCCCGCAAACGTTAACCCGCAGTCGACCCTGACGATACCGGCGATTGTCGTTTGAGCTATCACGCATAGCATCTGCATTCGACAGATAGGGCTTTCAGTCCAGGCATGGCAGGAAGGTTCAAATGGCGTGGACTGCTGACTAGGATACCCTGTCAGATAGTAGTCTCTCTCTAGTGTTACGTCTAAGGGTGTGTGTATGTGTATGTGTGTGTGGGGGGGGGGAGATGCAATGAGCGCATGTAACAATGAACTGCATATTCAAAGACGTACTTCACAGAAATTTTCAAACGTTGTCTCAGGACTGCGCACTAGTATATTGGGTGACCCGTAGTTAAGCAGGATGCATTATTTTGTGAAACATCCCTACATCTATAATGCTCAAGCACTGTCTATTGGAAACACTGCCTCGCTGCAGTGCTGGTCTCAATTTTCCAGACTTAACATTACATCAGCGTATGCTGTATGGTACTATTCGTGTAGTGTTGTAGCTGTTGTGGCACCCCATTAATCAATCAACAACAAAGCTTCACCTGTTCATGTTCCCCCTCACCTGAACAGCACTGAACCTTGGTGCCCTTGACCTACCGACAGTGCACCTGTTTTCTATTCTATAAAACGTCGAAAGAAACACAGCCACAGCTTCATCAATCCAACTCAACGAGGATTAGCAACACGTGTTCTCGGCGCAGAAATCTCGATAGGCGCTCAAAGAGTTGCCTAAAAATATTCAACATAATAATCTGCTATGTAAGCCGTCGACGAGTGCAATTTTTACTAGCGGTCTTATGATCAATCTACAAATTATAATGAATTACAGTTGTGCAGTTAATCACGTGCGGTATTTAGGCGCCCGCAAATCTCACCAGAGTCGATTATTTACTGATTACTCTGACTTGCTTTACGTGTCAGGTACATACCTCAATCTTTACAGCATATGATAACATCATAACATAAGCATACTGGCAGTTAAATTAACTGTGTATTATTAGTTGTAATATAATGCTACGTTCTTGTGGACAGAATCCCGGTATGCAGATGAGGTTGTACCATCGATGAAGTGCTCTCCAAGCAAGTTTGGTACGTCCGTTATGTTGTGAGTGAAATAAATTTAGCGTATCTGAACTAATTTACCTATCAAAAAAAACAGCGGCGTCGTTCATATTGTTTACTCTATGTGTACCAACGCTTGCAAAATATAGAACCAGAAGTTCTTGCACAATATCAAGCAATACACGTGCAACTTATATTAGTGCACCCCACAAAATGCCACTGCTTTTTAATTCTTGAATGTCACAGCTGATGTCATTGCAAGATATCACTGACAGTCAGTAACACAGAGAAAGTGTCGGTCTTTTAATTGTGTTATCCGCCTTACGCGCAACATCACGCGCGGTACTCTCATTCACCAACATGAACGTCAGCTGTTCCGCCGATCATACTGCTGATCATGATCATCAACCTGCATACAATGCAATTTCATATCGGCATCAGGAATATTGCAGTTCTACAGAGCTTACGGCTGTTCTACATCACTTTGCTTTTGTCAAATAATCATTGCTCTTCGTGGTAGTGATATTGCCTCTCGTAAGTAATTGCAGCAGCTCTCCCCCTGTCTTAAATGCTTGTCATCACCTTGTGTTAGCAATATCATTTTTGCGCTTTGGAGAGCGTGGTCGTCAATAAGCAACTCAGCACAGCAGCGCGCTTCTTGTACGAAACGAACGAATCCAGCCCTAACACGAGTCTGAAGAACTTTCATTAATGCATTACCCCAAATGCTGTCACAGGATGGTGTGCCCAGACGTTTGCTAACCAGTTCTAATAATAAATAAACAATTAGTGAAAATTAAAAGGGCATAATTTACTTCCTTATTTCTCCAGTCCTGTTGTGTATTTGTCGCTCATAGCCGGGTGATATTGCTTACTCTCATCTGCATCCGAATGACCTGGTGCATTAATGATGTGAACTAGTTTTGTTGGTATACGAAAAGCGTATATAATATCGGCTATGATGGGAACTCTTTTATTTGTCCACACACAAAATTACAGGAAGAATAGTTGCTCCGACATAACAAATATTCTGCAAGCAGAACCATTTCGTTAAAACGTTTTTTATCAACGGCAATTCAACGCCGATATTGTGGCACGCACACGCACACAAAAGCTGTGCGATGGGAAAGAATCAGTTGTCTAAAGAGCAAACAGGCCTTATAAGTTCTTCATGCTCATCATGGCAGCGTTGCATAGTATTCTAGACCTCGGAACTCTAAAGTCTAAAATTATATGATGGCCATAGTACAGGGGTATAGCTTGTGTCAATTTCAAGTAATCATATATGCACATGGCGCTGTGAAGCATTCGGAAAGAACAACGACGCCCGGATAAAGCATATTGTGTAGAATGTCTACTTGTTGGCGTTAAAGGTTAATCCTTTGTACCATTATATACTCAGATAACACCCTCACACACTGCGAAAATACCTTGTAAGTGTCAGTTTAGAGCTGTAATGTAGGCTATGCTTGCTTCCCAACTGAGTCTATATAGTAAGGTAGTTGAGGAGGGTCTTGGTTGTTGGGTGGCGATTGTGACAGGATGAGAGTAGGTACCATGGAGTGTTCCAAAGGTGAAAAGCAGGGAAAACGCAGTCCGTGTGAAGCAATGCTGAAATCGCACTGATTGTATAAATCGTTAATGTTTAAACCGTTAATGCTTTTCGCCATTCTATGTACAGGGACGTTATAAGTATGTTCTGCCAATCATTTGACGAGTATTCAGCAACTTTAATCCACTCGAATTCAAACACAAGTAGAACATATCGAAATAATTCATAGTGTCTACGACATACACAATAGACCGTATCGAAATAATCCGTTGTGTCTGCGACAAACACAAGTAGAACATATCGAAATAATCCGTTGTTTCTACGACAAACACAAGTAGAACATATCGAAATAATCCGTAGTGTCTACGATAAACACAAGGAAGTCAGCTATGCTAATAAGTAACACACACGCATTCCAAGAATCCCGTTCTCTTGTTTTGCGTGAGTGTTAAGAGTGACCTGAACAATGATAATACCGAATTCCTTGTAGTTTCAAAATTCGACAATTAAAGTGCCTGGTACAATGACAGCTTACATTATGTGACGCTTGGCGACCCAGACGAACCCTTGACGTGGATACGATTTTGCTGTCAGCAGTGTAATATCGCAGGTTTTCAACATTTCGGTTTGCGTATTTTTAGAGATGGGGATTTTGTAGCATCATTGATGTGATTTCTGAAAAGGATCTTGGAGGCATTATATGGGCATTCCTTACCAATGGCTATATCTGCGTGGCGGATTTTGTCGCATGATTGGTGTGATAGCGGAATTGTTTATTCTAATGAATTGCTTTATCGAGCATATTACACGGAATACCAACTAATCTACAAAGGTTGTGGTTATATGCGTTCATTGTATTGATCACTATGGCTGTTTGTCAATCATTTCAGTTCTAGAATCACATGTTTCGCTGTGCACCAATCCACTCATTGTGATTGCCCGTTGAGTGTGACTCACTGTGTGATATTTATGTTACAGGTCAGGACAGAATTGAGACAAGTCTGCTACCTAATGGCCCTTATGCAAACCGGGTTTTATTCATTCGTAAATACAAAAAATAAGTTATACGCGAGATGCTCATAGTAATTGTACAGGTCTACGTCATGTTGGATTGTTTGTACACGGAGCCGATGCATATGTACTTTAATAGCATTCAATATATCAGCTGAAGCCTGCTTGCAATCAGGTCGTACATATGTGAACCTAATATTCCACACACTGAATCACCCCTTTTGTTATATAATTTGAAGAGTTGTCGAATGGTGGATAATATGAACACGAAAGTGAAAAACAACACTGGTTGAACACCATGGCTGCAAAGAAACAAATAATTAAAAATGTTAATTTCACACTCAATATGTCCCTATAACAATCAATATCACGCGGGGCTTCTTTACGGTCAGTGAGGATGGATACTGCGGCCTGACTATAGCCTTTTCGACCGCCAGTTGTGGCCACAATATGGGCTGCATCTACAATCGGCATGTCGATGCGGCAGCTATCCTTTGATCCCACGACGCAAAGTGGTTTATCACACAGGCAACTTACAGGGGTTCATATTATACTCTGCTGAATGACAGAGAGGCCAAAAATACTACAAAGATGAACAATAGTAAAAATAGGCATTTTATTAAACCGTTAAGTTAACTACCAATGTGATGCCTGTGTGTCTTGAAATGCGATATAACATGGCCTCGTTTAACTTTCTTAAGGTATATCTACTAACCTAAACGACCGTTAGTGAACTCGGCATCATGCATATGTGTATGTATAGAATGATATATTGCTAATGACATGTTTCCTGAATACGTGACGAAGACAAACCTCCCCATTATTACCTTAAGAGTACCGAAATATCTACCACCATTTCATGATAAACGTTGCACATCACTTCGGAATGCACTCGCCTCATATCATGGTGATCGTCTAGTTGAACACTTAAGTTATAACTGTAATCGCCCGTTGCATGCAGCGTCATAGGAAAAACTCGACCATCACCTGCGGTATAAGCGCCTTGTGTGACTACAGCAATCACAACGGATTATATCTATTGGTCGGAAATGTAGCAATGGATATTTTATATTTTTTTCTTACAAAATACGCATCGGGAAAACAGCCGGGTGTTGGGGTGTCCTTTACATGGATAGACTGTGTCTGCTACTGATGCAGCGTGACAGTTACAGCCTTACACCATATCACATTTCTTTGGAAATATAGAGGAACGGAAATTGGAAATTGTTCACTTTTTTTAGCGATTGGTTCGGGGTTATTTCACAGCAGTCATTATTATGGCTTCACTGTTTTGAGATATTCAGCTGAGCAGTTGTGTTTCTTTGTTATGGTTGTTGTGAACTTGTGGTTAGGCCCAAGATTTAAGTATGTTCACTGCATTCTATCAAGTAGCATGGAACGAAAGTGGGAAGCCTATGTCATAACAAATTAATCTGAGGAAAACAGCCGGTTCTGTTAAAAGATTGTATCCATTAAACCAAAATGCAAGTGTGCCTATACGTTCAATCAGTTATGACGATGGCGATCATAATCTAAGGAGGCTAACATGGTCGATATGACATGCAAACACAAAACTAGAGGGAACGATAAAGCCCTGAAGCATTCAATGCATTTAAGGGTCAATTCAGGGTATACTTGACAATCGACATATTCAGTCCAAGAATGAAGCCAAGCCTGTATTTCAGCAACAGATGAGAGCAGGAACTACATATTGGGCTATATGTTAATTGCAACATATCCCAAGAGAATGTAGCTTCTGTTGCCGTTGTACAAGTTAGAGATACAAAACTACCGCCTTCATTGTGGCGAGATACTATTAACAGGTAGGCTACGTGTGCCGTGCAACTATCTAGAAACTAGCACAGCGTTATTCCAGCTGAGCTCGGAGAACACTCGATCCGCTAGCAATAAAGAAATCAGGTGTTCCCTGACTAAGTTTGTCGGCGGTATCTGAGATCTAGGCGTGGCCACACGATAAGGTATATAGCAGAGCAGAAGAACGCAGCACTGTTACAATTTGGGAATCGCCATTCTTAACAGCTGCAACCAGAGGATGGCAGAGAAAAATCATGTCTAAATAATTAACTTTCTACACGGTGGTCTGCTGTTGTCTAACTAAGAATTTGGCCGAGGCAATAGATTTGCCACTTAAGCTGTGGTCGACACTGTTGTTGACAGAGTTGCACTGATCGCTAGCGACAATGATATCTAACAATTTACACAAGCTTAAGCGTCGAATCTATCAAAGCGAACTGCGTGTTAGTGTTCCGTCCTTTCTTGCTTGTTTTCCGTTACGTGCTTGAGCTTCAATAATACCTTTCTCTACAACTGATCTAAAGAGAGGTTTGAAGATAGTGGAAGGTATGCTTGATTATTCTTGCAGCACACTACTTTGTACTCCTCGTTGTCTCATTACAACAACCAACGTGTTGATTTAGGTTGGAACGCTGTATCATGATTGTTTGCTCCAGTAATAATTCTTCACTGTTAGGGTTCCTCGAAAAGGATCGTCAGGTTCCGTCACGCAATAGTAATTGCTCAGATATTAAGAATTAACAACGAAAACAAAAACATTTAAATAATAAAAGTTTGATGTATTGCAAATTTTCATGCGATTGTGATAAGAAAAGTGCAATTTTTGTCGTGTAAGTAGCTTTTGTCATGAATTAATGGGAAGATTTTATCAGTGGCGGCGAATATGATGGGCTTGAATTCTTCAGCTTTCTCCCTCGACACCTGGCAGACCTTACATGCTTGCATCTCGAAACACCTAACAGCGGTTGGGATAATTGCCACAAGACCATCACATAATAGTAAAACCTATAAATCCTAGGACAATATGCTAGGTACCAAAATGCATATTTGACTGATAACTGAGTCAATGTAGAGCACCTGACTACCATATCCTGTTGTTTATTGGGAGTTGCAAAATAGATAAATATCAACGTTTCCCGCAAATGATCAAACGTTTGACTTATGTTCAATAACAGTAAGTTGCCAGCAGTTAGTCAATATTATTGGCTGCTGGAATAACCCGTGAACAGCACTAATGTATGATTTTGTACATAGCGTAGTCGTAACAAGGCTAGGGAAAAAACCTTGGCGTCAGCGGAATTCAAAACGAATGGTTACATAATTAACATCGTTATATAGGTTGTTCATCCAATAACACGTGCTGCTTATACACGTAGAGACAGAAATGGAGAAGTGGTGGCTATGTGTTTCGTCTACTGGTTCATAGAAACAACATTGTGTGTAGGTCTAGAGCATCAAGGCTCCGTGCAGGTGAGGTGAATCTGAACATGATGAGGGGAAGCGTTTATGTTAATTAACCACTGACGTGCAACTGCAAGCTATTACAACACACAAGGTGTACTATACGGATATTAAGTGACGAACGGGCGGGTGCTACTGAAAGTCTATCTTCCTTAGACAATATATGCAGTGAGACAGGGTATCGAATTAGCAGAAAGGTGCTAGAGCAGCATGCAGGAGTGAAGATTCACACCATTTGTGGAATTATCTATCCGGCATCCGAGCCAACAATCTGTACACGGCCGTGCCTATCGGGCAGCCGTTTGGAACCCCCCATCTGCGACTCGCCGATACTCCTCACGTAAACTAAAGCTGTAATTGTCAGTATTGATGTTGTTGATTGCGATTTGAAGATGGTGGAAGATGCAGGTTTTTTTTACGATTGATTAACATTCTGCCAACTCGCTTCATTAGGCTGGCAGCTTCTCCTCCTTCTCCAATCTACCCTTCAGAGTCATAATTAATGTGGGAGCGGTGCAGCATGGTTGCTCTCCCTGGAATCATCATTCACTGTAGGGGTTCTTGGCAGAGTAATGCTGTTAACTGTATGAAATTTAAGGTCAGTTATGCTCAAAGTACCTCAACATATTTAGTGTGAATGATCAAAGGTGAATGGGGTAGTATGAGTGTATAACGTTGGAATAAGGAGCTTGCATATCAACGATGTAAATGCAGTATTCAGAATGAATGAAGTGCTCTTTCGGCAGTATGTAATCGCCTCCCCTATATTCAGGGTAATATGTTTATATACTATGCATTCTTGAATTATCAACGTTATTAAACCAGTAACCAGTGTTAAGTCATCTCATCAACCAGTTCATCCCCTAATCGCGCACTATACGTCTGTTTCATTTACGCCATTCAACCTTTATTGCAAAATAAATCTTTACCAAGGTGAAATATGCACCAAAGGGGGCACTATTTATAAATTATAGCAGAGGTCGATACATGATCATGTAAGCAAAAATATTATTTAATTGTCAAAATATATTCTTGTCCGCTTGAACACTGACTTAGTCATTGTTGTACATTGCAGTACAACTCTTGCAATAGCGACTACCTGGATTATCCACTTACCTTGTCTGGCGAAAATTTGTTGATGTGTTGAAAGGTGTAGAACGTAAAAACAGCAAAATATATTTGTGTCTCCATGAACATTTGCTGTTCAATACACCAGGTGCAACGACTTAGGATTATCTATTCTAGCCTTTTAGCAATAGTCATCAACAATTACATCAATAGCACAGTGGTGTTATCTCGTATGCAATATGGACATGGTCTTGATATTGGTAAAACATAAGCCGCAGCCAACGTCAATTGAATGAATGCAACCATAGAATCAGTCACTTGTAGATTGTCTCGGCTTGGCCTTAGCTCATGAATGGTCAACTTATACGCCACATTAGCGTGCAGTACTTATACACGCTACAGGTTTTAGGCGGTCAAATTACTGTGGTTATGCGATGACTTTTACAATTTGTCTGAAAATTCAAAGTTGAAGCCTGACAGACACTCAGGAAAAGAGGCTATCAGATGCACAGCGTGTTCTTGCAAAGCAGCCAAATTATGCGACAGGCGCCATGATGTGCTTGCATTTAGGACTGTGATGTGACACGTGTGCTACTTAAAAGCCATTATGCAAACCGGGGTTTATGCATATGTGAATACAAGAAATAAATTATCATCTGAAGGCTGTAAGGTTGCTATTCTTGCATACGCGTACGCCATATTCCACGCACTGAAGCATACCTTTCTGTTAAATAATATGAATGGTAGTTCTCCCATACTATGAACACGATAAGTGAAAACCAAGAATGATTCAACGCCGTGGCTACAAAGAAATATGTTATTTATACACTCCATATGTCTTTTATATACAGCCCCTACCATGCGGGGCTTCTTTACGATCACTGAGGATGGAAATTGCGGTCTGACAGGAGCTGTTCCGATCGCCAGTAAAGGCAAAAGTACTGGATGAATCTACACTCGGCTTGTCGCTGGGGGCAGCTATTCAAACCGGTCCGATGGCGTTGCTGAAATAAGTATCAAATGCCATCCAGTTATCTGAAACTTGTGGGTAGCGCACTGAGTGCATACCATTCATAACCTGGTTAAAATTCGGGTAGTTTTTGGTAGAGCCGCGAGTGTGGCTGCCAAGAAGGCATCTCCGATAGGTCACCTGGACCTTGCTTTGGCTTACTCCCGAATATTTTGCCTTCTTGACCAGCTACTTCATTACCTGTACCACCTGCTCAATAATACCTTCAGGCTGGTGGTAATGAGGCCTGCGTGTTGCGCGTTAAACGTACAATCACACTGCGGTTCATTGTCACTGTATTAACGCTGGTATGAACCATGGATACTAGATAGTTCCTCTAAAGATCTAGCGCCTTTATCCACAGTCTTCACACAAGGTATCTTACTGTACTGGTCGGCCACAAGTAAGTACGTTTGCCGTCCGTTGCTAGAACTTGCAATAAGACACATGGCAGGTTATGAGTCACCCTTGGTTTATTTGTCTTGATGTGCTCATACACCGGCTGGATTGCTCGTCTGTTTTAGCATTGGCCGTTAGGTGATGGGATATGGTTGAGTGTGAGGGAGCGTCTGGCATTTTGTTGCTTAATGTTGTTGTCGGATATTGTTGTGACATGAAAGAGACAAGCGATATTTTTTCTGCACCTTTAATTTAACAGTCTCCCGGATGTGTCCTCTTTCCGTCCAAGATGGCTGGAGGAGCATTGCGCACATGCCTTCTGTGTGTTCACCACATAGACAATACGGAGTTGTTACGGCAACTGAATTCGATTCCCGTCGATATTTACTCCAGTATCCAGGAAAAGTACAAAACCGGTTTGGTGCAATACAGCAACACATTTGCATACGAATCAGGATTGTTCGCAATACTGTGCACGAAAACCTCTGAGCGACATATATCACCGGCAAAGTGTGACATTAACCATATAATTCCGATAAATGTTGGATCATTTTGTAAGCTTGTTGAGTAAATCCATATCTGAATTAATCGTAGTAAAAAGTATATGCAGGATTCATTATCATAACTGTTCCTAGCATCATTACTGGGATTACAGTATGGGAATGGAACAAAACGCACGCTGGAACAGCACTCAAATGATCCGTCTGATCACTTATTTCAGGTACCAAGCAATGCCGTTTCATTCGCTAATATCTCCTTCATAAAAGACATGTCCTTAGGTTTCTCTCATTCATAAACCCATATGTTTATTTTCCGTCAAATATCCTCATTTTCCATCAATTCTCGAATCCTTCCATGCAGCCCGTTCTTTGTCTTGGGACCTATGGAACTCTCCAATCCGTATCCCGATCACCACTCTTCTGCGTTATGCCTTTAACTTTTCCAGAGGGATAATTACTACAATCACCATTGCGCAGCCAAACGTCTCACAAAAAGAGTATCGGATGAGATACGACCCGATGCTTGTGAAGTCGTTAGGAAAACGTTGAAATATGCCTCTTTAAATTCAGATGCAGAATAAAATGCAAAAGCCTATTCTCACTTGATTGCGGTGTGTAACCATGTATAATTTAAAACAGCAATTACAACATAATTGGTAGGGCTATCTGTGTAAATGAGCATAGTACTTCAATCGGAACCGGTCAGCATGAAATGGCTCTTTTATTTTCCTGTAACATATAGATAATGATAATCGTCATTTCATTCCCGTAAAATAGATGATAAAGAATTGCACGAATTCCGCTATCAGCTCTGAATGTTCAAGACGCCGCCATATACCATTCATTAGTACAGATATACAGCCGCGATATCTAGTTAGACTATAGGTGGTTTACAGCACAAACACAACTATGTGATTTTCATTGTCAACCAAAATGCAACGTAATATATATCTGTAGAAAACCGAAAATATTAAATTGACTATACAACTTTCGGGGAAGTGTCTGAGGTGAAGATTCTAAACGAAATTGCAGATATGTACCTTACCTTGAGTAAAGATTGCATAACTACACCTGCAAAGGCAAAACTAGATTTAACATGTAGCCGCGTCAAAATTATAGCTTTTGAAACTATGTAAGTCACTTCACTGCGAAATCGTTTTCAGGGATGGTATCCTTTAACGTGGTGGGTATATAGTTTGGTCCTGTCTCGAAAGGTCATCTTGCCTTGGCCACCCTTTGATGAGAGGCCTTGGGCGTCTTCGGAAAAAAACTAATTGCTGTTGATAGTGACGGTGGGTAAGATGCAAGCGCAAGATATACGAGCAGCCATAACGGCCAAGTAAATTATAATACCTATGGCCCTACTGGGTTATACATATAAGTACCCCTGTGTCTATGGCATGGTGCTGCGAACCACAAATGCGGATATAGAACCTGGCAGAGTGTCATATGTTAACAGCCATGCTGATGCAATAACCTATGCGCTAGGTTTGCTTCATCCTGGCATGAGTAGACAGCGAAAGGAATTAAAAACCAAGCAGTTTTATCTGGTACATTAATAATTCGAACAGGCCATACATCACTCGTTTACGAAAGGTCTTGGGTGGCCGTGTTGGCAAAGAATTAATTGCTGTTTATAGCGTCGGTTGGTAATATGAAATGAGTACTAGATTTACGAGCAGTCATAGCTGGGCAATGAATATGCTGTAGCGAAGATTACCATGAATTCTAGAACTATGCGGATGCAATAGACACTGTGCTAGGCGTGTTTACTAGACAACAGTAGAACGCACCCTGGTTTGTACCATTGCGCCGATCTTAAACGTATATTGATAATATGAACAAACATAGTGTCTTTTTTACGTCAATCAGCGACAGTAACTGTGGCGGCTGATTAGTTAAACACAGCGGGTTTTCATGGTAAACGCAAAAACAGGTATAAATACGATTATAGCATGATTAGCGGGGCACTCTTAGTTTAACATCCTCAATGTGGTGATCTCTTGATGCCAATCTGCTTTACAAATAAAAGCCGACAATCCCACAGCGGTGGTTAGCTAGGCCAAAATTGGACGACTGATGCGACGCCATAAGCCATTGAATGGCGGGTGGCGATTTCTATGCACCGCTTATTATATATTCCTTTTGGATTCACAGCAGGATATATTAAGTTATTTAGTTTATACTGCCTATTTCATTGTCAAACATAGAGCTGATGACTTTCTGTTTGGATAACGAAAAGGATTTTAAGTCTGTCCTATGCGTTGGTGTTCGCGAATTTCCGGTTGAATTAGTTATGCATACGACACAGCACCAATCGTGCTGTAAACACAGAAATGCTCGGTAAGTAGGTTTAACAAATGTGAACAATCGTTATATGTGTGTGTGTACAAGAACGAATATTTAACTCGACTGTTTTATGGCGCATAAGTCATATTGTTCAAAACATATTTAATCTCTCAATATTAATAACACGAAACAACCATGCCAATACCATCATAGCGCCACATCCACTGTATTATCCATAGCCCGATAGTGGCATAGTCGTGGCATTATAGAACCTTATTCAAGACATGCACTCGCAATATCAATGGCACAGCTAGTCAGCATTCTTTGTGCTGCAGTCAGCGTTCCATTGCCTTAAAAACTGAAAGACGCCTGATGAAGCATTTAGAGGAAGCGAATGTTTTGGTGAAGAAGACGTTTGCCTTACTTGCTTTTCTACATCAATATTGTTTGCCGAATCGGTGTCAAATGCAATAGACTTATTAAGTTCCCATGGACACCAGCGCACCACGAGCATCACGTCAAGAAATCATTTCAGCAGTGTTAATAAACACGAACAAAAATTATTAAAAAGTGTGCACCGATTGATACCAGTGAGCTTATCAATCCAACTACCTGTACGGCAATGAAAAAAGGTGATGCTGTTGTTTTTGCGATTACCAGGTAACAGCTCGCGGCTTTCAAGACTAACATATGTACAGATGTTTTCAGTGGTTCACAGAGAATGTTAAGAGTAAATGGGCTGAGCAAGCAATGGCTGAGTGCCTTCAAAATTAATTGTTAAGCTTACAATACACAGGAAGCTATCGCCGGTCAAAAGTTCAAGGTTCTCAGTAATCCGCCACACAGTGGTCATACACAGATAGTTCCATAAAGTGAATGTCACTGTTAAGTTTAAAGGTTATTAACACAACAGTAACTGGCTAATACCACAGGCTCAATGGGGTGAAGCTGGATGTGTTGTATTGAAACCGACATCTTATATCAAATCAATGTAGAACTAATCCCTTTTAATACCCATGCAAATGTGAGTCCTTTAGAAAACATGTTTGTTTTCTGAATGTAAGACACAAATAGATTGTGGACCTGTATGCCGACGTTTATCATGATATAATTGCTTTCATTTCTCATATTTGGCGATCGGTTTAATTATGGTGTCGTCTTGAATACACGTCCTTCTCATATAATATATATGATGGAATAGGATAGCAGCCAGATATATAAGAAATATTCTGAGTGGTATGGTATGCGTGATATACAGAGCTTATGACAATGCGAAAGTGCACAATACCAGGGTATTTGAAACATGAATGGCCCGACTGATGGCTGATATAATGCCTAAACATATGTGATGCTGTGATAAACGACTTAACAGAACTATAGCATATTGTCATATCGATGCATCCCCAGCGCAGCTAACCGCAGTGTATGTTACAGGGGAGCACAACCCCCACCAGCTGCGATTCAAAGCAGCGTATATTAATGCAGATTTGCGGGAGAGGATGCATGTGACCCTGATGATGTACCCTCAGTGCCAGTTGGCAAGTTCCTTTGGCTATGAACTCATTTTACGCGGGATTATGATACAAGAGATTAATCGTTATTAGCAAAGAGATTGAGCACCCTAATTGAGGGTGTAACCATGCAAGTTAACGAAATCTGAAGGTGTATGATATGCATAACGTCCGATGGGAACTTTAACTTATTAACAGTGGGCACCTATGTATATGCTATGTATTTGATAAGGGATGTTTTATCTTAGGTGTGTATTCAAAAGTGACCCGTGAGCTAGGTATTGGTTCACCTGTACACTAATCACTGAGTTTCCCGTCTCTCACATTTATGATATCCGTATCCACTGCCGGTTGCACAGTGCCCCTTGCAACGCATCGTTTTAAAGGCAGAAATATTTTTAACCAGTTTAGCAAAAGTAGCAAAATAAATGATGGTCTAATAACATAATCAATAGTCATACAGCGTTCACCTAAAATATATGACGAGATAGACATTAAGCAGTCGGGGCGATCTGAGTTGAAGTGTGGCCTTAGATGTGAGGTAATAGCAAATGCGTCATGCACCTACAACATAGTGGCAGCTGATCCGAATAGGTGTAGAGGGCAGAGGAGGAAATCCATGTATTAGAGGCCCAGTGATCCAGTCGTCCCAAAACACTAGCTACACTTATATGATTTACCCTCTACGCTTTAATGCTTACACACCAACTAAACCAAAAACGTTGCTAGACTATCATGAGATGCTCGTATTCTGTTTGATCTTGCATGAGCTATTACCCTTGCAAGACATGATCTGACGATAACATTTGGACGAGGGGATATTCAGCTTATTCGAGAGTTGCGCATAACGAGAGCAAATGTAGGTTTTTCGCAACATTATGATAAATGAATTTGCATCGCATTGAATAGCCGAGCGATTGAGCTGTAAATACAAATCCTCTTAAACCCTCCGTGGAAAACAAACTGAAGTACCAGCCGCTTATCCATTTATGCCAAACCAATAACTGAGCGATAGAATATTTGTCCTCTAATGACGACAATAATAATGATCTTGATGCTATTTAGCATTCCCGAAATAATTGACATAACCCTCGACAGTTTCACAATTATGTGAGTCACAATGATCCGTAGCCATTATATTATGCACAGGACGTGTTCGTTCTGTCACTTAAGTCATCACATGGTGCACCTTGCTGTCGTTTAGCGGCAGAAACGACAGTTGTTTGATAGATTACTCTTCTCGTCCGAATAATTAGCCTCGTTGCTATGCTATCTCTTTGCTAGACTAGGAACATTGAAGTTTTGCAACACAGACTCGTATTCTCCGTCGTATTCATTTCATAGCTAATTGCTGCGGTTGGGCCCATGTCCTCGATCCTAGCGACAACTAATGTCCATCATATTATCATTTCGTGTTACAGGGCGATGAGGTAAGATATTCAGCTCAGCAAAGCGTGCACGCTCATTTGAATGAAGCAAATAAATCTAGCCCTTTCACACAATATAGACGGCCTGTCTAAATGCGGGAACAACCTTACGCGTCAGATATCGCTCATTAGTGGGACGTAACCGTAACTGCTCTTGCAGTATTGAGTCCCCGATGCATTTCCGTTCGGTTCAAACAATATGTAAAAGCATTATTCACTCTAATGTGCGTCAAAAATTGAAAGGCTCCACATTGATGCTTCCAGTCTCATTATGTATGCTTCTCCTAAAGCCAATTATATTGCTCAGTAAGTGTTTAGCCTGATCACTTTCGGCTGCCTCTCAATGCGCCATAGCTTAAATGTGATCTCTTTTTTCATGGCTACTGTTGGCGCATGGGAAGCCTATGGTATGTCGCCTTACCTATGTTCTATTCATATAGAGAAGAACGTGAGACCACGCGGAGTCGCCTTGTTTAATTCAATTGCACCATCCCTCGACAATTTCAGTCTACCAACGCAGTGGAATCGCATGGACTAAAGAGCAAGTAATGACACATACACCGTGCTGCCCGGAAATCGTACCTGCTACATAATCATATTCAAATAGTTATTCGAAACCATTAAGATAAATGATGTGTGAACGTATGCAATCATCAGCTGTCATCCTAACGTCGATATGATAGCACTCACACTTACTTGCATTATGCAATGTCCAACAGGGCAGCCATATTAGGCAAAAACAGGCGCTCTGTGTTCGGTATGTTTGAAATAGGCAGTGCTTCTTTATGTATCATTCACGTTCGACATTCAAAACAGCCCGCCCCTCGGAAATTCATCAAGAGATTCAAACTAGATGGAGGAGATTTTCGATTCGAAGCGTCAATTATAATTTCTCATGAATGTACATTGCACTCTGAAGTGATCACTGTCAGTTATGTTGTGTCGCATAAGCAGGTTCCCATTTCTGCAACCGGTTTTTACTTGCATAATTTTTTGGTGCGATGATTGTGGATGCATCGTACAATACAATGTCACAACAGAATGTGATCATCACAGCAAAATACATTTCGATTTGTATGACATATCTTCATGCAAACATAAATCGTATTGGCTCGAAGCAGTCATGGTTGTATACGTTCATGGTATTGTGTTGACGGTAGACGTTTGGAAATCCTTTCATTTTGCTTACAATATGTATTGCTGAGCGAACACCCGTTCAGCGAGATTTTCCGATAATATCGGCTCGGCCCCCTGAAGTGAAGCCATTGAGAACTGGAAAGAGACACGTCAGCTACCTTATTGAATACCAGTTATGCAAACCATTGACAATGCATATACGAATGCACGAAATGAGAAATGCGCGAATGGCAGTTTAAAACGAAGCTTGAAGACAAGTTGGTTCTGTGCTATTATGTGGAGACAATATATGGATACCTTATTAGCGTCCATTCTGCTTTAACTTGCATGCAATCAGGTGTTCTTGCAAAGCAGCCTAATTATGCGACAGGCGCCACGATGTGCTTCCATTTAGGACTGTGATGTGACACGTGTGCTACTTAAAAGCCATTATGCAAACCGGGGTTTATGCATATGTGAATACAAGAAATAAATTATCATCTGAAGCCTGTAAGGTTGCTATTCTTGCATACGCGTACGCCATATTCCACGCACTGAAGCATACCTTTCTGTTAAATAGTATGAATGGTAGTTCTTCCATACTATGAACACGATAAGTGAAAACCAAGAATGATTCAACGCCGTGGCTACAAAGAAATATGTTATTTATACACTCCATATGTCTTTATAACAGCCCCTACCATGCGGGGCTTCTTTACGATCACTGAGGATGGAAATTGCGGTCTGACAGGAGCTTTTCCGATCGCCAGTAAAGGCAAAAATACTGGATGAAGCTACACTCGGCATGTCGCTGGGGGCAGCTATTCTATGATCCAACGACGCCTAGTAACTTACTTTAGCGATATATACTAATGGAAATGGCCGACCGATCGTCTTGCTATGATCGTGTTGCAATCATGTGCGGTCAGATGGCGTTGCTGAAATAAGTATCGAATGCCATCCAGTTATCTGAAACATGTGGGTAGTGCATACCGTTCATAACCTGGTTAAAATTCGGGTAGTTTTTGGTAGAGCCGCGAGTGTGGCTGCCAAGAAGGCAGCTCCGATAGGTCACCTGGACCTTGCTTAGACTTACTCCCGAATATTTTGCCTTCTTGACCAGCTACCTCATTACCTGTACCACCTGCTCAATAATACCTTCAGGCTGGTGGTAATGAGGCCTGCGTGTTGCGCGTTCAACGTACAATCACACTGCAGCTCAATGTCACTGTATTAACGCTGGTATGAACCATGGATACTAGATAGTTCCTCTGAAGATCTAGCGCCTTTATCCACAGTCTTCACACAAGGTATCTTACTGTACTGGTCGGCCATAAAGTAAGTATGTTTGCCGTCCGTTGCTAGAACTTGCAATAAGACACAAGGCAGATTATGAGTCACCCTATTTTATTTGTCTTGATGTGCTCATACACCGGCTGGATTGCTCGTCTGTTTTAGCATTGGCCGTTAGGTGGTGGGATATGGTTGTGTGTGACGGCAATGAGGGAGCGTCTGGCACTTTATTTAATGTTGTAGACGGATATTGTTGTGACATGAAAGAGACCAGCGATATTTTTTCTGCTCCATTAATTTAACAGTCTCCCGGATGTGTCCTCTTTCCGTATAGGATGGTTGGAGAAGCATTGCTCACATGCCTTCTGTGTGTTTACCACATAGGCAATACGGAATTGTTACGGCAACTGAATTCGATTCCCGTCGATATTTACTCCAGTATCCAGGATAGGTACAAAACCGGTTCGGTGCAATACATCTACACATTTGCATACGAATCAGGATTGTTCGCAATACTGTGCACGAAAACCTCTGAGCGACATATATCACCGGCAAAGTGTGACATTAACCATATAATTCCGATAAATGTTGAATCATTTTGTAAGCTTGTTGAGTAAATCCATATCTGAATTAATCGTAGTAAAAAGTATATGTAGGATTCAGTATCATGACTGTTCCTCGCATCATTACTGGGATTATAGTATGGGAATGGAACAAAACGCAAGCTGGAACAGCACTCAAATGATCCGTCTGATCACTTATTTCAGGTACCAAGCAATGCCGTTTCATTCGCTAATATCTCCTTCATAAAAGACATGTCCTTAGGTTTCTCTCATTCATAAACCCATATGTTTCTTTTCCGTCAAATATCCTCATTTTCCATCGATTCTCAAATCCTTCCATGCAGCTCGTTCTTTGTCTTTGAACTCTCCACTCAGTATCCCGATCACCACTCTTCCGCGTTATGCCTTTAACTTTTCAAGAGGGATAATTACTACAATCACCATTGCGCAGCCAAACGTCTGACAAAAAAGTAACGGATGAGATTCGACCCGATGCTAGTGAAGTCGTTAGGAAAACGTAGAAAAATGCCTCTTGAAATTCAGATGCAGAATAAAATGCAAAAGCCTATTCTCACATGATTGCGGTGTGTAACCATGCATAATTTAAAACAGCAATAATAACATAATTGATAGGGCTGTCTGTGTAAGTGAGCACAGTACTTCAATCGGAACCGGTCAGCATGAAATGGCTCTTTTCGATTCCTGTAACATATAGATAATGATAATCGTCGTTTCATTACAGCAAAATAGACGATAAAGGATTTCACGAATCCGCTGTCAGCTCTTGATGTTCAAGACGCCGCCATATACAATTCATTAGTACAGATATACAGCCGCGATATCTAGTTACACTATAGGTGGTTTACAGCACACACGCAACTGTGATTTTCATTGTCAACCAAAATGCAACATAATGCATATCTGTAGAGAACTGAAAATATTGAATTGACTATACAACTTTCGGTGAAGTGTCTGGGGTGAAGAATCAAAACGAAACTGCAGATATGTACCTTACCTTTAGTAAACATTGCATAACTACACCTGCAAAGGCAAACATAGATTTAACATGTAGCGGCGTCAAAACTATAGCTTTGAAACTATGTAAGTCACTTCACTGCGAAATCGTTTTTAGGGATGATATCCATACCTTTAACGTGGTGGGTATATATTTTCGGTCCTGTCTCGAAAGGTCATCTTGCCCTGGCCACCCTTTGATGAGAGGCCTTGGGCGTCTTTGAAAAATTGCTGTTGATAGTGACGGTGGGTAAGATGCAAGCGCAAGATATACGAGCAGCCATAACGGCCAGGAAAATATTAATACCTATGGCCCTACTGGGTTATACATATAAGTACCCCTGTGTCTATGGCATGGTGCTGCGAACCACAATGCGGATATAGAACCTGGCTGAGTGTCATATGTTAACAGCCATGCTGATGCAATAACCTATGCGCTAGGTTTGCTTCATCCTGGCATGAGAAGACAAAGGAATTAAAAACCAAGCAGTTTTAAATGGTACATTAATAATTTCGAACAGGCCATACATCACTCGTTTACGAAAGGTCTTGGGTGGCCGTGTTGGCAAAGAATTAATTGCAGTTTATAGCGTCGGTTGGTAATATGAAATGAGTACTAGATTTATGAGCAGTCATAGCTGGGCAATGAATATGCTGTAGCGAAGATTACCATGAATTCTAGAACTATGCGGATGCAATAGACACTGTGCTAGGCGTGTTTACTAGACACAGTAGAACGCACCCTGGTTTGTACCATTGCGCCGATTTTAAACGTATATTGATAATATGAACAAACATTGAGTCGTTTTTACGTTAATCAGAGACAGTAACTGTGACGGCTGATTAGTTAAACACAGCGGGTTCTCATGGTAAACGCAAAAACAGGTATAAATACGATTACAGCATGATTAGCGGGGCACTTTTAGTTTCACATCCTCAATGTGGTGATCTTTTGATGCCAATCTGCTTTACAAATGATAGTCGATAATCCCACAGCGGTGGTTAGCTAGGGCAAAATTGGTGCGACGCCATAAGCCATTGAATGGCGCGTGGCGATTTGTATGCACCGCTTGCTCCCCGCTTATTATATATTCCTTTTGGATTCACAGCAGGATATATTAAGTTTATATTGCCTATTTCATTGTCAAACATAGAGATGATGACTTTCTGTGAGGATAAATAAAATGATTTTAAATCAGTCCTGTGCGTTGGTGTTCGCGAATCTCCGGTTGAATTAGTTACGCAAAGGCAGGTAGCACGGAAATACGACACAGCACCAATCGTGCTGTAAACACCGAAATGCTCGGTAAGAGGGTTTAACAAATGTGAACAATCGTTTATATGTGTGTGTGTACAAGAACGAATATTTAACTCGACTGTTTTATGGCGCATAAGTCATATTGCACAAAACACATTTAATTTCTCTATATTAATAACACGATACAACCATGCCAATACCATCATAGCGCCACATCCACTGTATTATCCATAGCCCGATAGTGGCATAGTCGTGGCATCATAGAACCTGATCCAAGGCATGCACTCGCAATATCAATGGCACAGCTAGTCAGCATTCTTTGTGCTGCAGTCAGCATTCCATTGCTTAAAAATTGTAAAACGCTTGATGAAGCATTTAGAGGAAGCGAATGTTTTGGTAAAGAAGACGTTTGCCTTACATGCTTTTCTACATCAATATTGTTTGCCGAATCGGTGTCAAATGCATTAGACGTTGCATCATTAAGTTCCCATGGAAACACCAGCGCCCCACGAGCATCACGTCAAGAAATCATTTCAGCAGTACTAATACACACGAAAAAAACTTCCATATGCTTTCAGATTGCAAATACTCTCATGTCAATAATATTTGGGTGCAAGTTTATTTAAAAGTGTGCAACGATTGATATCAGTGAGCTTATCAATCAAACTACCTGCGCGGTAATGAAAAAATGTGATGCTGGTGTTTTTGCGATTATCAGGTAACAGCTCGCGGCTTTCAAGACTAACATATGTACAGATGTTTTTAGTGAGTCACAATGAATGTTAAAAGTAAATGGGCTGAGCAAGCAATGGCTGTGTCTTCAGAATTAATTGTTAAGCATACAATACACAGGAAACTATCATCGGCCAAAAGTTCAAGGTTCTCAGTAATCCGCCACACAGTGGTCATACACAGATAGTTCCATAAAGTGAATGTCACTGTTAAGTTTAAAGGTTTAAAACACAACAGTAACTGGCTAATACCACAGGCGCGATGGGTTGAAGCTGGATGTGTTGTATTGAAACCGACATCTTATTTCAAATTAATGTAGTACTAATTTCTTTTAATACCATGCAAATGTGAGTCCTTTAGAAAACATGTTTGTTTTCGGAATGTGAGACACAAACGAGATTGTGGAGCTGTATGCCGACGTTTATCATGATATAATTGCTTTCATTCCTCCTATTTGGCGATCCGTTTAATTATGGTGTCGTCTTGAATACATGTCCTTCGCATATAATATATATGATCGCATAGGATAGCAGCCAGATATATCAGGAATATTCTGAGTGGTATGGTATGTGTGATATACAGAGCTTACTACAACGCGAAAGTGCACAATACAAGGGTATGTGAAACATGAATGGCCCGACTGATGGCTGATATAATGCCTAAACATTTGTGATGCTGTGATAAACGACTTAACAGAACTACAGCATATTGTCATATAGATGCATCCCCAGCGCAGCTAACCGCAGTGTATGTTACAGGGGAGCACAAACCCCCACCAGCTGCGAGTCAAAGCAGCGTATATTAATGCAGATTTTCGGGAGAGGATGCATGTGACCCTGATGATGTCAGTGCCAGTTGGCAAGTTCCTTTGGCTATGATAGGGCAACTCATTTTACTCAGAATATCTCTGTTTCTATAAATACTACGATTAATCAGAGCATCCTTGTTCCGGAGACAACTCGAGACAGGTAATTATCATGCTCCAACACAACATCACTGCAAACAGCAACAGTGCTTGATACCCGACATAACCAAAGTGACCCTAGTCAGTGTACGTTTATCTGAATAAGCCTTATGGCTGACAAAGATTAACGAAGCATCTGCTTGATTCAGTAGGTAAGGTTATTACAGATTGACGTTTTTTAAATAATGTCAATGCTCGATAATAACCTTGACTCTATGGCGCGTTTCTTTGTAGTTTTCTCACTGTGTTATTAACCTGCAGAATGCATTAGGTAAAGAGTGTTTATGTCAGCTGAAAGGCAATGAGCTCTTAGTGTTAGAGCACATTGTAAAGCATTTTGCTTTCAGCTTTGATAAATACTGCTTGTTTAAATGTTCACGGCTAGATCGGCGTCGAACATATATGTGTATTCATTCACCATCGTTGCAAGGCATTACGTAATGTTATACATATCAACAGTATATTATTGTAATGAGGCTGTTGTTTAAAATGTGCTCCTAATTTAGCAGTGTCTCGGGGAACGCTTTACTGATGATGTAACGTTCCTTCTTAATCTGTCTCTTCAGTTACGGATACCACAACTATATTTGCACAGAAATGAAAGCATGCTTACTTTCACTAATACGTAGAACAATCCCTCATAATGTGCTTGTTCAGTTGGGATGTACAAAACCTACTGTCATTCCGCAATAGTTGCTGCCGTTGATTTTGGTTTGACTATGCCTGTTTTCTACCGGACTCAATATCTTGCGCCTGTACTATTTGCATCATGCGATGACAAATTGATTATATTCAATTGCGAAGATTGTCGTGGCTACTTCATCATTGTTTGGAGCATCTTGGTCAGACAAAGGGTTCAGTGTGATAGCAACATTTACATAATGCCGTGGTGAAACTTGGCTTATGTCAACAGGCAAATTAGTTATTAAGTCCTAGCCTTCGTCCGTTTTTGTGCTGACAGCCACTCATCGATGCTAATACGACCAACGTTTGATTATACCAGTCGCATGATGCAGGCGGCAGGTGAGAGTGGTACCGTTGCTCAATTACTGTATTGCTTTAGCGCCAGGTTGCCATCAGTAGCACGGTCCATTTATGCCTCATATTAATGTGCAAAATACTATCATCAGCATTGGGAGCTAATATACCCTTCCATGCTCATCAGTTAGATATAACGTTGGACAAACTTTGTGTGCAATTTATGTCAGTGAACAAAGTTGGCATTTCTTTTCTAAATCGGCTGTGCTCCTTTATGTATCATTCACGTCCAACATTATTGCTTTGTTTCGACGCGGCTTAACTACTATTATGACGATACGATAAAAGTGGATTTGAAATAGATTACACCGTACTAAATATTGCACGCCAGAGGCTGTTAAAGTGGCACGACTTAGGCAAAAGCTTGGGTGGAAAATATGATATCTTCGTGCTCTTTCCTTGGGAATCTGGCTCTGAACCGAGCAACACATTGTATATGTTCTTACGTGAAGTGCCAACGTGATACGTAGTAGTAGCAACAAATAGATGCATCCTCATTTACAATCACCTTGCTCAAGAGAATAGGTAATGTATGCATCGACTTCGACGTACTAAAGCATCTGAAATCAACACCGAAAAGACTTTTATCAGCTCATTTTGAAACAGCATTACCTACCCTAGTAGTTTTACCATAACAAAAGTATGTACAAAAATGCCCGCTTAAACACATTCAATATTAACCCTGATCTTACTTACCAAGTATGCGGATGTGGTTAGCTTATATTTGGCGTTGTAGTATAAAGCCGTTTGTATGATGTTTGGCTATCAATTTTATTTAACCTATTCTTTTCTTGCATATGGTGGCTTGTTTGAATGTTTTCAGATTACGATAGTTTTACTTTTTTTAAACACTTATACATTTTTCACGAGTAAGGGGTATCACTTTAACACCTTTTTCGAAGGTAAGAGGTATCACTTAAATACATTGGCCTTAGGTAAGAGGTATCAAATTAAATACATTATTTACGTGTAACAGGTATCAAATTAAATACATTGTCCATATGTCAAAGGTATCACTTTGATACCTTGTCCGCGGGTAAGATGTATCTCATTAATAGCCTGTCCACGGGTAAAAAGTATCACTTCAATACCTTGTGCACAAGTAATTTGTGTCAATTAAATACCTTGCCCATGGGTAATCACTTTACCACCATATCAACGGGTCAGAGGTATCACTTTATACTTTGTCTACGGGTAAGAGGTATCACCTTAATCAAGACATGGCCTACTTGCCAATCACGCCAAACATGTAACAACCTAAGGCGGTGCCTTTTCTCTGGTAACTGTGCCTGCTACATAGAGATGTTCAATATGTACATACTGGTTCCTCTTTGAGATCATATTGACGAAAAGTTCTCTTTGTAACGAAGGTTTAGTTAGCATGTGATGGTTATAAATAGACTGGGTGAACTTTAAGCACGTATGTTAGGCCCGTTATGTTTTAAAAAGTAGTTGCATCTGTAAATGCGACTGATCAAGGTTCCAGTCGTCTCAAAACACTAGCTACTCTTATCTGATTTACCCTCTACACTTTAATGCTTACACACCAACTAAACCAAAAAATGTTAGTAGACTATCATGAGATGCTCGTATTCTGTTTGATCTTGCATGAGCTATTACCCTTGCAAGACATAATCTGACGATAACTTTTGAACGAGGGGATATTCAGCTTATTCGAGAGTTGCGCATGATGAGAGCAAATGTGAGGTTTTTCGCAACATTATGATATATGAATTTGCATCGCATTGAATAGGAGAGCGTTTCAGCTGCAAGTACAAATCCTCTTAAACCCTCCGTGGAAAACAAACTGAAGTACCAGTCGCTTATCCATTTATGCCAAACCAATAACTGAGCGATAGAATATTTGTCCTCTAGTGACAACAATAATAATGATCTTGATGCTATTTAGCATTCCCGAAATAATTGACATAACCCCCGACAGTTTCACAATTATGTGAGTCACAATGATCCGTAGCCATTATATTATGCACAGGAAGTATTCGTTCTGTCACTTGAGTAATCACATGGTGCACCTTGCTGTCGTTCAGCGGCAGAAACGACAGTTGTTTGATAGATTACTCTTCTCTTCCGAATAATTAGCCTCCTTGCTATGCAATCTCTTTGCGGGACTAGGAACATTGAAGTTTTGCAACACAGGCTCGTGTTCTCCGTCGTATTCATTTCATAGCTAATTGCTGCGGTTGGGCCCATGTCCTTGATCCTAGCGACCAACTAATGTCCACCATATTATCATTTCGTGTTACAGGGCTATGGCGTAAGATATTCAGCTCAGCAAAGCGTGCACGCTCATTTGAATGAAGCAAATAAATCTAGCCCTTACACAAAAATATAGACGGCCTGTCTAAATGCGGGAACATCCTTACGCGTCAGATATCGCTCATTAGTGGGACGTAACCTTAACTGCTCTTGCAGTATTGACTCCCCAAAGCATTTCCGTTCGGTTCAAACAATACGTAAAAAGCATTATTCACTCTAATGTGCGTCAAAAATTGAAAGGCTTCACATTGATGCTTCCAGCCTCATTATGTATGATTCTCCTTAAGCCAATTATATTGCTCAGTAAGTGTTTAGCCTGATCACGTTCGGCTGCCTCTCAATGCGCCAGAGCTTAACTGTGATCTTTTTTTCATGGCTGTTGGCGCATGGGAAGCCTATGGTATGTCGCCTTACCTATGTTCTATTCATATTGAGAAGAACGTGAGACCACGCGAAGTCGCCTTGTATAATTCAATTGCACCATCCCTCGACAATTTCAGTCTACCAACGCAGTGGAATCGCATGGACTAAAGAGCAAGTTATGACACATACACCGTGCCGCCTGGAAACCGTACTTGCTACATAATCATATTCATTGCTCGAATAGTTATTCGAAACCGTTAAGATAAATGATGTGTGAATGTATGAAATCATCAGCTGCCATCCGAACGTCGATATGATAGCACTCACATTTACTTGTATTATGCAATGTCCAACAGGGCAGCCATTTTGGGCAAAAACAGGCGCTCTATGTTCGGTATGTTTGAAACATGACAGCGGTTACCGATTTCTATTTATGACTGTCATCATTAAAATCCACACATACCACTGATTTCTTTTGTATAAAACAAAATATTTGCTTCTCGACGAAAAAATATTACGACCTTCGACTTAAACATATTACGACTACATAAGCACTGAGAATATTGTGCCGTCCTTGAGCCCGCCCCTCGGAAATAATCAAGAAATTCAAACTAGATGGAGAAGATTTTTGATTTGAAGCGTCAATTATAATTTCGCATGAATGTACATTGCACTCTGAAGTGATTGCTGTCCGGTATGTTGTGTCGCATAAGCAGGTCCCCATTTCCGCAACCAGTTGTTACTTGCATAATTTTTTAACAGAATGTGATGATCCCAGCAAAATACATTTCGATTTGCATGGCATATGTTCATGCAAACATAAATCGTATTGGCTCGAAGCAGTCATGGCTGTATACGTTCATGGTATTGTGTTGAAGGTAGACGTTAGGAAATCCTATCATCTTGCTTACAATATATATTGCTGAACGAACACCCGTTCAGCGAGATTGTCCGATAATTGCGGCTACGGAAATAAACGTAAGAAGTCGGCTTACTTGAATAATTTAGATCGACGTCATATTAGATACAAACTACAGCGAACAAATACATGAATCCCTTATTAGCGTCCATTCTGCTTTAACTTGTATGCAATCAGGTTATTGTCATTGGTATTCTAATATTGTACGTACGTCTTATCGAGCACTTATTCCCACCTGTATCGAGTTTGGAATAACCACGGAAAGGAATTACACTCTTTTTGCCAATTTAGCTACAACTATCAATACGAGACGGTGCAGAATGGATAGGATATTTTTGAGTGTCAGGGAATCTTGACGATCGCCAATTGTTTCATTATGTGCTACGGCGTGTCGCTTTGGGCAGCACACAGTGACCCCACGACGCAATATATTTCGCCTCGCAGTCAGCCTGCATATATTCATACTGAACTCAGCAATATGAGAGAATATTAAACAGATGAACAGGTGTCAATAGAAAAAATAGGTATCTACAAAAGTCATGTAATATCTAGAACAAATGTTGGCTTAAAATGTTTTACAGTATGACCACTTTGTGTTTCCTTTACTTATTATTTTAATCTGTTAAGACTACTATACTGTCCTCGAGAAGGGATAAGCGTAATCTATATATTTTATCGGCCAGTTTACTAAACATTTGCCACGCGAGAAATGCCATATATGCATCCACTCTGTCACATTCCGGTTAGAATTAACTAGAAATTGAAAGCAGTCACAATATTCTGCCACTATGGTGTCTTCTACAGAAAAGGGAATAGAAAAATGTCTGCAATACTGGCGTAAAATACACCCTAACCATTGATTGACCTACATTCTTCCACCATAATGAAGCTGTTTCTTGACACAACATAAACCTTTACGGCCAAACTCATCATCAGGCAACATCGGGGTTTTCCAAACGGCATACTGGGTCTTGGTCTGTCTTTGCCAGCAAAGTTAATTGACCTGATTTGTTGCATCTGCTGTTATTCACAATTCCCTTCTTGTAACATTACCGCCTGTTTTTACTCCGGTTTTGCCATATTGAGTAACCACGTCTAGATCAGAGATAAGGCAGAAGAACTTGGCACGGACATGTGTACCCTACACCTGCCTTCGTTATTGATTAACTGGTATACGGCGCAGGAAGTCCATCTGTTAATGCTTAAGCCCTATGTAAAACAGTTCTCAATTCAACCTCTAACACATGCAACAGCAGTTTTCGCGATAAGCCCCGCAGAAATATTGTGGTATGTCCAATACGTGGTACCAACTTATCGCAATTAAGTTGTGGCATAGAGGTTACACGCGTTACATTTTCTTGGAAATGACATATTCCTATCCCTATTATTAGAATCTTCTTCGTCACATGGTGTTTTGATATCAGATGACCAATTAAATGTAGCATACACAACTTACACTAAACGAAGTTAAATTATTATATAGTAGCAGTATATCATGAAACACGTGCGCTCTCCCCTAAATAACGCAACACTGCCGAGCCACCATTGCATCTATTCATTTCATATTTATGCGTTGACAAACAAACACATATCCACGCATGGCATCGCATGCACCATTAGATGAAAGCGCCAATAGACATTAAATGACGCCACAAATCGGCAATATCCGCGAAGGCCAAAAAATTTCTACACACGCACACGTTAATATGCTATTGGTAGGTAGTGACCTCTAAGCTCTGCTTCATGTAGTTTTGTTAAGTAATTCTTTTTGCGCAGTCAGGTTGTTGGTAGTGCGTGTGGTTGGGTTGGTAAGGTATGGGGTTAGGTGGGGAGGCGTGCGAATGTGAGGGTGAGACCTAGGTGTCGTACGATTATCTCTCGCATTACCTAAACAGATTGAGTTCATGGTCATTTCGGACGACAGGCTGTTAGCTTCTATGGGCAGTGACTAACTCAGGACATTGCAAAGCATAATGTTTCATTAATGGTTTATATAAAAAGCTCGATAAAGTGATGAGTTGATTGGACGTCAATAGTGATGGCTCTCGTCGTAGATGTCAAAGAGGGTATGCATAAGATTACCATACGACAGGGATGAGAGAGTCTGATCCATACCCTGATGCTAATTATTTTATGGGAGCATTGTCTCAAATGAATGGTCGCAACTCTGCTGCAGAAATATCTCTTGACTACTACTCAACACATACCGCTCTTGTCAGCCCCACCGTTGTCGGCAAATGTATGCTACGTCACATGATATCGGATATCATGTGGTATTATATACTCACCACTTATTATGGTGAATATGCAACGCACTACGTGGTAAATTGCATGAGACCCTAGAGTATTCTGTATATTGCCGTCTTTTTGCATACTTCTATTTCATCTATCTTCAACTAAACATATGTGCCCCGTTTAACGCCCGTACAACATAGAAACTCCGCATCATCTGTCACATACACTTAGGTCCTCTTAGCTTAGGTCCTCTATTCCCTTAAGAGGTACTGTACACCAGCATAGCAATAAGCATCGTAACACCCTGTTAATCATACCTGATGCTTGGTTCTTTTTGTGTAACCAGAGAACAATGAGACTTATGTTACACAAAGCAGCTTTAGATCTCTTGATTTATATCTGTAAATTATTCCAATTCCGACAGCATGAGAGATAATACAATAGGAATCCATGTTATGTAAAACGTGAATCAAAAGGGAAGTTCAATCTAAGGTAATGAACCTTCTTCATAATTCTATGGCTCTCCGGTTTCATGAAAACTTGACCAGCAGAGACAAAACCGTAAATAGACCATGGACATGTTTTCGGTGATGAAAAGAGCACTTCAGAACGGTATATTTGAAGCATATTTAAGGTAGAAGGCACATATTATGTGCAACCAACTACTGTGCAGCAACCATAACAATTCGATTTAGTCCCGATGAGCCTAACACTTTCATGCAGTCTCGGATTCATCCATCGTCTAAGATACGGCTCATATTATTACTTGGCGGGTGCGGGGTCATTTGGGGCTAAAAGTTGAAATTCATTAAGTGTGCATGATTTGTAAAGTAGGCAGTCCCCCAAAGATGGTCACCTCAGAGATTCTACCGGGACATCGCGCAACGAACCTGAAACGTCTTATGGTCAGATGCTGGCGCACACTTGCTTTTAATTGCAGCTTCTATTTTGGGAAAAACATTAGTTTAATAGAGACGATTGCGATTTGTTTTTGCAGAAGAAAAGATAACAGATCAAACCAACTTTTCAAAATAATTTGATGAACTAATACAAACAAAGGAAATCTCACTTTTTCTCTTTCAGGTAGTCATCCATACACTATATCGTGTAACTTTCTGTTCCATCGCGCTCTTTGGAAATGGCTTACATGGTAAGCGTAACCTGAAGAATAACAACATCTCGTCGATTATATGGCTAATTTGTCCAATAATTCATTACGTCACAGCTCAGACGCTCACAGGTAAGTTGGTTTGTCATCCGAAATACCGTGTTGCACCTGGATGAAGCAATGTAATATTGTACAGTCAATGTTGATTACTTGGTTCATAGTATGAACACTTTTATCTAGCCTCATTAGCGTGATGCCCAAGCAGTTATGCCAAAAACCATACTGAACGATCCTGTAGAGCAGGGGTGGCTGTAACGAATGATTTGATGTTCGTGGCTTTGAACACCATGCTCTTCAGACCATCACTGTCGAGATGCTATGATTCCCAAACAATTATACCAACTAAAAGATAACCATTGGTATGGTTTTAAAAGTACAGATGGCTTATATCATCGAGCGACAGCTGATCGAGCATGATCCACTGAATGCCAAGGGCATACCAATGTCATACAAATACCTTTGCTTGTCAAAGCATCATCACCGCTCATCAGCATCTTATTCACAGACTTGGATGAAGATGTGTGTTTAACCTAGGGCTGTTTTCCGTTGCCTGTTTAAGTGTAAGAAATCACAATGAGTGCTCGGAGCAGCTGGCAACGTTTATTATAGATGGACCTAATTTGAAGCATACCAACCGCAGCGATGTTTGCCTAGAGTGTTCGCATGCGTAGAATGTTATTTCAAATATTGTGCTGGCCATTCTTGAAATGACGACTTACTGCAAACGTGCAACATGCCAATTTTGTTATCTGAAAGGCGTTTGCGCCTGCACAGCAAAGAGTATAAAAATCGCTTCTCTGTGTAGCTGAAATCTCTTTGTCTGGTCATGTTAAATGTGTCTTGATCAATAAATTGTGATACATGCATAAAGCACTGGTATTGTTGCAATTTTCAGCATACATGCTGTGAGTTTAGCCCTCACAATGAATCTACTTAAGCGATTGCCTGATGTAATACCAAGGTGTGATACTACCGCGTTGTACATGGAAGCCCTCATACCACTAATATAGTTTATGCAATCATGCGAAGACAATAAGCAGTCGCCCATCATATGCGACTATATATATGCTTTAATTTATTTTTCAATCACTTATTGAATTAGCACAATATTAATCCGAGTAACTTTAGTATGACAACAAATAGAAGTATAGGCTGAGACAGATAGCAGTGCTTGACGCTATACTATGTCGACACTGAAACCTTTTAAAGTTAAATATCCTACATAAAGAGGCTGTGCTTCAGTCCACGCATGCGTTTGCCATGCAATGTACTGCACATCACCAGGTGAATACACCAGCTAAGATATAATACAATCATATGTCCGAACGCCTCGTATATGAAATGTGTGTGTTATGCATTCATGGTTTCACCATTGATACATTTGATATAGTAGTCTCTCGAACTAAGTTACTTTTTTAACACCCGGCGTTTCTCGTCAGGGATGTAGTCTTTTAAGGGTCACAAGAAACATGTCTAAATGTCACCTCATTAGTATTAAGATATCCGTTTGTTGACTTCACCATTTACAGCATATATTCACGTAACTATAAGAATAGCTTCCTGTATAGCTAATAAATCACTTGCCAAGGGGTGAATATATTACTAGACACACTCAAATATGCCATTCTTTCAAACGTAATTGCGCATTGCAGACCAGTAGGCACTGGCCGTAAGAATAATTTGTCGCTGCTTAAAACGGTTCACAACGGTCATACAAAGCTCAGCAGCGGCCCAACAAAGCTCAGTAGCTCCCATCTAGTAGGGCGTTACATTGTTAGGCAGCAATCTTTCGGGCACTAAAATCTATCTATGCGACGTATTGTTGCAAACGCCGTTTGCCAGCTGTAAGTTTTGTGGTCAACGACATATTTCGTGTCTAATTCAAATGAATAAGCAGAGAAGCATTTGTTGAAAAATGAACACAGATAGCGCCTACTTTACAATACGATGATAAAAATGCGCGCAATGTGAGAATCGTATTCTACTCTAGAGCAATGCAAGACTCGATGACAACCCTACACACTAAAATAACCGGTTCTATCAGACGAAAGCTGCCTCAGATGAGACGATGCATCTTTAAACATTATTCACCCAGGCTTAATGTCTGTGCAATGTTTGCACTCGATCATTGCAGGCTTTTAGATACTGATGAGTAATGGTGTAGTGAAGTCGCGTGAGCTTATAAAACTACACATTTGCCTGACAAACCGCGACACAAATATCACTTCTGAATTGAAGAAATGTTTTGCTACGAACGAATCACATTTTATATCTAATGTGGCAAATGTGGTCTGCTTATTGCTCACCACCTGTGCAAATTGTCTTGCGCGGAAATAAGATGGATGACATGAGCAATTATCATCCAGTTTCGCTGTTGATCTGATTACTTACACCTAACAATCTTAGATGATTCGATTTATGCTTTCTTACTGGAATGTTGGGGTGATGGCGAATAATACCTCCATCGTTTTGCAGCAGAATCACTGTACAAATAAGACCTGTGGCATTACTCTTTGGTTGAAGACAAAAATTACTCGTTTGTTGTTGCATTAGATCCTCCCTGATTAGCTGATCTAATTATTTCGATAACACATCCACGCAATTGCGACCATGCTTTTCAGCATGGACTATCATATTCAGAACAAAAATAATAAAAGCATTTCTTAGCTTTTGGTAGCAGATGACTAAGGGATGAGGTAGATTGGACAACTATTTCCAGCTGCGCCTCATGAATACACCTTACATATTCATAAGACTATGCAGTTAGGCCTTCTATAGATGGCTGGGTATGTTTTGTATGCCTTCAACACGAAGCATGCATGTCTTTCCATGTTCTTATCGCGGGCAGAATGCAAAGTACCATGGGCGCAGCTGTCATCAACTGGGAAGCAAGGCGCCACACGTGCCTCACGCAACAGTTTGATAGAGCAGAATTCAAGGACCCTATTAAAGGTCGCAATGGGTGTAGGGGTTTTGATTTAATGATAACGGCTAAGCATAATGTGACGCTCTGCTCTAAATATACTTCGAATACATTATCTATGCGATGTGTTCACTTTGTGAGTGGCACTAGTTCCCAAGCTTGACAAAACAAGTCAATAGCAAACATTTGTGTGTATTCATTTGCCCATGTATACCACCGGGCGCTCCCGCAAAGTGACTATACAGTTCAAGTCTGCAAACAACTTATGGCAAAGAGGTTTATAGCCTATGTTGGCCCATGTAATCCAGCATATTCAACCGAGGAGTTTTGTCAAATTATCGCCATAAGACAAGTAATTTTTTTACATAATCATAAACCAATGTATGTATGATACGTCCCATTTGTCTTAGCTGAACTCTGCCACACAGGTAAACCACGACACATAGGAATGAGCATCACAATGTACAGGATATACTATGCTGCCTTACACTCCATGCTGTGCTTATCTATGGTTGGTAACATGACCTTGATGTTTAAGCAATGAATGTCTGAAACATGTGCAGGGCTGATGCAATGTCCATGCCGCTACTAGTTTTTCATCCATGACAGCATGGCATCCATAGGGATGTTACAGCGATAGGCTTTACGAACCGTGATATACACGTAAACAATAATGATGTTTATGCCGAAATGCTCGGTCTGACAAGTTGTCACAGGTATTTATGAGGACGGGCATGGTAATGAAAAATACTGCTTTGAGACATTCACTGCTAGAGGTCGCACAAGACGAAATTATCATTATATGCATGACAAGTCGCAACATTTACATTCGATAGATTATTTTTCAATTGCGCAGAATTTCTGACTTGTCAAGGCGGTACCAGGGTCTGACTGAGTAATTCTTCTGTGTCTTCAGTGCAAAAGACGCTAGCACCCTCCAAATATTGAAGTTGACCAAAATCCATTTGTACACAGGTAATACGTAGACAGTTTCGCAGTGGAAATTCGCGATGCAGTTATGATGATCCGTTCGGCACCAAATCGTGAGGCCATGAAAACACGCAAAGCACACGGGTTACATGGATGATTTGAGACAATATGCAAGGCTATAGTCAACGTCTGCCAAAGTTTGCAGCTTACTTCATATCAAAATGTTGACATTCAGCGGTGGATACTAAGGGCGCGGCAATAACCAATAGCCAGATGGTTAGAGCAGCAAATGCTTGTTAATATGCAACTAAGTGTTCCATGTACTCAAATCAAATATACAGCATCATCCAACATATTCGATCAATTCTTTATTGTATTCTTAGGGAGCATATTCAAACATACCAGTTATTGAACGCTAATCACCAAACTCCCCTCCTCACAATTATGACATCCAGCACCACAGCTCACCACACCTTACCCCAAGCAATACAGCAAAGATGCTTCGAGCCTATCGACCGCCAAGATCAAACAGCAACAAATAAACAATTAACTAATTAATACATTCAATGGTCATTCATATTCCGTTCACTAGCGTGAAGCTTGATTAACATTCGCAAGTTCGTGTCAAGACTATGCGGTATTAGCACAGGCATCAGCTACATTAAATCGTGGCTGCTTTCGGAATCGGTGGTAATGATCATGTCAGCTGCTTTAGGGCGGCGCCACGTATTTTTTACAGGTTGTCATCGGGTAATTATTAAACCAAACAACTGCATTCTGTGAATCGGCGATAAGGTGTCGAGATAATGGTGGTTGTGTGCTAAGCCAAGAAAACAAAGACTAGGGCTTTCAGGATACTCCTGCTCCTATATATAATACGATAACACAAATCGACCGTGTTCCGAATGTAACATCAGGCTGGTACTTACCTTGCTCCATCGCGACATCGGACCAAACAGCAATAATGTTTGATACTGGATATGATCAAACTGACCATTAATCGTATTTGTCATATTATTGACAATGGACAATGAGACGCAAATTGTTCGATGAAATGAATCGGTTTATACATATTGCTACTTTCAAAATGTATCATACCATAAATTTTAAACGTAATTCTATGATGCATTTCGTTCCGTGTATTTTGTTACGCATGCTGTCTCACTTAGAAGAGTAATTATCCTGTAGAATGCGGGAACAACTGAACTTATTATAATCCATTTAGTAGAAATTTTTGCAGTTGAAAGGGATATTGAGGACCGAGTGTAAACCGGATAATGCTGCTTTTAGTGTTGGTACATGTTCCTTGCCTAAATGTTCACGGCTACTGCAAACACTCCGTGCATTCATTAAACATATTAAGATATTGCGTCACAAAATACTAGGCCTTGTTTGCTAGAGGCTATCATCTGAAGTGTTCCCATCATTTTGAAGCGTCTCGAGAAGAAGTTTAACTGATGAGGCTACGGGTCATGTAATCATCCAAATTGAAAATGTACGAAATTGTTACAGTGCTTACTTTAACTGATTATTTTAGGGAAGAAGGCGATTGTCAAATAGGGATGTTTTAATATATTGTCAATCAATATCGCTACAGTAGATTTTAGACACACGGGAAACATTGTTACTTCTCATATGACTTCGTCTGGTGTCCACCGTATGTATATTATGTGAACCTAGTAATCCCATATATCACACGTTTAATGGCTAAGAATCTTCCCATGTAAGAGCAGCTTTAACCACAGTGGTCAAGCCGTAAGCCTCGGATTTATTTCAACGTTGCTGTCTGATATTTTTTATGCGCAATGAGATTATGTTGTCAAGTGTTTGAATATCTTACACTTGATGAAATGCTAATAACAGATAATTTAATACGTAACATCCTGGAAAATCGATAAGCTAACAGGAATTTACTACATTGATTATAATTCGTCATTGTGTAAGGAGATGGTAGTTAATACAGGAATTGCTTCCAAAAGTTCATTTTAGAAATATCCCCAAATGGTACAATAGATATCGATGTCATAGGGGTCAGTATTAGTGTTGTAAAAGCTAAGAGCTACGTGAATCTGGCGTTGAACAATATGGTTGGCTGTCCCAAAGAGAAACCACTTAAGCACAAAAACTCCCAAGAAACGCACTCTGATATCACAACGTCAAAATATACTCGAGATGATGACATATCTGGACATAATGACGCAATGTTCGTTGAAAACATTTTTGAAAATATTTACAACCTAGAGAAAGTTATAATCGGACTTGGCATATGGAATTGACTATATAATGCGTCCAACAAATTTTATACGGGATTTATGACTGCTCGGATACTTGCCATCACAACTACCTTAGCTACCCAATACTGCATCGTCGCCTATATGAGGAAGACTCATGTGTCCCATCAGCACATTAATTCAACGGTATGCATGGCGTAGAAACCTGATGAAGTGCTTTAGCATATCTCACGGATGCTTAAGGCTGGAAAAGGTTCAATTTGATCCAAACGTGCATGTTTGTAAGGTTAAGGATGTTTTATCAACCTTATCTACCACTCCTTTACTAGGTGATGGTTTTTGCGTAATTGTGGATATCAAACACATCTGACGTCACTTTTTGCATCATTTTATGTAAGTGGTACGTTACCTGTAATCTCTCATTGACGAAAACCATCTCCTCAACCAACACCTTATCATGACACAAACGCATATTCAATTAATATGATTTTGTCGAGACCCGTTATCATTATGTGCCAGGCCGATGTATATAATGTCATTTACAGAAAGTAAATAGACCTTGATACGAAAGGCATGCGTAACTATTAACATATAGGTTTAATGTAAATCATATTTGTTAGCGGACCTATGTAGAAGTTCTTTTGAGCCTGGTTTTGCTCGAACAATACATTTAGGTAAATATTGAACAATAAATGGAATTCAGGCGTCAAGATATGAACGTATTCCAATCCTGCTATTCAGTGGGAGATGACATGGCTGTATGACTGGTTCAACGAGCATAAAGTTGCGATTCATATTTGCTGCAGGCCGTACACCCATTCATGCGTAGGACTCATCTAGTTGATATACCCAATATTTACCATAGTATGCCCTGAAATGACACGGATTAATATACATTTGCATAATAGATACAAATGGGCCGAGTGAGGTAAATGTTTAAAGTTATATTTTTTATGCAAATGGCATGGATGGATTATTTTTATCAACTAATCATCCTGCCCCGCTCGGCGTAATTACTTCTCACAAATTAGTTTGAGTGCAGTATGTTTGTGATCATATGTTTAACTTTATTGCTATCTTGTATAAAACTACCACTATAACGCATGTGTGAAATGGCATCACCGCAACTTGCATTGAACTTATATGGTTGCATTCTGTGTCTTTCGGGTTACTCAAGAATGTGATTAAAGTGTGTAAAGACAGGATTCCCAAAACTTTCAATATCCGAATGGCACTTCCTGAGAGCAAATGATGTGATACGACTCGCCGTATGATGATATATAAAATGTACCACCGGTGATGGTCCGTCAAAGTAAATCAGCATCTCATTTATCTAATTGTGGCTCCATAATTTTGACCTTGGTATATATTCGTAAAAGCAACAAGAATGCCTCTCCTGTTGCAAAAGGGTTATATAACTCACGTGTAACTCATATGATTCATTTTAGAATATATACGCATTACCAATTTACAGTCAATGCTGCCGCATCAATGGCTTCTTGTTGGTGTGTAGATGTCTCGAAAACATATAGTATTCGGCAGTAAGTAGGGCAATTATGAGCAACAATGTTAAATCTATCCAGCTCTGCAATATCAGGCAAGCCTCGTATAGCTTTAACTGTATTGTCGGGACTATACAGGTATGCGTGCCAATTTTGGTTCTTTTTTAGTATGCAGCTGTGTCTGCTTGATTGCATGGAGTACGCATGCATATAACCTCAAAGGCATAGTGTGTCTGCCAGGTTGCTAGTTTTTCAAGTCCTAGGCATTGGTCGTTTCTTTTGCGAAGACTGCCACCAGATGTCGCACGAAAGGACATTCTGGCAACTAATATTTTCCGCCAAACATTATTGCTTGAATACGTTACGGCACATAATTGTCTTCAGAATAACACGTTGATACTATGATCTAGTAAATGAGGCCTCACAAATACATCAAACATGCGAAATACATACCAGATCCTGGTTGTTTGTGATGGAATATCTGGACATGTTGAACGCGCCTATATTTACATAGGCAAGATCACTAACCCGATGTGGGAGCAACGAATGGCAAAAACGAGAGTAGGACCTGATTTGATGTCTATACAATATGGACGGTGGCACCAATGACTGTCAAGAACTGCAGCTCCTCATCATATTGCTGCATCAACCGCAGATGCATAAAGCAGCGTATATCAACGGCAAATTTAGATTGGTTCTGTGCGCCAGACAGGCGTCCAATAACGGACGTCAGCCTATGAGTCATAACAACGCACATTATAGGACAATAAACAAGTAGCAGTGCATGCACGCCTAGAGTTTCTCGTGGTGGCTCGTTGCATGTGCTATCATATCCCTCTACTATCGCGGGACAGGCATTTTATTTGAGATAATTGTCCTAATATGAGTCAAGTTGAAACATATTTCCAAAACATCTCTAGCCTATATGATTGTAAGTGTAGCAGTGACTGAATTCAACTTATGCACTTATACACACTAATATAGCTGGTGAATTGCTAGCTCAGACATCGCCAATAGCAGCAACTCAGCAATATTGTTACGGCGAATTATGTTTGCTGCATTAATGGTAAGCAGCGATGTAAGTAGGCGATGTTTGTTTTTTAATCAATGCAAATGTCTAGCAAGAGATTATTATCTAATTAGCTTCATGGAGGTATTACATTTCCAATTTGAGTAAATAGGATTGGATTAGCTTATAGCTGTCAGATTGGTATTTACATGTGACCTTTACTTGTCTATATCATATGGCTTTTATTTCCCACCCTTTAACACCATCGATGAGCATTGCCATCGAATGAAATAAGTAATCATATTGAATATGCCGATGTCTGCGCCATAGTGGTAAATTACGGGGTGTCAACTAAGTAATAACTAATCCCTGAGCTCACCTTACTGGAGACTGTTAATCACTTAAAGATTTTTGACTTAAACAGCTTTTATTGACCTGCATTTGGACACTGGTGTAAGTTTGCTTTATATTAAGACTGTAGTGCCTGTTGCAAGGTATGGTGTGCTGTGTGGATCAGTATGAGGTTTGTGCCTGGTATTTTCTCAGCGCCAAGCTTCCATCTACTATGTCACATCGACAATTTAAGTTCACAGTAAGCACGCGATATAGACTGTTAATAACGCTGCGCAGAATAGTAGATTGCCTTGAAGAACGTGGTAATATCGGGAAAGACTGGATGTTAATGGCTGAGACGGAATAAACCCTCTCTAGCCGCATTATGACCTCTTGTGGATATCAAATCGATGACAGGTAACTCAAATTCTGACAGGCAACATAAACCTTACGATTTTGTTTGATTCAACAACGAGGGCAATGCAAGGGCATGTAGGTGTGACAGGACCTCAAGTGGGTGACTCCTAAATGGTATGTAGCATTATGCCGAAATGGTGAGAGCAGCCGGTAGGGATAGGGCAAATAATCAATAAAATGTTCATGGAAGGATGGGTATCATAGATTAGTATGGAGCTATCTCAACCCGGTAATTCAATAAACACTACAAAATCCGTGATAGCGAAACATGTGTCGTCGTGGAGACCATACATTACTTCTATCGCCATTTGCATGCAGAGACGTCAGCGATTCCAGCTGATAAGTTTCAAGCTAATATACGTTAGAGGCACATCAAACGGACTCTAAGTACATACGTGTCAAATAGGGGTCTACGATTGTGTTTTTTGTGCCTGACAGATGTCTTATAACTCTTTCGAGATGTTTGTTGATATAAATAAACGTTTGACCAAACCAAGCGGTTATCACTGGAAACACATTGGGCAAACCATAAACTACAATCCGTGAAGAAGACTCTAGTAACTGTGAATAGAAATGAAATGTCAACAAGGTGTCAATTTTGATGTGATGTGATGTTACATAATTTCGTTATCAGCATTACATAGTCATACTTTTAATGAACTCAAGAAACACTTTTGACAGAAGTCTGTCATATAGTGAAAACTGGAATGTCGCAAATCACTCAAAGTATCCTTCCTATACCCATGATACGCGCATAAGGTGTGTCCGTTAGGTAATAATGTTGTGTTTAAAAACTTGCTGCGAACAATGTGAATGTTCGGGTACACCACCACAGAATTAGTGCTTCATCGTAAATTGATTTGGTTTATATCAGGCCGTCTCGTCAATGTTGTGATATCGTGGGACCAACTTGCTGCCAACACGAAAACAGGCAGTGGTTGCAGGGCAAATCAATCGCAGACAAGCTGACAGCTTTATACAACTCAGGCATAATCAAAGACGCCATATGGGCAACACTAAATGCTACCTAAACACGAGAGTAATAATATTATGAAAGTCACATTAAAAACTGGAAACCTATGAGGCCAAACTTGCAAACAGATTCGAACATAGGTTAAATTGGATCATTTTGTCTGAATTTTCTGGGCAAAAAAACCGAAATCACAAATCTTCCAAACACATTATCGTGTTCCGGATTTTTTTACATCCCACGGCATGCCAACACTATTTACTTGACACCTGGCTTTCTTCTATACATTGAGAGGCAGAGAGGGCACCGTGGTTGCCTAGACAGGTGAGAAAATGTAAACTTGATACCTGAAACTGTTAGGGTTAACGCGGGCCAAGCAGCAACCAACCTCTTTTAATTATCATCGTGAGCTTCTCACACACAAATGCAATGTTCTGATTTCGGCATGCATAGTTGCAAGCTTATTGTTGGGTGCATCCAACATAATCATTAACAAGTGTGGCCAAAAACAACCACCTGCACGATAACTTGCAAGGAAACAGCCTATGTTTCCAAAAGCTATTCATAATATATAGAGTACACCGCAACAGCCTGTACGAAGCCAATGATCAAGTAGCATTGCGATAGTGTGATCCAATGATGAAACGGATACGCCAACACAACAAATGTCATGCCAAACATATCAACAGTTCCAGTATTTATGACTTTGGATTGCCTCTACAATTACATGTCGTCAGCGTTGTGTGGCTTTGCCCGGCAGCGTATCAATGACATTTCCTTTAGCAAGGCAGTATACCGACTGACAGATATTTTATAAATGGGTGCGGTGTTGCTGCCAAATAAATAATGTAATCATATGCTGCTATAACCTTTCCTATAAAAAAGATTCCAGGTAGGCTCACAATTCGAGACCTGCTGCGCCCCCGTATCACATAGGCATACCTGTATGGCATGCTGCCACAGAAATACTTCCATTGACTGGAATGAGAGGAAACGGCTTTAGTCAATACGTCCATCATATAGAAAGCAGTGACCTGGTGTACCGGCGAGACGGACAAGGTTATGAGGTCTAGTAGGCAACGTGGCAACATAATCTCATCTGTTATTTGTCGGTAGAGAAAACGCCGATAAAAGACTAAAAGTATCTCTGCTTTGACAGTCAGAAGAATGTCAGTGGAGTCATAGGAAGGAGCAGTTCGCTTTATCTTCACTGGCAGCTGTAGCATATCACCAGCTCTGCAGTATCTGTAGCATACATGCTTATATGAAGCACTGCGTTAGGCACTGCCGCACAAAAGATAATCCAGATGAGCTAACTACTCAAAGCCTGCTATCGCTCTTGCTGTACTTAATCGGATCTGACTGACAAGCTACAAAGACAAAAATTCGATCGCTTTCAACAAGCCGTGACAGAAACTATAATATTGCTCGGGATAAATTGGGTCATTTTGATCAATGGATTTACAAAATACACAGACCTATCGTAAGCCAGTATAGCTATTGTTTATTGCACATAAAAGTGGAAGGTTCTTTAATCTAAAAATCGTATTTTATGGTGTGACCTACTTGATTGACGTGCACACAGACTATTGCATGCTTGACGATATATGGCAATCTAGAAGGAGGTACTCAATAGACTGTTACTTCTGCTAATTAATGTTAATCACGCCATACGCGTGAGAACGGCCCGTAGTCTTCACTACTAGCGTCAATCCCCGCGTTGTAAGGCGATATTGATTTACCTCATGAGACAAATTAACTGACAGCACAGAACTAGACTTGTGCAACAATCCTTCAATATGTCTTATGTGAGGGACGTCTGAGTTGCTTTAAATCTGTAGGCGACGATAGGATGCGCATACTTTACCGGCTATAATCTGCCATTATAAAGTGTACTAATGAATTAACCAACGAGACGAAGCATGATGCATGTAACATTTAATCAATAGACGTGTCGGCCTCCTGATTCTCTGATTATAGTGACTAATCTAATGGGATATGCTGCCTGCGATGGCATGCTGCATTCATTCAATAATTGTCCTTCAAATGGAATGCAAACAAGGTAAACACATGGATACGCTCGTTTTAATTACAGTTCTACATTCACTACGCATAATCGGTATATGACCATAGTTGTCGGTCAATCCAGAGTAGTCACAAATAAATAACGATACTGAAATTATGAGTAATTGGTCATTGAAATGGCGAACGTGATGCCAAACCAGCCAGATGAGCAGTAGAGCTGCCTATCCAGGAACGTAAATTTTGGCAAACAATAATTAATCTCTGTGCAGAACATAAAATGCATACCGCTTGGACCGGATGTAGGCAATAAATAATGTTTCTTGAAACCTACTATCATGATATCAAAGAGTTTATAGCTACGCTAAAGAGGGATCACTTTGAGTGGTTTTGTGATGATCGCTTCTCTGATTATAATACACTGTAATCGCTAAGTGGCGCTACCGTGAGATAAACAAAAGCACATGGGAATACTGGGCTGGCGTCAGTGCGATTGATCAAAGCGGGGAAATGTCGTTTTGCCGAGCCGTTTTGCTGCCAAAACACGTCGCACACAGGTTATAAAATAAACAAAAATAACAACTACCATATGAAATAAATGTCAGCTTGATTAATTGCCCGGGTAAACCTTTCGCAAACAGATCGCCTCCCAAAACGTGGGTGCCATTTACTATCCTCGATCTTTGTCCGCGTTGTAGATAGTGATATTTGATTGTCAACAACCGTCAAGAGCGAGGCCTTGGGTAGATATTGCCATATTTGTTGGCTTGCAAAGGAAATGTAAAGATATGGAGGATAAGTGTATAAATTCAATAAGAAACATTTTGTGTTCTAAACCTGACCTTTATTTACTAACATTGTTTACTGCAATATGCGGTCTATTTCGTACTCAGTTGTTGACCGGCTGCTAAGTACACGTGCCTCAGTAGTTGCTATCAATGTTTCCAGAGGGAAATTTCCAATTGATATCACGCATTTCTGACAGACATAATACAATACTGAATCGTCAATGGTAACATTTTTACATGAAGCAATAACATAAAGCGTCAGTTTTCAGTAAACAAAAATGTAGTCAATATAGTAATTGGTATAAGTATCGCTATGTTCTATTGTATTGACAACTAGGTTTTTTAAGGTTTAGTTCTGTTTGCTTGGGTTGGCGATCGGCAGTAATTCCCGTTCAATTGATGTGGTCGTATTGCCACATTAACAAACCAATTAACAGATCACGATAATACACATCGATCAGAATGGTTTTGTTTGACTCAATCTGAACGCCGTCAATAACTTTCAAATAAGTGTGAGACGCCATTCAGTTAGTGGCAACGGTGCGAACGGAGCAACAGGAAATTTGTAAATTTGACTAGGGCTCACTATTTTGTCGGATGCATAACTTGACGTGGGATAAGGGTTTTGTGCAGTAAGTGTTTTATAGCTTCATCGATTTGCTATTTCATAAATACCATGGGTGTGATAACTAAGCAGTTATCATTGGACGCACATTGGGATAAACCTAAACTAGAATGTGGAACTCCCGCGGAGCAGACCCTTGTAACTGTAAATGGAAACTAAAATGTCACCAAGGTTGCCTGTAATACTCTTACTTAAAGGTTTATGGTATTTGACTCAACATCATTAATTTTGTGACTAATATTTATTCATTATTTAAGGGGCTTAGGCAATGCCAAAAATTTTTTGTGGTAAACATATAATGTCTTGCGTATATAAGATATTACCGCCGCAGTTTAGACGGATCGTTAAAACCATTCATAGGGCTTAATCATTTGCTTGGCAATTATTTATGGGTATTGTGTTTTAAGAGGACACATCGCATTGATTTTAACCCGGATTGAACACAACGTTGCAGAAATGTTTTACAAATAGACTTGCTCTAATATCAAGAGGCAATTTGACTAATTGTGGTTGATCTTACGTAACAAGTTGTTCGTTGTTGACCAGTTCAAAGTGGAAGTGAACACATAATTTAAATTTGCAAGCTCCTTATCCAGTTCCACGCCCGGTAAATAGTTTATTCATTTGATTGTTTGTTCTACGTATTTGTCACAGAAATTGTGTAAGACACTAAATATGTAGAATACCAGTATTTGAATTAGATTCAAAATATTCAAAAGAGCCGGTACCATGGCGGGTTACTACTTCCCATTTGCACCTCACTGACAACTACCTGTTAATGTACGAGTTAAAGAAGTAAGAGCAGCTAGCAGGTATCTGCAATACCATAGTTATCACAAGAGTGGTAAGAGGCAGGAAGGAGGTTAAGTATTTCTTGGCAGCACGTCTGACAGACCTCACTGATTCCTCCCTTACAGTCTCTCCAACCCATGTAAGTGGTAAGGCAGTGTACTGACGAAAGAGATGAACCAGCATACAAACTGTCATACTGCATGACTAGAAGCATCCCAGTATTTTCTACGCACACATGTCTTGTTTGTACATGTTTATTTAAGGATATTGTATGTTAGGGGACAGCTAAGAGTTGTAGTGCATGGATAACCAAAAACAATAATAAACGCCATCTAAACAAAGCAGATAAGAATCGTTAGAAAAACCACTGACTGCCTGGATATATCTTGCAACAGGACGCGAGAACAATACTCAGTTAGTGTCGCCGTCGTTTACTGCTGTGCTTTGACCATGACTCCAAGTGGTCGACAATATTGACGTTACTGTGCAGATATTCTCTTTTAGTGAAGTGTTCATAGAATGCCTCATCAAACAACTGGAAGGGAAGGTGCATCCCCTGAATTGGATGCATTGCTAGCAATATATCGCTGTAAATGAGCGTTGCTTTGACTAACAGCATGATAAAAGCCTAATGATCACTGCCAACTTGGTCAAGATGTTAAGCATGACAGACGCTAGTCCTGCCATTTATATGCATTGCTTCAGTCAATCATTGTTATGCTTACCCTTTTTAAGATGCGCTCAAGTTAAACAATATGAGGACATGCTATTCATGACATATACGAAATATCATTATAGTCAATCTTAAGCCGCTCGCGTGATGTTCATTATTTGGCAGAGTGCATGAAAATCATCAAGTCATGGAAACATTTAGAAGTGAGGGCAGCCATGGTCATTTTGCGTTCCTAAAGCTGCTAACCACATTCCTAATTATTTAAGCTGTACGTTTGTGGTTATGCCGCATTGTCTGAAAAAGGCTATGTTACAGGAAACTTAAAAGGATTGTCTGACCCTGAAATTGATCAATAGATAATTGCTTGTAGGCTTAGAAAACAATTTGCTCACTTAGCCTAAAAACCTACGTTGTTTTGAACGATATTTGCTTTAGGCCAGTGATAATTGGCACAAATAAAACATGGCATATGCCAGATTTACATGAGGCCGCCTGCAATTGAGCACCAATAAGAAATTTTAAGTACCTAATTGAGGCCCGCCCTGGGGCTTTTAGAGCCACGGTGATGTTTAGATACAAAGCAGACGAAAGAAGATGGCGGTGGTTCTCATTGTCCATTACATAAATGTTTTATATATGTATTGGAACACAGCGTGCAGTTACGAAAGAAGACACCGGATACGATCGACAATAACTGGTGTGGCGTCCTTATTTGCGTTAAACATTACATGGCCCTTTACAATGCAACTACAGCTGTTGTGTTGGTTAATACTGAATGCAAATGTATTCGGTATCTCCTTTAATCTTTAACCATTCAAAAGTACCTCGGTGTTGTATGTCATTAGGTGAGTCGCGGTTGAATAAGAACATTTGTGGAAATTAACGTATACATCCCATTGAGCCAAAACGTATCAAGGCTCATATTACGAATCTTCAAAAGTTTCAAACGAGTATGACATTGATAGGCACCAATGTCAAACACCATACGTCACAAAGCTAAGTCACACAATGTTTTGTAAACCGTGTCAATCCCAAGACGAGACACTCATTCTGAACCACTGACGTTAGAGAACGAAGCAACTGTGTAGGCTATTAGACTGTCACGTGCTTAACATAAGATGGCAAGCATTTAAGTAATGTTTTGTGCCCCGAGTCTCCCGTTGTTCTTTGAATGTTGATTACGCACGAAGAAAAATGATAATACACCCCAGTGAATTTATCCTAGGAGTAGAAAGAGTGGAAATCATCCTAAAACATTACAAAACACGGTGCGGGAAATATGACATTTAGAGTACAGCCATATCGTCCTCGCTCTGTTCTGTGAAATACAATTATAATCATTGATCTAGTAGATAAGCCGCCATCTCCAAGTTAGAACATTTGTCATGAAAGAAAAACATATGGATTGATTAGCATATCCTTCTTTAAATACAGCACGATACAGTTGACGTTGCCAAATGAAGAGGTTTCAGGTTGTTTGCAGCATCCGCGATAATGTTGGTATGCAAACTATGCGAGCACGTATGTTTCTACCAGGTGAAATATAGCTGTCTAGATCTAGGTAGGGCAACCTTGTTATCGTCGCAGTTGAGGCATAGCATGCTGTAGTTGAACAATAACAATATTCACTTAATTGCTAAGTGCTTAATCATTCATCTGCAGTCGGTATACCTCATACTTTCTAACGCAAAAACCTCTCTGCTTGTTCTGAATAAAGGCGATGACGCTTACTCGCACGCAACCGTCGACATAGACCGAATGCCATTAGTTAATTGTATTATTACTAAGTACATTCATCAGGAGACTACAATGTAGTACGCGGTTAAAAATGATATTATTTCGGTAGCATACCTTTTTCACTAGCCTGAGCAACTAAAACTAACACTAATAATATTTGCATATGTGCCCGGGATGGTACGGTGTTTGTGCGCTACTTGTGATGGTGAATTGTTCTCCCGTTGTCCAAATCAGTGTATTAAATCTATTGACACAATTCGTAATATTTAACTAACACGTCATTAACAGAGTGACCAGGACAATCCTACTGTTGATGGCGCACCTGGATTTGATGAATAAATATGATGTTTACTAGTAAGCTCAAGTGTTATTCTTGCTTACTCGGTTACAGACGCACGCCCTGTCAGTACTAGCAGATGGTGTCCTGCCATGTGCGACCTCATCAGCTACAGCAGCGGCGCAGGTGACATGTTTATGAGAAACTGTTACGTTAGAGATATGATATTAGACATCCACATGAAATACTCGAGTTGACCGAATTCACATTTTGCTATCAGACTAGCTTTTTATTGCATCTTTACCTCAATATGACACGCGACAATGAACATGATCTGGGTCAGTGCCTATCTCAACGTATTTTCTTTTATCAGCTATGGCAGACATTGCAATAATACGTAATAAAAGGGATATGTTCAGCGATGTGATGTTGCACATATGTTGAATATTACATTTCAGCGCCTGCTGAATGTAAATCACTCAATACTCTATATAAGAGCAAATGGTTCTCAATTATCTCCCTAACTACATACATTGTGGAGTGTGCAAGTCTTGTGCGTGGGATTGCACCACACCACGTGAATACTATTTGAATAGCAGGTATCTCTAAGGCAGCAACAGCCGGTGCGTTAAGTTATAGGATGTTAAACATGCCTAGTTTACAATGACACATGCATGGTCCTAATGCACACAAGTCGCTCTTTACATATTAGTCTGTCATATGGTGATCACTAGAATCACGACTGTCGCCGTTTACGTTATTCCATATACACTTGAGAAAGCGCCAATAGAGGGTCCCAATATTTGATTGGCTGTCGTGCCTTAACGATATGCTGCATTGGCTACAGAAATGGGTTTGAACGATATAAGTGTGCAAGTAAACCACCACTCGAGTAAGGGTATGTCCCATTGCAAAAATATTTGTTCAATATTTGACTATACCTCCTATATGAAGATAAAGTGGGACTAATATTCAGTAGCAACAAACACAAAGCACTGGATTCCCTGGAGCGCTGCTCCCCCTGATATCACAGAAGGGATAATAAGCACGTATAAGGTGACATAACGTGCAAAATAACCAGCGATGTTTCATGGTCATTAATTAAAAGAAACTTACATAGAAGCAATATATAGCATATATATATATATATATATATATATATATATATATATATATATATATATATATATATATATATATATATATATATATATATATATATATATATATATATATATATATATATATATATATATATATATATTTAGTTTTCGATATATTGGAACGATATGATCCTCTGTGTGGCACATATTCGTCAATCGCTTCGTCTTTGTTGTGAGGTAATGCTTAATAGTAATTTACCCTACATGGCTACAGAATAACAGATATTGGTATAAGCTAGCCTTATACGTTGCATTCATTATATTTACTGGGAGATTACTTTGCTGCTTGATATTCTAAGTCTAATAGAAAAGTTTCATTACTGTTCTTCTGGCTAGAGGCATGAATGTTAAGTATCGTTCCCTTGAATATATAGATATCCTACTGTTAGAGCAGCTCCCTCCAATTGGTTGACGTTAGACCGATTAAGCACTGTGGAAAACAAGCAAGTTGAGCAGGTTGGATATTTCTGCTTGTTTTGACATAGGTGGTAGCGCGTGCTCGTGCATACTATATCTTCCAACTGACCCAGCTGCATTGAAACCTATATGTGCCATAAATGCAAGCTGCATATCAAAATATCGAGGCAATTTCTGAGGGAATGATTAAGGTTACTGTATTCGTTTTGGTAGATTATGATAATAGTTAATACATGACAGGAGCAAAGACACGCCGTAGTGAGCCTCAGCAGCAACCTACCCAACAATGCAACACAACCTGATGCGTCAATCTCGTGTAATCTGTCGATTTCCGCTTCATTGTTACGCAGGAGCGTAGAATATTCCAGGTGATAGAATTTAAAAGTATCAAGAGTGTCAATTAAGGGATTAGAAACTGCCGCGTGTCAATGTCAACAATGTATCACACTAAGTAGACAGAGACGAAACAGGCCGACTTCAGACAAAAGTGTCTAGGTGTTTTAAACATGTACGATGCCGTTAGCTATAACGTGAGCAGGCCATGCTTTAACCAAGATGTTATAATCTAGTACATACATAGATATGCACTTCTGATGGTCAGGTTATGTTTCTTTGAATAGTTTACTTGCATATGGAAATGGGAGTGTGGCCTGTGTATTCAATGTTCAAGGAAATTCAACCTATTGCCAGCCGATACCGCAAGTAAGGTTGCTGTGATGACATAATTAAGACCGACCTCATCTGCCCATTGACGTTATCCTCAATCATCGGCATGCCTTTCCTGCTTAAGAAGATGACTGAAGTCCCCACAGGTATTCCCATTCACGGTCTGAGCATTCGAAAGCATTCGGCTCATTGTGCTGTCATACTGAGCAGCTATTACAGCGACTCTGCTGGAACAAGTGATGCTGGTCTTACTTCACTTCCGCATCCTCGCGTTATGGCAAAGCAACATTAGCCCGTCTGGGCCAACTGTTCCAGTAAACACATAAACAATGCCAGCATAACTGTAAGCAAGTAATATGTATAAGATTTTTTGTGTAATGTGGTGTAAACACCTGCACGCGCTATTTTGCTATGTTAACATTTGAAAAGTCGCAGTACCTAAATAGCACGGCATACACCGATGACCCAATGAACCACGCAAGGTTTACTTAGAGTTGCACATCAAGGCCATGTTACACCAGAGATCTAGTCTGTGTACCGACAGAAGCACTTCTGTCTATTTAACACAGGGCGTATAGGTAGCATACTGGGAGCAGTGTTTCAGCTCTACCGCTCTCATAGGATATGTACTACGATGGTGGTTGGCAGTCATTTTTGATGTATGGCTTGTTAATGCATCAGCAAAACTTCATGCCGACATAGCATCAGGTGGCGCATCTGGATTTGACGCAAACATATGGGGTGCAATCAGGTGAGAAAATGAACGGTTAGACATCTTCACGACTATTGTATAATATATATATATATATATATATATATATATATATATATATATATATATATATATATATATATATATATATATATATATATATATATATATATATACATATGAATATATATATATATATATGAATATATATATATATATTATATATATATATATATATATATATATATATATATATATATATATATATATATATATATATATATATATATATATATATATATATATATATATATTTTTATCCGAGACTTCGTTTGATGGAGCATATATGAGCTAGATATTGCCCATGACATTGCATCTTCAACAACATTGGCTGAATAATTCTATTTGATCTTTACTTTATTATAATGTTAAAGCAAGAACCCGACCTGGCCCAATAAATGTTGCACACAGGCAACTATCGGCTGTGATTGATATAACTGCTTTGTATTTCACAGGGTAATTTATTGTTCGAGGCGGTGTTTATCATGCTCCGATTACAAATATCCATATTACTGCTGGAGGTGCACCAAACTACTCACTGCAATGTTGCACATTGTGATCAATGGAATCTTGCAAATAACATCTATGAATAACAATATACCCTACGTGTAAAAATGGCGTCATTGGGGTTATTGATTGATTATTAGAAAAGTTGAAGCAATGCAGCCGCACATCACGGTATGGCTACAGAAAACTCCCTATCAAATAACCGAACTATTTTGCATAAACGGCTCCAAATTTGAGAACGTCCCAGCAAAACGTCTGATACTGGTATCTGCATTATTCGGGTTAACGATGCTGTGTCTCATCTTATATATATGATGCAGGTAATTCCAGTGATTGAGATACATCCGCCTAATTCAAGGGGACATGGTACCGGAGTCCTTACCTTTTCCAGTATAAACCATAAGAGGGGTGCATTTCAAGGCGCAATGTCATTCTGTAAAATGTAAAGATTCTGTCTGGCCCTTTTCGATGGATATTGTCAGAACATGAGCGCACAACGCATGTCGGATTAACCATTGAAAATGAGCTCAATATTTTTCTAGTAACTTTTTTGTGATTGCAAAATATAAACAGTACTTTCTTGTTGTCCAATTTTGGTGGTTATCGCTGATAGTTGAAAATTATTATTGGCATCGGTAGACATAATTGTTTGATAGAATGAACGGTTTGTAATCGTAGATGGTATGCATGCATGCTAAATGGACATTTTGCGTGTTCTGCTGTTGGAATACAACACACAGAAGCAATTCCAAGACAACGGGTAACATGGAACTACGTGCATCCAGCTGCACCTTACAGGTGTACGTATTAGTTTATGTGCATCAAGCCAAACAAGAGCCGGTACAAAGGCGACCCACTAGAGACCTTTTGTACCTCGCTGACTGACACGGGTTAAAGTAGTAGCAACAATATAAGTTGAAGCAAACGGGTATCTCAATTCCCACAGCCTCCCAGGAGGAGAGGGCGAAAAGACGCATGATAAAGTCTACACGGCTGTGCGCCAAGTCGGAGAAACTGTTAACTCCCCTAGAGACTTTCAAACCCCTGTATTTAGGTAGCTAAGACCTAAGCATGTTAACTGACGTTAAATATAAGCCAGCATATTAACTGATAAATAAACACCTGCAACATGACCGATTACATGCCATATTCCAGTATTTATCGCTTTGTGTTGCCTTTAACAACACGCTTTTCTATATTGTACAATAATTAGGAAAGGCGATATACTCGGTTTCCTTCAATAATAATGTATTGCCAGTAAGTGGTTATATAAATTGGATTTTGTATGAGTTCATTTGTTACTATCAGGTGGCCTTAGTCCGTGAGGTCATTGTTCGCTTTAATTCGAGCAGAAACTGCAATATTTGCTTCTAAGGGGTCGCATGATCGCGTGAATTGTTGCCGCATAATCGCATGGTGTGTTGAACATGGAGATAAACACTAAAAGGTTACGTCCATTCCGTACAGTTGCTTTGTCTTTACGGAGTGTGTGGTGGCGGACCATTATAGATACCGTTGACCCGGCTATATTGCGTAAGCGTCGGCAGTGACAACATTCACTAGATATTTTGTATCGTAGATAGATATATATATATATATATATATATATATATATATATATATATATATATATATATAATATATATATATATATATATATATATATATATATGTATATATATATGTATATATACATATATATATATATGTAAATCTATACATTCATATATACATACAAGTACCATTCATGTATAAGATATATACAAATATATATATATATTTATATTTTTGTATAATCATATAATATTCATATTTATATGCACATACATATAAATGGCTTACGCACAGTACACAGTCGTCCATTAAAATGTATGACGCATGCAGCGTGATTGTAAACAGGGCGAGGGGATAATCAATACTGGTCCATCAACCATATCATTTCAGTAGGATGTTGACTATATCCCTGCAATGCGCCGTCGGTATCTTTCTTTTGTCTAGAATGATGGTGCCAAGTTACTCATGCACTCCCCTTTACAGTCAAGTCCGATGAATCTAAATATTCGGCAGACACTGCAAATAAAAGAAACACGATTTACATTATTGACAGGAGAGGTTTTTAGAAGTCGTTTACTGCGTCGGTAAACAAGCTGATATAAGAATGATATTCGAACCAACATGACACCTGATAAAACATGGCCTCCTAGCGCTTGATTATGCATTCTTGACTATTTTAGGTTTCTGTGCGAGGCATCAAATGCAGCTGTTGAACAATTGTATAAACAACGTACATTGCTTATGTTTAGAAAGGTAAGATATTTCCCGGCCACATGTTGTAAAACTATGCCGATGCACCAACCACTGCGCTAGGCTTGCATCTTTTTATGACATAAATGTCATTGACCTCGACCTACTTGCGTATATATGCAGACAGCAAGAAAAAATCATGGCTAAAACCGCCTTTTAATGATTAAAGCGCCAATGAAAAACTCGCTCTGACTATTCGCTGTGCGCGTAGCTAGCTATATTGTCCTCAAGAATATATCGATATCCTGTTGTCAAATCTGCAACCCAACCACCGCCTACACAGGACGGATTAAATACTGCGCAAAATAGGCATCAATAGGGTGGCGGCTCTGTTCTTGTTCTAAATATAGGCGATAACTCTCTCTCTCATAAACAATCTTTTGTTTTCTACTGTAACTGACGTAAGCACGGCAAAGTCAGTTTGGCCACTTTTTTGTGTTAAGATATGTACAGGTGGTAGCCTCAACCGCCAAAGTATGCAAGTGTGCATATCTGTTAAATACATTACACTGGGTTTCCCACATGATAGGTCATGCTTGCCGTCGAATGTATGTGTTCATTGGCCACATGCCTAAGGCGACTACACCGAGGTGGTAGTGCCCATGCCCCGGTTTACTTTGCTGTAGTGATAAATTACTCAGTGGCTGAGTCGCTTGAATTGGACTGTAACTTTAACCCGGCCCGAATGTAGTTCTCAGCTGTCATGGATAATACGATCACGTTTGCTTACCTCATTGTATAAGCAATTCAATTTGCCAAAAATATGGGGATAAAGATGCCTGTTTACTGAGATATGTTGGTGATACTCCTTAAAGTCCTGCATGAACGGGTGTGTCGTGCGGCCACTCGAGGAACTTTAGTATGATAACTGAACCAAACAACTGAAATACCCTGCTTATGATATTTTGGTTCAAACCTGATATATATAAAACTGCCAACTGCAACGCTGGAAGAGATATTAGTTGAAGTCTCAAAGTATGATTGAGTGGCGTTATTCTTGTTTCACCCATAAGTGGAAAAGGGCCACAATTCGCTGTGCCAGTGTGCTGGTGTTATTTGCTGTCAACACCGAATTCAATATGAAAGGATCTTCTAGATGTAATTGTAGCACCTGTGTTCCAAATTTCATACATGCGCAGTGTGCACGTCAAAATCTCTTTTGACAACGTGTATTATTACTTACGGTTTACTTACTTATAGTATTGAAATGTATAGGCATTATAGTCATATTTATCCCGACCTCTGAGAGAAGGGATCCCTTTTTAAGGATATCGTTACGCAGGATTATATGATAACACTCCCTCGAACCCAGCATCTGCCTGGGGTTAAAGCCTCGCTATAGTCAGGTCAGAATGGTCGCACAGAGGAGATTTTATTGAAATGTGTAAAACTTGTCACTTATAAGTTATGTTCATTGCTATGTGAAGCTACTTTTAACAATTATATGTCGCTCACATCAAGTGTAGTGAATAGGAACAACTGTGGATAACTCATATATGCATTCCATTTGAAGGACTTTTGTGATATAACATAACACGTTAACCAATTCTTTAGAGGTGCTACTATGATAGAACAACATGTGGAAACGGCGAGGGGGACGAGCTTTAGATTGAAAGTATTAGTCCATCGGCAATGGAATATAGTCGTTCTTAAATAGGACGCTCAGCACATGGTTGCTGTGGGGTTGGAATGAACGATGAATTATGTAATGTCCTTTTGGACCAACTAATGGAGTGTTTCCTCAGTTGTCAAGCTTTTAGTAACTGTGGTCAATGAAATGTGCCTTTCAATCAGTCTATGCAAGGATAGGATCCTGGTGTATTCTAGATACAACGGTTTGGTCTCTACAACATATGTTAAGAGCATTCCTATCCAGTTGACCTGCAATTTTTGTCCTAGCCTGAATCCAAGCTATTAACCTGTTCTGGGATGGTAGCATCTCTCTTGGTGCATTACTGATACGCAATACATACCACAGCACCTGTAAGACACACCACAATGGGTAACATGGAATTACATGGATCCAGCTGCATCTTACAAGTGAATGTATTATTCTATGTACATGAAGCCAAAACAAGAGCCAGTACGAAGGCGACCCACTAGGTTCCTTTATTCCCGGCTTTCTGGTATGAGTTAAAGGCGAAACAACAATTTATCCTAAAGCAAACGGGCATCTACATTCCCACAGCTTTCCCACGTGGAGAGGGAGAATGGACGCATGTTAAAGCCTACACGGCCGTACACCGAGCAGGCGAGACAGTTAACTCCCTTCGAGAATATGTTTAGGTAGCTATAGCGTAAACAAGGGAACTGACGTGATGTATGAGCCAACATATCAACTACTATATCAAACACATAAACACTTACAACAAGACAGCCAACAAGCTACATTCTGCATTTATCGCTTTGGATAGCCTTTACCAGCACGCTTTTCCGAATTGTATCTCTATGTTTAGTTAAGTCTGTCAGCTTTTCCGCGATTGATTTGCCTTGCATATTGTTCTTGACAGACTAATTCTGTCCCCTTACTCCTGGGGTGGTGAACATTCACATTGTTCACGACAAGTTTGTAAATACGGCATATTACCTAATGGGCCCACCTTATGCGCGTACCATGGGTATCAGGAGGATACTTTCCGTGATTTGTGACGCTCAAATGATGAGGACTAATTCTGTCCCCTTACTCTTGGGGTGGTGAACATACACATTGTTCACTGCAAGTTTTTAAATACGGCATATTACATAACGGGCCCACCTTGTGCGCGTACCATGGGTATAAAAAGGATACTTTGCGTGATTTTCGTTATTCCAGTGATCACTTTATGACAGACTTTTGTGAAAAGTGATTCTTAGGTTCATTAAAAGTATTACTATGTAATGATAATAACGAGATTATGTAACATCACATCGCTCAAAATATTCCATACATTGACACCTTGTTGACATTTTCATTTCTATTTGCGCTGACTAGAAATTTCTTCGCGGATTCTAGTTTATGGTTGACCTAATGTGTTCCCAGCGATAACTGCTTGGTTTTGTCAACCTCTTTATTTATTCAACAAACATCTCGATGGAGTCATAAGACACCTGACAGGCAAAACAACGCAACCCTAGACCCCTCTATTCTATTCCCCGCTGACATTCTCCATTTGACACGTATATACTTAGAGTCCGTTTGATGTGCCGCTAGTGTATATTATCTTGAAACTTATCAGCTGGAATCGCTGACGCCTCTGCAAACAAATGGTGCTAGAAATAATGTATGGTCTCCACGACCACACATGTTTCGCTATCACGTTTTTGTAGTGTTTAATTAATTTCCGGGTTGAGATAGCTCAATACAAATCTATAATACCCATCCATGAACATTGTATTGATTATTTGCCCTATCCCTATCAGCTGCTCTCGCCATTTCGGCAAAATGCTACTCACCATTTAAGAGTCACCCACTTGAGGCCCTGTCACACCTACATGTTCTTGCATTGCGTTCGTTGTTGAATCAAACAAAATCGTAAGGTTCGTGTTGCTATGAGAGGCTTCATCCCGTCCCCGACATTCACGGTCAGTCTTTCCCGATATAAACACGTTCTTCATGAGTTCCATTCAAGGCAATCTACTATTTTGCGCAGCGTTATTAAAAGTCTATATCGCGTGCTTACTGTGAACTTTATTTGTCGATGTGACATAGTAGATGGAAGCTTGGCGTTGTGAATATACCAGCGCACAAATCCATCCTCATACTGATCTCCACAGCTCACCACACCTTGCAACAGGCACTACAGCCTTAATATAAAGCAAACTTACACCAGTGTCCAAATACAGGTTAAACGGTCATACAAGCTGTTTGAGTCAAAAACCTTTAAGGTATTAGCAGTCTCCAGTAAGGTGAGTCTCAACTCAGGGATTAGTTACTACTCAGTTGACACTCCTTTATTTACCACTATGGCGCAGACATCAGCACATTTCATATGTTTGCAGCTATTTCTATTCGATGGTAATGCTCATCGATGGTGTTAAAGGGTAAGAAATGAAAGCCATATGGTATAGACAGGTAAAGGTCACTTGTTAATACCAATCTGACGGCAATAAAATAATCCAATTCTATTTACGTGAATTGGAAATGTAATACCTCCATGAAGCTAATTAGAACATAATCTCTTGTCTGCCATTTGCATTGATTAAAAAGCAAACATCGCCTACTTACATTGCTGCTTACCATTAATGCTGTAAGAACACGACACGATTGGCAAACATATATATATCTTCGTAATAAAATTGCCGAATTGCTGCTGTTTGTGATGTCAGAATTAGCGATTCACCCACTGAGGGGCTATAATTTTGTGTATAAGTGCATAAGCTTTTTCTGTTAGTATTGTCCGAATGGTCGTTCACTGCCTTACTGTCAATGTGACGTAGTAGATGGAAGCTAGGCGTTGTGAACATACCAGCGCACAAACTCATCCTCATTCTAATCTCCACAGCACACCACACCTTGCCACAGGCACTTAAGCCTTAATATAAAGCAAACTTACACCAGTGTCCAAATGCAGGTTAAACGGTCATACAAACTGGTGTAGCGGTATTTACGTTTCCTGTTAATTTAGTCTGAGTTCAGGGATTTGTTATTACTCCCTTGCTGTACTACTATGCTTGCGGCTATTTTCATTCGATGGCAATGCTCATCGAGGGTGTTAGAGGATATTAAAATGAAAGCCATATTGTATAGACAAGTAAAGGTCACATGTAAAAACCAGTCTGATGGCAATAAACTAATCCAATCCTATTTATGTAAATTGAAATGTAATACCTCCATGAAGCAAATTAGAGCGTAATCTCTTGTGTGACATTTGCATTGATTAAAAAGCAAACATCGCCTGTTTATGAGGATGGTTGCCATCAATGCTGCCAGAACACGATTGGCAAACATAGCTTGTCGTAACAATATTGCTGAGTTGCTGCTATTAGCGATGTCTGAGCTAGCAAATATGCTTCAACTTGACTCATATTAGGGAATATGATCTCACATATCCCACGATAGTAAAGGGATATGATTAGACATGACAAACAGCCATCAGGAGAAACCCTATGCGGTACATGCACTGCTAATTGTATATTGCCATCAATGCGCGTTGTTATGACTCAGCGGCTGACGTCCGTTATTGGACGCCCGTCTGGCGCACAGATCCAATCTAATTTCGCAGTTGATATCAGCTGATTTATGCATCAGCGGGTGATGCAGCAATATAGCGAAGAGCTGCAATTCTTGACAGTCATTGGTGCCACCGTCCATATTGTATGGACATTAAATCAGGTCCTTCTCGCGTTTTAGCCATTCGTTGCATCATATGCGGCAACGTATGCGTATGCGCAATAATGAATGGCGGCAAATATTAGTTGCTAGAATATCCCTTCGTGTTGCTTTAACAAATGTAATCCATGATCAAAATTTCTGTCACGGAGTCAAAATTAGATAATTGAGGTGCTGATTAACTTTGACGGACAAGCACCGGTAGTACATTTTATATATCATCATACGGCGAGTCGTATCACATCGTTTGCTCTCAGGAAGTGCCATTCAGATATTGAGAATTATAATTTTGGGAATCCTGTCTTTACAAACCTTAACCACATTCTTGAGAAACCCAAAAGACACAGAATGCAACCATAAAAGTTTAATGCAAGTTTCGGTGATGCCATTTTACACTTGCGTTATAGTGGTAGTTTTATACACGTTAGCAATATAATTAAACATATAATCACAAACATACAGCACTCAAACTAATTTGTGAGTAGTAGCTATGCCGAGTGCGGCAGGGTGATCAGTTGAAAATAATGATCCATCCATTCGCAGAAAAAAAATAACTTTTAACATTTACCTTACTGTGCTCAACTTTATCTATTATGCGAATGCCAAGAATTAAAGTAACAAAATCCGTGTCATTTCAGGGCATACCATGGTGACTATTATGTAAATCCACTAGGTGCTCATGTAGGGATATACGGCATGCAGTAAATATGAATCGCAACTTTATGCTCGTTGAACCAGTCATACAGCCACGTCATCTCCCACTAAACAGCAGGATGAAAATACGTTTATATATTGATGCCTGAATTCCGTTTTGTGTTCAATATTTACCTAAATGTGATGTTCAAGCAATACCAGGCCTAAAATAACTTCTACATACGTCCCTAACATATCTTATAATCCTATATATTAATTGTTACGCATGTCTTCCGTATAATGGTTTTTTTACTTTCTACTTTCCTTCTGAATATAAATGACATTATATACATCTGTCGGGCACATAATGATCACGGGTCTCGACAAAATCATATTAATTCAATATGCGCTTGTGTCGTGATGAGGTGTTGTTGGTTGAGAACGCATAAATCATAAGTAAAGGAGTAGTAGATAAGGTTGATAAAGTATCCTTAACCTTTAAAGCATGCACGCAAATTGAACGTTTTCCAACCTTATGCATCCGTAATATATGCCAAAGCAATTCACCAGGTTAGCTAAGGTAGCTGTGATGGCATATATCCGTGCACTCATGAATCCCGGGTAAACACAAATTTGTGTCATTACATTGTCGCTTGCATATACCAAAACCTGATTTTAACTTTCTCTAGGTTGTAAATATTCATGTTTTCTTGGAACATTGCGTCATTATGTCCAGATACGTCATCATCTCGAGTATATCGTGTCGGTGTGATATCAGAGTGCGTTTAATGAGTGTTTTTGAGCTTAAGTGGTGTCTCTTTGGTACAGACAACCATACTGTTCAACGCCAGATTCACCGTAGCACCTTACAATCTTGTATTAGTATTTCATCAGGTGTTAGATATTTAAACACATGACAGAATAATCTCATAGTACATACAAATATCAGGCAGCGACGTTGCTCAGAAAAAGATCCGAGTCCTACGGCTTGACTACTGTGGTAAAAGCTGCTCTTACATGGGAAGCTTCTTAGCCAATAAACGTATAGCATATACGATGACTAGGAGCACATAATACATGCATGCGTGAATATTGTGTCCGTTTGACACCAGACGTGGTCAAATGAGAAGTAACAATATTGCCGGTTGTCCAAAATCTACGGTAGCGATATTGATTGACAATATATCAAAACCTCCCTATTTGACAATCGCCTCGATCTGACTCATGTTAGTGGGTTCCCTCCACTAATCAGTGAAAGTAAGTATTGTAAACATTTCGTACATATTCAATCTGGCTGATTGTGGTATTAATTGTGGACGAAGAGCCAGTGTAAGATGACCAGTAGCCTCATCAGTTAAGCTCTTCCCCGTGACGCTTCAAAATGAAGGGAACACTTCAAATGATAACCTCTAGTAAATGAGGCCAAGAATTTTGTGACAAAATATATTTTAATATGTTTAATGATCGCACGGAGTGTTTGCAGTAGCCGTGAACATTTAGGCAAGAAACATGTACTAACACTGAAAGCAGTATCATGTGGCTTACACTCGGTCCTCACAATCCCTTTCAACTGCAAAAAATGGATTATAAGAAGTTCACGCATTCTACAGGATAATTACTCTTCAAAGTAAGACAACATGTGCAACAAAATACATAGATCGAAACGCATCATAGAGTTATGGTCAAAATTGATGGTATGTTACATTTTGAAAGTAGCAATAGATATAAACCGATTCATTTCCTCAAACAATTTGCTTCTCCTTGCCTATTTTCAGTAACATAATAAATACCATGCAGGGTCAGTTTGATAATATCCAGTATCAAACATTATTGCTGTTTGGTCCGATGTCGCGATGGAGCGCGGTAAGTATCAGCCTGATGTTGACTTCGGAACAATGACGATTTGTGTCATCGTATTACATATAGGAGCAAGAGCATCCTGAAAGCCCTAGTCTTTGTTTTCTTGGCTTAGCACACAACCACCATTACCTAGGCACCTCATCGCTAATGATCAGGATGCAGTTGTTTGGTTCAATATTTTCTTTGACCTGAATAATTACCCGATTACAATCTGTAGAAAATACCTGGAGACACCCTCGAGCAGCCGATATGATCATTGCCATCGATTCTGAAAGCAGCCACTATTTGCGGTAGCTGAAGCCTGTGCTGATACCTCACCACTAAGGCTTGACACGAAATTATGAATGTAAATCAAGCTTCGCTGAACTGTAAATGGATGACCAATGAATATATTATTTAGCTAACTATTTGCGGCTGTTTTATCTTGGCTGTCGATAGGCTCGTAGCATCGTTGCTTTATAGCTTGGGGTAAGGTGCGATCAGCTCCGGAGTTAGATGTCACAATTGTGGGGACGGGGAATTACGTGATTATCGTTTAGTATCTGGCATGTTGTTATGCTCCCTATGACTACAATAACTAGTTGATCATATATGTTGGATAATGCTGTATATTTGATTTGGGTACACGGACACTCAGTTGCTTATTAACAAGCATTTGCGCTGCTTAAACCAACTGTCTATTTGTTATTGCCTCGCCGTTAGTATCCACCACTGAATGTCAGCATAATGACATGAAGTAAGCTGCAAACTTTGCCAAACGTTGACTATAGCATTGCATATTGTATACAATCATCCATTTAACAATATCAGCTACGCATGTTTTACACACACTCGCCTGGCAGAAATTGACTTCATGGCTTGGCTATATATTTTAAACATTCTACCCCACTCAGTCCGTTTTTGCTATCTATGACTCTTTTTGCTATGAAATGTAACACGTGAGCTTCATGCGTTTTCATGGCACTTCGATTTGGTGCCGAACAGATCACCATGGATGCATATTGCAAGCGATTCCATTATGCTACGCACTTGTGCTGAACACTATAAGCCTACATCGAGCATAAACGTTTTGGAGAGGGCTCAAATTTAAGTGGGTTTTACGATTGATGAGTAGGCTATTGAATGCTCATCCGATATAGGTACCAATGGGAAGAACACAAGTGAATCACACTACATCATGTCAAATTGATCTCAGCCAAATATCTCTGTAATATGTGTACAAACGGATTTTGGTCAACTTTGGTCTAGCGTCTTTTGCACTGAAGGCACAAACAAATTACCCAGACAGACCCTGGTACCGCCTCGACAAGTCAAATATTTTGCGCAATTGCAAGAAATTTCTTGGATGTAAATGCTGTGATTTTTCATACATATAATGATAATTACGTATTGTGCTACCTCTAGCGGTGAATGTCTCATGGTGGTATATTTCATTGTCGTGCCAGTCCTCATAAATACCTGTGACAACTTGTCAGACCGAGCACTTCGGCATCAACTTCATTATTGTTTACGTGTATATCAGGATTGGGATAGCCTCTTGCTGTAATATTCCTATGGAAAGCCGTTTCGGTTGGAGGTACGCCAATACAAATGCACGCTGTACCTCAGATGCTTCTTCAGCTTGATGTTGCACTAGTCAATAGGATGTGTTCAAACAAACAAATCTCAGCACATATATGACTTACCCGCAGTCCCTACTAGCAGATGTGAATGGCTTTACCATACTTGGTAGGAAAGACGTATTATTAACCCTCATCATAACAATATGACGTGGAGATACAGCCTTTGAAAGAATAGGCGCATCGTAATATTTACTCACCATTTACTGCTACAAACTGTAACTATGTGTCACGCATTCTTACAACTATCATTGTGGTAGATAATACAGCGCTCACCTCAGATTTCGTAAAAAGCCGAAACGATTGATTGAATGCTTCTTATGCTAGAAGTTTCACTTCAGCCATGGTTGTCGTGATATCTATGTATATTTAGGGAACATATTCGTTATTCCTATTCATGGGTGATGACTGGATGCCAGGATGTTTTGGATGATACACAAGTAGCAATCATACAATAGCACAGCATGGAGTGTAAGGCAGCATAATATATCCTGTACATTGTGATGCTTATTGCTATGTGTCGTGGTTTGACCAAAGATCTTGTTATAATAAGATACCCGACTCGGCAATTCGCCCGACAAATTCCGTGACACCGTGTAGGCAGCGCCCCCTACGTTTGTGGAAGCTACTCGACGCGCAGCAACCAACCAACTTGGTTATGACTTGCGAATATGTCTGACTGGCAGTCAAAACACAAATGGGCACTTCTGTGCTGCAATTAACTGTTCAAATTGTAGAAAGAACCGAAGGGATATAAGCTTCTTTCGGTTCCCTAAAGATGAGGAAAGGTAAGTCTGAAAGTTGAAAACACTACATGATTTTCCAAGAAAAATTCTTGTGGGCGATAAAGAAAGCTGTTTTATTGGTAACTAGTGTAAACATAACAGATTAAGGGGGTTTAAGAAAGTCGGCGGTGGTAAGATAAACCCTGTACGATTAAATCGATGATCACGCAGTATTTGCCATATATTTAAGCAATCATTATCCGTTTATTATATAGCCATGAATACATGCCAAGATCTAGATGTGTTGTTTGAGCCAATGCAATACATAGGTAGAGACCCTATTGTGCTTTTTCTTTGTATTGCTATTGGTTATATCTCTTATCTACATAAAGAAGGGTTCACAGCCAGATTCTCATAATTAAGCCTAGCTGGAACGAATCCGCCTAGTGACCAATAGTTGAATTAATTCAACTTGACTAACGTTTATTTATTCATGATTATTATATATGTTCCAGGTTTATTTGCCTTGAGAGGCTTGACCCATATGTTTATCTATGTTGAGGTACTATTTGTCTAACATAAGGTTGTGTTTGGAATTAGGTATTCTAAAGATGGATGGAAGCCAGTGTTAATGATAATCTTTGCCACCTATACTAGCAGTTGTATAGTCCCAACCCTAACCAATGTGGATTTTTTTTCCATTCTATATAAATAATACTCTTACTATGCATTCCAGATGAGTGACACCCCAGCAACTTAAAGGATGGTGCCGTGCTGGTTCTTCTGGAGCCAGATCAACAATAGATACCCCAATTTTTAAGCAATAAATCTTATTACACGATTTAACATAATATGTATATATCCATTTTGAATGTGTAAATATAATCAAGTTATGTGTCAATGTAATGTCACAGAAGAAACGGATGGTGAAGAATTTGTTTCCATGATCACATATCCATGACTGTGTGTGTTTTGGCATGATGAGATGTGTTATATTCTTATTTCACCTCACTGCCAATAACACATGGCTTTTGGATTAATACCGTCCGATCTCAGCATACAATGGATTTATTCGACTGATATTATAAGTTTTCTAAAAACAAATCTTTTTTTGTAAAAACATTTTAGAACAAGTGAATGAATTCTTTTAAATATTCATAAATCTATTTAAGATGATTCATGGAAGTCTATAATTTGTAAGTGGTAAGATAAAGATTATATTGTTGGAATGAGTTTAAAAAATAATAAGTAGTATGATGATAATATATTCAGGGCATTTTATTTAATAATAAATATTGCAAAATATGTGTATTATAGGTAAAAATCCATGTTGCTTTTGGTCTCATTTCAGATGCTTGAAATGGGTGCAAAACACTAGACGTCAGGATCTGATTGGAAAATCCCCAGGGCACCTGAGCCAAAATTGTGTACTATGTTCTGAGCATTTTGAGAGCAACCAATTTATGAACAGCCTTAAGAAGTCGCTCATCAAGAAGGCAATACCATCAATATTCGACGTACCCAACCCACCAAAAAGTACTATCGGAAAACGTCCATCTCCAGCTCCAAGATGTGATCCCGTAAGACCACCAAAATTGAGCCGTAAAGGTAAAGCAATGACTGTTTGTGAAAGTTTATTTTTCTTTGTAAAATGAACTTTGTGGTTCAAAGCAGCTTAGCTACATTATTGTACTCATTTATCATACAACTTCTCCTGCAAAAACTATTGTTCTTACCTCTGCAACTCCTGCAAAATATGTTTTGCTTGTTCATTAGAAAAAAATATAGGGGCAGTTTTCAATTATTACCAGATAAAATCATTGACACTCTCAAAACCATGCAGAATGCTCAATCTCTGCATCTGAACTTAACACACACAAGAAGAGAAAACTGAAGGCATGGAGAAAACAGATATTGAAAAGAAATTAAAGATGAAGATTCATGCATTAAAGATGCAGGTATTACATACTGTGACAGCTCTCATCTTTCCAAACATGTTTTGGAGAAGGTTTTGTTTATTGTGTGGAACAAATTTTCTGTATCCTAAGGGGGTAATCATGTAATCATTTTTGTACTAAGGTGAGAAGGCTCAAATTGAAGATATCCTCCATGCGAGGTAATGCCAAGAAGCAGAGACTGCAGTCAGCCCAAACAGTAGAGAAAAAGAAACTGGCGGAGCTCAAGATCTTTCTTAGTCAATATCTCACAGGTTGTAAAGTTTTACAATATTTTCATCTCAACATTTTAATGAGTCCCAAGTTTATGTGATTTGTGATGATGAAATTTGCATTATGAATATTTCTTTCTATTGTCTCCAGAAAATCAGCTGCTGTTTGTGTTGTCTCAAGTGCGAATGTCAAAAAAAAAGGCAACAGGAAGGAAAAAGGTGGTCCTTAAAAGACAAAGCATTGGCACTATCACTTCTCCATTCAAGCCCTAAGACTTACAGGCTCTTGAGGCGTGTTTTTTGCATGCCATCTGTTGAAACACTGAAATGTGCCATGAAGAATATTAATGTGGTTGAAGGCTTTAACTGTGATATTCTCACAGCTTTGGCAATGAAAGTGAAAAATCTTCCAGAAAAGTCCAAATATGTTTGCTTGGCATTCGATGAAATGTCCATTAAGGAAGGTTTGTCATACGATGGTGGGCATGATGTGGTAGAGGGGTTTGCCTTCCATAATCAAAATCAGTTGGCAAACCATGCTCTAGTCTTTGTTGCAAGGGGTTTACTCCATCAGTGGAAGCAACCTATTGGCTACTTTTTATGTAGTGGGCCAATGACTGGCCCCCAAATGAAGCCCCTTTTGATGGATGCTATAAGCAGGCTAGATGCAATCGGATTCCATGTGGTAGCTATTGTTGGGGATCAGGTTTTCAAACAATGTCAATCTGATAGCAAAAGAACTCAATGTTACCATTGCAAAGCCATATTTCATTATGGCTGAAAGAAAGGTTTTTGTTTTTTACGATCCTCCACACCTACTTAAGAGCATCAGGAACAATTTGAAGAAGCATGGCTTCACAGTTGAAGGGCACGACGTTCTCTGGTCTCACATTGAAGATTTTTACAACCATGATGCCAGTAAGTTAGTTCGCTTAGCCCCCAAGCTTACACAGAAGCATATCACCTTGCCCCCATTCGCTTCACTCCGGGTAAATTTGGCTGCACAAGTTTTAAGTCACACAGTAGCTTCAGGAATGGCAGCAATGGCCAACTGATGCCAAGGCCCATCCTACTGCCCAGTTTCTTGAAACATTTGACCAGTTATTCAATGCCTTCAATAGTCGTGGTCTATCAAGTCAGTCCAAAATGAGGCACGCTTTCACCGACTCCTCAGGCCACAAAAAATTTCTCACCAGTACGTGTCAATGGCTTGAAGGAGTTAATACCAAAGGTAGTGTGTTATCTGTGTGCAGAGTATTTTGTAACAAAATATTTAACAAATTTGTTTAAGGTTTGTAAAACAAACATTGATTGTCATTTCTGTATTGTAGGAAAACGACAACCATTGTGCCTTGATGGATGGAAAATGTCTATCAGTGCCCTATTACAGTTGTGGGACTGTTTGAAGACTGAACAGGATGACATCAAATTCCTCTTGACTTCTCAGCTCAACCAAGATTGTTTGGAAAATATCTTTGCCATAATTCGTCTGAAAGGTGGTGCCAGGGATAATCCAGACTCAGGCCAATTTCGTGCTGCATTTCGCCAGGTATGACGCATCAAGTTTTATATTTGATAAATTCACAGTAAAAAGATACATGAAATCCATTTCAATAATGAATATAATACATGTAACAGGTGATGGTTGATTCGGTGATGGCTCCTGGAAAAATGACCAACTGCATTGAGGATGTTGATGACTTCTTACTCTCCCTTCACAAGGTTTGTAATGTTATTAAAAAATTCTATTGCATCAGAAAATGCTCATGTATATTCAAGTTGTTGAAGGTTTGTGATCAAGGCAACATCAGTAAGTTTCTATATAAACATTCATGCACCCTAATCTTAATGTGTCTTGACACAGTTTCAAAGAAATAACCACATTACAGCCGAGTTGTATGTGTCACAGCCAGCCCCAGCAGATGCAACAGTCCAAGCACCTGTCACATCACCAATTGAAACTCCCAATCTGCCATCCCAAATTCAGGCATTAATTGATGTTATGCCTGTGCCCCCAGATACATATGAATGTGAGGAAGGCCTGACCAACCAGGAAGTGAATGTTTTAGCGTATGTATCTGGCTATATTGCCAGGAAATTAAGAGAAAAGTTGTGTGAAACATGCAGAAACAAAATTTCCATAGTCAATAATGTACATGACCCTGCATATGATTTTGTCCATATGAAGAATTACCAAAGTGCAAAGGAGGGGCTCATTTTCCCTAGCAAATCACTTGTAGATGCATTATGCAGGCTTGAGGAACATTACCGCAAAATCATTGACACTGTATTATATTGTAAGCAAGTGAAAGCCAGGCTTGTAACTATTCTTGCTAAAGAAGTCCCATTAGAGCAACTCTACTGTGAATCATGCAAGTGTCATGTTGCAGTAATATGTATTATGGTAAACATCAGGTTGCATCATTCCATTAGAGAGGCTAACCGTAAATTAAGGGATCATAAGGAGAGAAAAAATCGTAAAAAATTGAAATTTTCCCACACATGAAAATGTTTGCTCTTATTTATGTTGATGGCTGTTGTATGTTTAGATTTCCGTAAAATCAAATATTCATGATTATTTATTTCCTTGAAAGCCCTCTATGATTCCATAGTATGTAGGACTACTTAAACTTAGATTGTGGTTGCATGGTACTCAAATCAGATGTGTGTGTTAGATGGGCCAGAACTATGTCTGACTAATTTGGTGTGCCTAATGGCATAAGACAGGGAGGCATATTGTCAACCTATGTGTTCAATGTTTGCATGGATAAATTGAGCTCTGATATAAATAATTGTAGTGTTGGCTGTAGTTTTAGTTAGCTTGTAGTTGATCTCCTATTGTATCCTGATGATCTCGTTTTATTTGTGGTTGGACTGTGGTTGATATATATATATATATATATATATATATATATATATATATATATATATATATATATATATATATATATATATATATATATATATATATATATGTATATGTATATATATATATTTATATATATATTTATATATATATACATATATATATAATTAATGATGATTAGACTCATGCTGCATCAATGTTTCAGTATGTGCTGTGTCCTGATATAATGCACTATATTGTATTATGAATAACCAAGAATATGTACAACAGTAGTACATAATAATGTTTACATGGATAAATTGAGCTCTGATATAAATAATTGTAGTGTTGGCTGTATTTTTTGTAGTTGATCTCCTAATGTATCCTATTTGTGGTTGGACTGTGGTTGATATATATATATATATATATATATATATAGATATATATATATATATATATATATATATATATATATATATATATATATATATATATATATATATATATATATATATATATATATATATATATATATATATATATACATATATATATATATATATATATATATATATATATATATATACATATATAAATAATTAATGATGATTAGACTCATGCTGCATCAATGTTTCAGTATGTTGCTATGTCCTGATATGATGCATTATATTGTTATTATGAATAACCAAGAATATGTACAACAGTAGTACATAATAAAATGATGTCCGCACAGGACAACCCATCACCTACAATGCAGCTTGTTGATTCGGTGTAGGTACGTCTGGGTGACCAATCAAATATCATTTAATCAGGAAAACAGCATGAAAGTATCAAAATATGAGCATATCCTTAAATCAACTTCTTATATTTCATTTCAAAGATGACCACTAATGACAAAAGCCATAGCATTCAGAATAATCTGTTAAAATTAATAAGGGGTAGACTAGACGTTCGAGCGGGGCTAAAATAGAGGTAGACCTACTGGACGTCTTGTGTAACAGTCAATGTACAATTTACAATGGTACTAAATATTATATCAAATTCAATGATCTGCAGTCAAGGGAATTGTATATATTTATAATACCGTCCGACCGGGGCTAGAGTAGACCTAGCCGCGCACGATGGTATTATAAATATATAAGACGTCGTGCAAGGCTTGGCCTAGGGTAGACCTACACCGAAATAAATATGCGACTTCGTTCAAACGTTCATATAAAATATTGTATTGAATAAATCGCCACACAAATTGCTTAAAAGGTGTCAATAGTAATTGACTTTCTTTTTTTTGTATTGGTTCTATAAAAAAATCTGTAAATTTAGAAATACAACGTTATTTTTTTGTGTACATACCATCGCCGATCGATCTTTTACCATTGAGCCACGCGCTTTTGTTTACATTTTAGCTTCCACGAAACCAGGTGGCGCGCTGGTCGCGAGCTTCACAACGGAAACGTCCGAGTCGGGTATCTTATTATAACAAGATCTTTGGTTTGACTGTGTGGCAGGGTTCAGCAAAAACAAATGAGACTTATCATACATATGACTACTTGGGCCAACATAGGCTATAAACCTCTGAGCCTAAAATTTGGTCCGTATGCTTGCATTATAAATTGTTTGCAGACTCGAACTGCATAGTCACTTTAGCGGGAGACTCGGTGATATACTTGGGCGAATGAATACACATAAATGTTTGCTACTGACTTGTTTTGTCAAGCTTGGTAACTATTGCCAATCACGAAATGGACACATTGCTTAGATAATGTATTCGAAGTGCATTTAGAGCAACGGGTCACATTGTGCGTAGCCGTTATCAGTAAATGAAAACCCCTACACCAATTGCGACCCTAAATAGGGTGCTTGAATTCTGCTCTTTCAAACTGTTGCGTGAGGCACGTGTGGTGCTTTGCTCCCCAGTTGATGACAGCTGCGTCCATGGTGCTTTGCATTCCCCCCGCGCTAATAACGGCAAAAGACATGCATGTTTTGTGTTGATGGCATACAAATCATACCCAGCCATCTATTGAAGGCCTAAGCGCATAGTCTTATGAATATGCAAGGTTTCTTTATGAGGCGCAGCTGGGAACAGTTGTCCAATATACCTCACCAAAAGCTAAGAAATGCTGTTGTTCTAATTGTGCTGAATATGATAGTCCATGCTGAAAAGCATTGTCACAATTGCATAAATGTTTTATCGAAATTATTAGATAACCTAATCAGGGAGCATCTAATGCAACAACAAAAGAGTTATTTTTTTCTTCAACTAAAGTCTTATTTGTACGGTGATTCTGCTACTAAACTAGGGAGGTATTATTCGCCATCACCGCATGCATCCATGAAGAAAGCATACACCGAAAGATTTTTATGTGTAAGTAAACACATCAACAACGATACTGGATGACAATTGCTGATGTTTTCGCGCGACAGCAGCCATCCACCTTATTCACGCGCAAGACAATTTTTACAGGTGGTGAGCAATAAGTTTCCACTTTTGATATGTATGTAATTCGTTAGTAGTAAAACATTTCTTCAATCCAGACTTGCTATTTTTACGCAGTTTGTCAGGCGCAACAAGCTAACACGACTTAACTACACCTTTACGCATCAGTATCGAAAAGCCTGCCTAGACCGAGTGCAAGCACTGCACAGATATTCAGACTGAACAAATAATGTTTAAAGATGCATCGTCTCATCTGAGGCAGCTATCGTCTGATAGAACCGATTATTTGCGTGCTTAGGGCTGTGATAAATCAGCGACAGGCGACCATTTTTTTCTTGCTTTGCGCCCATTTTTACTATCGTATTGTTAAGTAGGCGGTATCTGTATTCATTTTATCAACCAATGCTTCTCTGCTTATTTAATTGAATTAGACACGAAATACGCAGTGGACCACAGAACTTACAGTGGGTTAACCGCGTTTGCAATTATATAGTGAAAACGCCTGTATAACATTGTAGAACCAAGTCGCATAGATTTAATGGCCCGGAAGATTGCTGCCTAACAATGTAGCACACTCCTGGATTGGAGCTTCTGTGCTTTGTTGGACTGCTACTGAGCTTTGTATAATACCTGTGAACCGTTTAAGCATGAAAAAATATTCAAAAGGCAAATGCCTATTGGTCTGCAATGCGCGGCTATTCGTAGCTATTCCGCAGCAAATGCCTGCTGTGTCATATGAATATGCAGATTAGTCAATTGTGATCTGAACCATATATCATGGTAGCATTTATGTCCCCAAACAATGTACAACAGGTTCAAGAAGACTAAGGTGACATATATTATGCAGATCGCTATGTTCTCGTATGTAAATGTAAGCATGCATTAGTGAGAAGCTTATATTGAACAGAAGAAAATCGCAATTGTATGACGTTGGTATATTTTGTGCTAATTCTGACATATAACGCCATGCCTATACTAGGTTGAAACAATCGTTCTAAGCAGACTACTTTACCGCATTTATGTTGCCATCATGATAAAGACCGATTTTGTTCACTAATTGTAAATCATTAAAGAATCAGCATATGATAGTTCAAATACTGCAATCGTATCTAGATCTATCAATTTCAGAAGATTTTCAGTCTTGTAATATATTCACCACTTGCCAAGTGAGTTATTAATTATACTGGAAACTATGTTTATAGCTACGTGAATATATGCTGATATGTAAATATGGAGGTCAACAAACGTAAATCCTGATACTAATTGGGTGATGTTTCTTGTGACCCTTACAACACTACATCCCGTTAGTAGTTATTTCGCTATAACCCGTGCGAGAAACGCCGGATGTAAAAAAAGGTTACTTCTGTATCAACTTGGATTTTCGACAATGATTGCATTACACACACATTTCATATAAGAGGCGTTCGGACATATGATTGTACTATATCTTTGCTATGTGTGTTTACCTGGTGATGTGCAGTACATTGCAAGCAAACGCATGCGAGGTCTAAAGCAGAGCCTCTCCTTGCAGGATATATAGCTTGAGAAGGTTTCAGTGTCGACACAACACTGCTATCTGTCTCAGCCGAGACTTCTATTTGTTGTGATGCTAAAGTTATTAGGATCGGATCAATATGTGATTGAAACAATTAATTAAAACATACATTGTCGCATATGATGGGCGACTGCTGATAGTCTTGGCATGATTGTTTAAACTTTATTATAGGTATGAGTGCTTCCATGTACAACGCCGACGGCAATCGTTTAAATAGAATCATTGTGACAGCACAACACACAGCTTACGAACATCACACCAGAATATGTATGCTGCAATTGCAACAATACCAGTGCTTTATTTATGTAGCACCATTCATTGATCAAGCCACACTGAACATAACCAGACAATGGCATTTCAGCTACGCAGAGAAGCGATCATTATACACTTGGCCATGCAGGCGCTGACGCCTTTCATAAAACAATATTGGCAAGTTGCAAGTTTGCAGTAAATCGTCATTTCAAGAATAGCCAGCACAGTTATCACTTACATATCAGCCCCTTTGTAAAACATCAATCGTAACTCCCATTTAGCATAATATTTGGAATAACATTCTTCACATGCCAACTCTCTAAGCAAACATCGCTCCGGTTGGTATGCTTCAAATTAGGTCCATCTATACTGAACGTTGCCATCTGCGCTTCGAGGACTCATTGTGATTTCTTACACTTAAACAAGCAGCGGAAAACAGCCCCAGAGTAAACACACAGCTTCATCCAAGTCTGTGAATAAGATGCTGATGAGCGGTTATGATGTTTTGTCAAGCATTTGACGTGACATTGGTATGCCCTTGGCATTAAGTGGATCATACTTGATCAGCTGTCACTCGATAATATAAGCCGTCTATACTCTTAAACAATGTAAATGGTTAGCTTTTATTTAGTATAATTGTTTGGGAATCAGATTATCTTGACAGTGATGTTCTGAAGAGCGGGGTGTTTAAAATCAAAGGATTCGTCCGTGCCACGCCTGCTCTATACGGTCGTTCAATATGTTATTAACAAAACTGCTTGGGCATCACGCTATCAGGGATAAACAATGAGGCAAGATAAATGTGTTCATACTATGCACCAAGCATGCATCATCAACAGTACAATATTACATTACATCATCCAGGTGCAACACTTTGACTGTGTTGGGATGACAAACCAACTATCCTGTGAGGGTCCGAGCAGCGACGTATTGAATTAATGGACAAAGTAAGGGATGTCCAACAAGGCCGCGAGCCATATAACCGATGGGAAGTTGAAATAGAATATAGCAAGAAGACGCCAATATGCAGAATACGTGAGGGCCACCTGCAATAAAAACGTAGTACGTATCATATTCACCATAATAAATAGTGCGTAACATACATTTTCCGACAATGGTGGGGCTGACAACATCGTAGGTATGTTTTGTGGAGTAGTCAAGTCATATTTCTACAGACTGGCGATCATTCATTTGAGACAACGGTCCCATAAAATTATTAACATCCTGGTATGGATCAGATTCTTTCATCCCTGTCGTATAGTAATCTTATGCATACCCTCTTTGACATCCACGCTGTTATCATAGAGCGCAGCTGTTGTCAAGCAACCATGCATAAAGTATAACTGACCAAAATACACGAAATATAGAGCTCAGAGGGCACTACCTACTAATAACATATGAACGTCAGTTCACGAAATACGATTGCATTGCAGATACTAAGTGTGTTTATATCTTTTGCAATTCAACTACTAACCCGACTTTGGGCCTTCGCGGATGTAGCCGATTTTTCATTCCTTTCAAAGCATGCATGTTGTTCGCCTTGGTTTGTGGCGTCGATCACTGTCTGGTGGCGGTATCATTTAATGGTGAATGCAAAGCTATGCGTGGATATATGTTTGTTTTTCAACGCATAAATATGAAATGAATAGATACAATGGTGGCTCGGCAGTGTTGCGTTATTTAGGGGAGAGCGCACGTGTTTCCTGATCTACTGCTACTATATAATAATTTAACTTCGTTTAGTGTAAGTTGTGTATACTACATTTAGTTGGTCATCTGATATCACAACACCAGATGAAGGAGAATATTTTAACAATTGGGATATGAATATAACATTTCCCTGGATATGAACATATATGGCAATTTCAAGCGCGATTAACCTCCATGCCCCAACATAAATGCGATAAGATGGTACCACACATTGGACATACCGCAATATTTCTACGCGGCTTATCGCGGCTACTGCTATCGTATGTGTTAGAGGTTAGAAATTGGGACCTGCTTTTTACGCAGGGCTTAAGCATTAACAGATGGACTACATTCGCTGTGCAACCATGTAGGTGCGAGCACTGCGTCTACCAGTTAATAATAACGTAGGCAGATGTAGGGTAGATATGTCCTTGCCAAGTTTATCTGCCTTGCCTCTGATCTAGACGTGGTTACACAATAAGGCAAATACCAGACGGTAATGTTACAAGGATGGAATGTTGAATTTCAGTAGATGCAACTAATCAGGTAAATTGACTTCGCATGCAGAAAAAGATCCAGCCCCAGTATTCCGTTTGTAAACACCGATTTTGCATAATGATAAATTTGGCCGTAAAATTAATGCTGTGTCAGGAAACAGCTTCATTATGATAAAGGAATGCAGATACATCAATATATTTTACGCCAGTATTCCAGACATATTTCTATTCCCTTTTCTGTAGAACCCTGGTACCAATACCACAATCAAATCAACATTGTCTTAAAATTAATTGTATGATTTAAACTTCATTACATCACAATAATTTGTCATTTATTAATCGGTCCCTAAATCTTAGATAACTGCATCAACCAACTCATGCATGGTAACATATTTATGAAAACCATGTTTGAGACACTATAGTTGCAGAATATTGTGACTGCTTCGAATCTCGAGTCCCCATTACAAAGGGAAGTTTTCGTCAATATGTTCTTAAAGCGAAACCGGTATATTCATATTGAACATCTCCATGTAACGGGGCGCAGACACCAGAGGAAGAATACCTCCTTAGGTGGTTATATGTTTGGCGGGTTTGGCAAGTAGGCCTTGTCTTGATTAGAGTGATACCTCTTACCTGACCCGTGAACAAAGTATTAAAGTGATACGTCTGACCCGTGGATATGGTGGTAAAGTAATACATCTTACCCATGGACCAGGTATTAAATGTGATACCTCTTACCCATGGACAAAGTATTAAGTGATATCTCGTACGCGTGGACAATGTATTAAAGTGATACGTGTTACCATTGTACAAGGTATTACATTGAAATATCTTACCTGTGTACAAGGTATTGAAGAGATACCTCTTACCCGTGGACAGGGTATTAATGAGATTTATCTTACCCGTTGACAAGGTATCAAAGTGATACAATGTATTTAAAGGATACCTCTTACCAAAGTGATACAATGTATTTAAAGGATACCTCTTACCTCTGTAAAAGGTGTTAAAATGATACCCCTTACCCGAGGACAAGGTATAAGTAAAACTATCTTAATTTGAAAACATTCAAACAAGCGACCCTATGCAAGAAAAGATGCGAGACTGAAATAAGTTATATTAAATTGATAGAGAAACATCATACAACCGGCTATTCTAGAAAGCCAAATATATGCTAACCGCCTCCCATTGATGCGTTTTATTCGGTAAGTAAGATCAAGGTTAATATTGAATGTGTTTAAGCGGGCAATTTTGCACATACTTTTTGTTTTGTCTAGGGTAGGTAATGCTATTTATAATTGGCGTTGTTTGCAGTTGTTTTAGTACGTCAAAGTCGATGCACACATTGCTCATTCTATGGAGCAAGGTGATTGCAAATGATGATGTATATCTTTGCTGCAATTCATTAGTATCATGTGGGCACAAATTAACTCAAATTGTTGCTCGATTCAGTGCCAGATTCAAAAGGAAAGTGCGAGCACGAAGATATCGTATTTTCCATCCAAGCTTTTGCCTAAGTCGTGTCACTGTACCAGCCTTTGCGTGCCACATTAAGTATGGGAGAACTATGGCGATGTAATGTATTTCAAACGCATTTTTATCATCTCGTCATGACAGTGGTTTTCTGTTGACCGTTCATGCGTTAAGCCGCGTCGAAACAATGAATTGATGTTGGACGTGGTTAAGACATACAGAAGCACAACCGATTAAGAAAAGAAATGCCCATTTTGTTCACTGACATAAATTGTACACAAAGTGTGTCCAACGTTATATCTAGCTGACGAGCATGGTGGGTTAAATTAGCTTCAAATGCTGATGATTGAATTTCGCATGATGTATTTTGCACATTTATAATAGATCGTGCTGCTGATGGCAACCGGCAGCAAAGCAATACAGCAATTGGACAAAGGTACCACTCACACATACCGCCTCCATCATGGGACTGGATGTGATCAAACGCATTAACATCGATGAGTGGCTGTCAGCACAATATCGTAATGACGGTTGAAGGCTACAACTGATTAACTAATTTGCATCTTAACATTAGCCAGGTTCTCTTGATTGTATACAAGAGACAAACAACTCTGACGTTACCACAGCATAATGTAATTATTGCTATCAAATTTAGACTTTTATCTGAAGCTCCCAACAATGATAAATTAGCCCAAGCCAATCACATAAACACCTAGTTTCCTACCCCTGAGCTTTTACACACAGAGCTCATTCCCTTTCTGCTGACATAAACACTCTTTACCAAATGCATTCTGCATGTAAAAAAAACAGTGAGATAGCATATGCCTTAAAAAAACTACAAAAGAAAGAGTCGAGGTTAATATCGTTTATTAAATGTAACATTATAATAACCTAACTTACTGAATCAAGCAGATGCTTTATTAATCTTTTACAGCCATATATCGTATGCAGAGAACGTACACTGACTATGGTCACTTTGGTTATGTCGGGTATCAAGCACTATTGCTGTTTGCACTGATGTTGCGATGGAGCGTCTCGAGTTGTCTCCGGAACAAGGACGCTCTGATTAATCGTATTATGTATAGAAACAGCGGTATTCTGAAAACACTAGTCTTTGTTACCATGGCTTAGCATAAAACGACCATAATGTCGACGCCTAATTGCCCATAACACAAAATGCAGAGTGTTAACAAACATGCAAAATACATCAAATTCCTGAGTTGCAGATAACAATTCATAATTGTCAAAACATATGGCTCTAAGACAAACTGGGGTAATCCATTTGGCTTTGCCTTGAACATCAACATGAGGTAACTTGTTTCAAATACCTGGCTCAATGGGCCTCCACTACATGGCTTTCCTTCCCCGCCCTCTACGCCCATTCGGACCAGCTGCCATGTTGAGGTGCATGACGCATGTGCTATAACCTCACATCTAAAGGTCACACTCAGATAGCCACGACTGCTGAACTGGTTGAAAACATATGCGTTGCAAGGAGCAGGGTGCAACAGGCTGTGGATATGGATATCAGAAATATGAGGACAGGCAACTCAGTGATTAGTGTACAGGTGAACCAATACCTAGCTAGCACAAGTCACACACCTAAGAGAAAACCTCCCTCGTCAAATACATAGCATATATATAGGTGCCCACTTTTGATAAGTTGAAGTTCCCAGCTGACGTTATGCGTATCAAACACCTTCTAATTTCGTTAGCTTGCATGATTAACACCCTTTATGTGGGCGCTCAATCACTTTGCTAATAACAATGAGTCTCTTTGGTCATGTTCCCACGTAAAATGTGATGCCCCATATCAGCAAAAGGATGAAAAAGAACTTGTCAACTGACATGGAGGGTACATCATCAGAGTCATTTGCACCCTCTCCTGGAAATCTGCATTAATAAACGCTGCTTTGACTCTCAGGCTGATGGGGGTTTGCGCTCACCGAAAACATACACTTCGGTTAGCTGCGCTAGGGATGCATCCATATGAAGATATGCTGCAGCTCTGGTAAGCCGTTTATCAAAGCATCACATATTGTGTAGGTATTATAAAAGAAAATGTTTTCTAAAGGACTCACATTTGCATGGGTTCTAAAAGAGATGAGTAGTACATTGATTTGATATAAGATGTCGGTTTGAATACAACACATCAAGCGTCGCCTCATCGAGCTTGTGATGTTAGCTAGTTGTAGTTGTAAGAAACACATTTAAACTTAACAGTGACATTCACTATATGGAACAATCTATACATGACCACTGTGTGGCGGGTTATTGAGAACCTTGAACTTTTGGCCGGTTATAATTTCCTGTGTAGTATATGCTCAACAATTAATTAGGAAACCACTCTTACTCTTAACATTCCCCCTGAATAACTGGAGGCACGGAATCTGTCAATCTGTTAGTCTTGAAAGCCGCGAGCTGTTACCTGGAAATCGCAAAAACAACGGATTCAGGGGAAAGGAATGCGCATTTGTTTGGCAATATTTTTCACCTTTCCTCACTGCCATGCAGGTGGTTGGATTGACAAGCTCGCTGGTATTAATCGGCACACCGCATTAAATAAACTCGCACCCAAATATTATTGACATGAGACTAATTGCAATCTGAAAGCAGATGGAAGTTTTTTCGTGTTTATTAATACTGCTGAAATTATTTCTTGACGTGATGCTCGTGGGGCGCTGGTGTTTCCATGTGAACTTAACGATGCAACGTCTATTGCGTTTGATACCGATTCGGCAAACAACATTGAAGTAGAAAAGCAAGTCAAGCAAACCTCTTCTTTGCCACAACATTCGCTTTCTCTAAATGCTCCACCAAGCGTCTTACATTTTGTTTACGGCAATGGAATGCTGACTGCAGCACAAAGCGAGCTCTCATCCGCTACATATAAGCTAGCTGTGTCATGGATATGGCGATAGCATGCTATGGATCTGGTGCTATAATGCCACGGCTATGGCACTATGGAGCTATGGATATGGTGGTATAATACCATGGATAATGCACTACGATGGTATGGGCCTGGCTGTATCGCGTTATTAATATAGAGAAATCAGGCTATGTGTATTTACAGCATGATTGCGGTCGTGCCGTATTTCCGTGCTACCTTCCTATGCATAACTATTTCAACCGGAGATTCGCGAAACCAAGGCATAGGACTGCGATATATTATCATTTTATTTATCCAAACAGAAAGCAATCAGCACTATGTTTGACAAGAAAATTAGAAATATGTCGACAGAAGATTGTCAGCTATGTATTGTTGTGTGCTATGTGGTATTGGTGTGCGAGGACCACAACGCAGAGATGAGGAGACAAAAGATAGCATTACTTCATTCGTCCGAAAAGGAATGGCCTTTGACTTTTACGTTCGAAGGCTAGGATAGATGTAGCGTAACTAGAGGTTGAGACGAACTAATTATCAGCTCGTCTACTTTGCCAATCAGAGCGTACGTAGGGCTGGGTGTGAAATAAGAAGCAGTCGCTAGAATCTTACTTTTTCTGCACAATATATGTTCAGCCGGTTTGACAACCCGTAACTAATGCACCCATATCACAAATTCATATTTAAAAGAGAGTATGGATGGCATTATGCCAGTCAATGAGATTCAATTAAATTTGACTTTGAATTTGCCTCAATTAGTTCCTTTTTAATGACTTGTTGATCCCATTGTTTAACGTTGTGGTTAGCTTTATTACTGTTCCTTATCATGTTAAGCTGATATGTGACGCGTGCGATTGTGGTATCCTTGGTGCAGATAACAGCTGAATCGGAGATATCTGCAAACGCTAGAGCGATTGATGGAATGCCCTTTAGAACATCCACAGCATCTGCAAACTGCATTTAGCTCTGACGCAGCTATGTATGACGTAATTAATGTATATTTAGGTCACCTGTCTGGCAATCTAATTCACGATTGATTGGATACAGAGGATGTCATGGATTATATAGCTTGTATAGACATTAAATCAGCCCGTTGCTCTCATTCGTCGTTTAATTTCTTTTGTCAAATTAGCAATTATAGCAAGTAGTCCAAAGTGTAAATGTTTGTGCTAAATCCCGCGCATAGTTGTTTAGCTGTTTGTCTGGCTTCAGCTACCAGATACATAAGAGACCTTTCATACATTACTGACTTCTGATCTCTTTGTTCTAAACATTTCCAGTCGCTTTCAACCTTTCAAACGTCTAATATTCCACAGTAATGTGTTTCAGAAAACAGTTAAATATAGCGGTAAAATATCGATGTGATTTATCGTGACCCACCTAGAGATCAATTTGAACAGAGCGAAGAGCCCATACACAGTAACATGTATTACATAGAAAGATGGATATGGCTGTTTAGGTGGGCTAAATGTGACTTGCACTTACAGTTGCTTTGATGTGGCCGTGGCACAAACAAACAATGTCATGATATGGGCTCGACTTTTTGTTACTACAAACATCTTTTGCTAATACACTGAACATTCACTGCACTGTTTTTTCTTAGTGAGCTTTGCGTGAAAACATACAGATTAACGTGCTGATATGCAGAAGTTCCTCTAACACATTCTAACTTTCTCAGGTGCTGTAGGCAGGTAACTGAAATGACCTCTATCGAATTTTAAATGATAATGGCCAAAGAACAAATGCATTACTAGCTCCAAATCGTGTGGCAAAATATAGCAAACACCGCTTCAGACGAATTTGTTCTCAATTGCATCATCGTTTGTCTTAATGGATTAGGCCGGCCCACCAGGGAGGAGCCAAGGTAGTAACATCGAGTGCTTATTGTCAATAGTTAAAGAGTTATCTGCCATGTCTTATTTGTACAGGGATAAGAAGCAAGACATTTCCTGAAGTCAGTTGTGCTATTAGTTCACGGTTTATCAGGGGAAATGTTCTGTTGAATAAGCTCGCATGACTTCACTGCACCATTGCATATCTGCAACAACAAAACTATTTAGCAAATATCTAGTACAAATATTTAACTAATGTCATGCAGCGGGAAAATATCAGCTCGGCTAATGCCAACCGTATTCAGCAGCAGGAGCGTTCGTAGTTATTCCGTAACATATGCCTGCTGCTTTATATAGAAACGAGAATTAGTGAATATCGTGCACTAAACCATTCATAATTTACTCACTAATGCCCCAAACAATGTACAGCAAGTTACTACAGAAGATGTTATGTTGACTATGTTGATAGATACAAAGAGTTTTTCTTGTAAATCTGATACGCAAACATGCCATTAGAAATACGATCGATTGCCTAAGTATTTTCACTACTCTTGCGTAATTGAAATCCCTCACACAATATTCATAAAACATTCTGTATGCAGCTTTCTAACCTGTTAATTTGATAATGTGCTGAAGGCATATATCGGTATACTTATTATTTGATTCTGATTTGGCCATACACGTTGTAACCGCAACTCTAAAATAAAGCTTGGGTGCTACAGTGTTCTGAATAGTGTTTAATACCTCAGTATAATTGTCAACTAGTGTGGTTGCTCCAATACAAATGAAATTTCACTGGCTCACATACACGTAGCCATGGATACATACGAACAAGTAACTCTGCCAAAGAGCTCTTTTGATATGACTTTTGCAGCAAGTGGCCCGAAGAAAGTAGCAAATGTACACCTGGTGATCTAATGACAGCTGGTCATGATAAATTTGTAACGACTATTTGCAAGCATGATGCAAACGTACCTTAGGAATAGATACAGATTAACTGGGAAGCAATGCTCTAAGCATGATCCAGCAGGTTGATCCAGCTAATTACTTTAATAGAAAGCTGTCCTGGTTTATGGTGTTTTAGGTTAAATCAATGTAGGTACTCACTATTCTTTACGGCACCAATGACGTGGAATCGATTAGTTGGAGACTCAAGGGTTTATCCAGGTGAAAATAAATGTTTTTTAAGACGATCCCAATTTGTACAAATATGTGTTGCTCATCGGATCCAGATGCAAGTGGTGTGCACTTGAGTTCAATAGCGGTCTAGAAAAAAAATATGTTGCCGCAAAACAAAGCAGTTAGCAGCGCATAATTTGCTCAGACTACCCCACATATGGTTCCAATACACTGTGCAAGCTTAATTGTGCGCTGAAAAAGCCGGGCGCAAAATACCCATGCGTATCTTTTCATATTTAAACCACGGAGCACTGCTGAGAAATGATGGTCAAGTGAGCATTGAATGCAGAATATCAACACAAAGAGCTTTTGAATCATCAATAATGATTATTTCTTCCGATTGTAGCAACATCAGCAACTTATTCACATCATCGGAAACAGTCAAATAGAACACTTACATGTTTGACGATCTATATACTAAGTAACATAATATATCCTGCTGTGAATCCAAAATGATCTATAATTAGCGGGGAGCACGCGCGGCATATGAATCGCCACGGGCCATTCAATGGTTTATGGCTTGCTATAAATCGACCAATTTCGGCCTAACTAAACACCGCTGTGGGATTGTCGGATCTTACTTGTAAAGTAGATTTGCCTCAGAAGATCACCACATTAAGGATGTAAAATAAGAATGCCCTTACTTTTCATGCTGTAATCGTATGTACACCTGTTTTAGCGTTTAACATGAGAACCCGCTATGTTTAACTAATCAACTGCCCAAATAGCACGTTTATTGTCACAGATTAACGTAAAAAAAGACGATGTTCATATTATCAATGCACGTTTAAAAACGGCGCAATAGTACAAACCTGTGTGCAGTCTACTGCTGTCTAGTAAACACGCATAGCAAAGTGGTTATTGCATCAGCATAGTTTTACAACACATGGTAATCTTCGCTACAGCATATTTATTGCCCAGTGCGGCTGCGGATATTAATATTTATCCGGCAGCTATGACTGCTCGTAAATCTTTCACTCATATCATATTACCAACAGACGCTATAAAAGCAAATAGTTTTTTTCTCAAGCACGACCACCGTGGCCAGTTCGAATTATTATATACCATTTAAAACAGCTTAATTTTTAAATCGTTTCGCTGTCTAATCATGCCAGGATGATGATAATGCAGTAGCAAAATGTAAATAATGCTACCTTTAAAAACCTACCTAGCACAGTTGTTATTGCATCAGCATGGTTGTTAACACATGACACTCAGTCAGGTTCTATGTCCGTCTTTAATTTTGCAGCACAATGCCATAGACACAAGGGTACTCATATGTGTAACCCAGTAGAGTCATAGGTATTAATATTTCCCTGGCCGGTATGGCTGCTCATATATCATGCACTTGCATCTTACCCACTGTCACTATAAACAGCAATTAGTTTTTCCCAAAAACGCCCCAGCCTTTCATCAGAGGTTGGCCAGGCCAAAATGACCTATGGAGATAAAAACACAATATGTACACACCACGTTAATGGTATGGATAACATGCAGTGAAGTTTGCAATTCCGCTGAAATTCTTTACCTCATACATTTCCCCGAAAATTACATCGTCAATTTAATATTTTCGGTTTTCTACAGATATGTTTTACTTTGCATTTTGGTTGACAATGAAAATCACATAGTTGTGTATGTGCTGTTAAACCATCTATAAACAAACTATATATCGTAGCTGTATATCTCTACTAATGTATGACATCTGACAGCGTCATAAACATTCACTTCAGACAGCTGAATTCGTGCAATCTTTTATCGTCTATTTTTCTGGAATAAAATGACTATTTTTATCATCAATATCGTACAGGGAGCGAAAAGAGCCGTTTCATGCTGACTGTATTCACTTACACAGACCTATCAATTATGTAGTGATTGCTGTTTTAAATTATGCATGGTTACACACCGCAGCCATGTGTGAATAGACTTTTATACTGCATCTGGTGTTAAAGGGGCATATTTCAACGTTTTCCGTGCGACTACAAAACTATCGGGTCGTATCCAATCCAATACTCTTTAGTCAGACGTTTAGCTGCGCCATGTAGATTGTAGTAATTATCCCTGTGGCATAGTTAAAGGCAAAACGCGGAAGAGTGATGATCGGGATACGGAGAGGAAAGTTTCATGGATTGCTTTAAAATGTCCGAAGACAAAGAGCGGGCTGCATGCGAGGATTCGAGAATCGATGGAAAATCAGGTCATTTGACGGCCGAAAAAAGAAAACATATCGGCTTATGAATGAGAGAAACCTCAGAATTGTTCTGTAGGAAGAAGATATTAGCAAATGAAACGGCATTGCTGTGTACCTCAATATAAGTGATCAGACTTATCATTTGAGTGCTGGTCCAACGTGCGTTTCGTTCCATTCCCATAGTGTAATACAAGTAATGATATGATGAACAGTTATGATATATCTCGCAGCGAGGCTCATATATGATACATTATCCTACGTATACTTTTTACTACAGTTGGTTCAGATATAGAGTTACCCGACCCGCTTGAAAAATGATGCAACATTTATCCAAATTATATGGTTAATGTTACACTTTGCCGGTGATATATACTTGCATATATCGTATATGTATATATAAATATGTGTTTCGGTTAGCAATTATAACCTTAAAGGTTGGCTGTTAGTGTACCATAGATGTGAAGGCATTGTCGCTCTGATGTTTTCGTGCCCAGTATTGCGAACAATACTGATTTGCATGCAAAAGTGTAGTTGTATTGCACCAATCCGGTCTTGCATCTTTCCTGGATGTTTAATTGTTGGCGTAAATATGGACGGGAATCGAATTCAGTTGCCGTAATAATTCCGTATTGCCTAGGGGATGAACACACTGAAGGCATGTGAGCAATGCTTCTCCCACCATCCTGTACGGAATGAGGACACAACCGGGAGACCATTTAATTAAAAGAGCAGATAAAATATCCGCTGGTCTCTTTTATGTCACTACAATATCCGTCAACAATATAAAGCATAAAAATGCCTGGCGATGCTGCATTGCCATCACGTACCAGCATATCCCACCACCTAACGGCACATGCTCAAACAGATGAACAATTCAGCCAGCTCGCATTATCACCGTGCTTTTGTTGATTGATGTGTCGGTGTATGTGCACGGCAAACAAATAGACCAAGGGTGACTCATAATCTGTATTGTGTCTTATTGCACGTTCTAGCAAGGGACGGCAAACATACTTACTTGTGGCCGACCAGTACAGTAAGATACCTTGAGGGAAGACTGTGGATAAAGGCGCTAGATCTCCAGAGGAACTATCTAGTATCCATTGTTCATGCCAGCGTTTATACAGTGACCATAAACCGCTGTATGATTGTACTTTTAACGCGCAACACGCAGTCCTCATTACCACCAGCCTGATGGTATTATTGAGCAGGTGGTACAGGTAATGAAGTATTCGGGAGTAAGCCGAAGCAAGGTCCAGCTGGCATATCGGAGCTGCCTTCTTGGCAGCCACACTCGCGTCTCGGCGGAATTGATGTTCGGTCGCACGATACTCGACAAGGTTAGCATTTAACAGTAAGGACATCGACTACACAGATAACCCCACGTTCTCGGGAAAATATGATTAGATATAACAAAATCACAGACCAGGGACTTAGTGAAATGTTACCTGGAGTAAAAAGACTTTGTGCACGATTGCAACATTTGGTTTCTTGGTACGGTAAAGTCTACAAACGAAGCGCCTACCTCTTACTTCAATTGCAGTCCTATGGAACCGTTGTGCGGAGAACTCTCTGCAAATGCCGGCGCCAAGTTTCCGTGAATGTCCTGACTTTTCTGTCTCCGACTTGCCCACAGTACCGCCAAATGAATGAAAATAACGTCATAGTTTATCAATGTAGAATTTTGATATTTTCTATGTTTGCTCATCATGCTAGACTGACGTTGTGTTCACATTCAATTGTGAAAGCATGGCATTTTGAAACTATTGTTTGAATTCCTTCATAGAAAGGGGGGGTTTCAGTAGCATCATAACCTTACTAGGTTTTTACACATACGCCAGGCTCTCGCCACTTTGATCCACATGGCTTCGGTCACCTTGAATGTCGTTTTACACATGCAAAACTACTTGGGTCATTTCTATTTGCATTTTGGCAGCAAGTGATGGCTTAGTAGTTTAGTGTGTTGCACAACTATTAAAGTTCATTTAGCAATCGATGCTTCATTTTAATAAACATTTATTATCAAAACACCAAGTTAAGGGAAAATCTCACAATTAGGACGTGGATATGTCAGCATTTGGACCATGAATATCAACGACAATTTCAATCGCACATAATCTCCAAGTCACCACTTTAATGGGATACATCACATAATGAGTACAAATCACAGCCGAGAGAGATTGAGTAGATGAACTACATATGCTGAGTAACTGTATAGGTATAGCATGGTTCTAATCTATGTTAACACTCATCTGCTGGCAATACAGAAGACAGGCGTACGGTAGATATTTCCGAGAAGAGTTCTTCTACGTTATCTATGATGTAGACGTGGTCTGTGAATAAAGAAAATACCAAGACAAAACACAATTCTATATAATATCATATTCAACCTATTTGGTAAATGGCCATGGCTGGCTGAGAAATACCAAGACCTATTATGTCCTTTGTTAACGTTTCCTAACAGTACAAGTGGAGTCTAACTGAAGCTCCGTTGTTCGGAAGGAAAGTAGCTCGATCAATAGTAAAGGCATGTTTATGCCAATAATTCCAGGCACTAGGCTACACTCTCCACAGAGCATTAATAACACAACCGATTCTTGTCAACCTCCTCATACAAATAGAGATACTAAAATAATGTTAATGTGATTTGTCATTTATTATTTATGGAAGGTAGCGTCACTAAGTGCTGTGGTTAAATACATTACTTCTTCACATAACATACAAGCAATCTGCAGTAATTTACCTCCCCAACAAATTATGCGAACCTTTAATAACCTCTTTGAACTTCCACCACTACAATTGTAACAGATCATTTTACTAGCCACCATATTTACCTTTTGATACTGCGTCATGACGAATGAAGTGCGCAAAGAAATAACAGCGATGTGTCCAGAATTCTCACCAGGTTTTGGTAAGCACTCAGTGCGCTACCCACATGGTTAAAGTTAACTGGATGGCATTCAATGCATAGTTCACCAACGACATCTGACCACAGATGATTGCATTCATAGCAAGACGATCGGTCGGTCATGTCCATCGGTATATATCGTTAAAGTTAGTTACTTTGCGTGGGGGGATTATAGGATAGCTACCCCCAGCGACATGCCGATTGTATATTCAGGCAATATTTTTGCCTTAACTGGCGATCGGAAAAGCTCCTGGCAGGCCGCAATACCCATTTTCATTGACCGTAAAGAATCCCCGCATAATAGTGGCTGTTATAGGGACGTATGGAGTGTATAAATAACATATTTCTTTGTAGCCACGGCGTTTAATCATTCTTGGTTCTCACTTATAGTGTTCACATTATCTACTACCATTCGATGACTCTTCATATTATTTATCAGTAATGTATGATTCAGTGCGTGGAATATTGCGTATGCGTATGCAAGAAAAGCAACCTAACAGGCTTCAGCTGATATTATATTTCTTGCATTCACATATGCATAAACCCCGGTTTGCATTATTGCTTTTCAGTTAGCACGCGTGTCGCATTGCAGTCGTACATGGAAGCACTTCGTGACGTGGTCGCATAATTGAACCGCTTTGCAAAAACACGCTTAGTATTTAACAAAAATATAGCAGAATCACACATCGTTGACGATCCCGATGAGTGGGTTGATGCACAGCACGACATATGTTTCAAGAACTGAAATGATTGTCAAACGGCCATAGTGAATAATACACAAAGCGTATATCACCACAACTGCTTAAAGCAATTAAACTACCCCATTAAGCTACAAAACCCTCATCGCTGTAATAGCCACTGGTTTGGATTAGCCGTGCCTGGATGGAAAGCCCTTATCTGTTATATGCAGAGGCTGTACTCGAAATCTCAAACGACAATCGCCAGTATCGTCAGAGTCGAATGCGGTTTTAAGTTGGCGGAATTAGAAGGATGATATGGATATGTTCGATAAACACGCTATAAACTATCTGCATTAGCCTAGCCAAACCCCAATGTCTGCCTCCAGTTTTCCAACATGTACATATCAACGTCGGCAGTTATGAGAGAGCGAATTACAACGGCTGTTCTCGCCTTAAATCATCCTTTACTGCAGAGGGTTCATGGCAGAGCGTTGCGGTTAACTATGTGACGTTTACGGTCAGTGCAATGTATCCAGGTGACACCGTTTTTACGGCAACGGGTATATATTTCAAGAGCACAGTAAGCTACTGTGCAAAACATGAAGGGCGACTGCATACTGGGGCTACCAAGTAGTAGAGAATGTTTGGTTGGATGGAGAGTTTAGTTATACCTTACTCTAAGTATATAATTCGCTGTTCTTGATTACATGCACGAATATATACGCCTGGAACCTTTGCATAGGGTGATGATCATATCACAAGAGAGTCATTGAATTATTTATTTGATTTCACCGGCCCCGAATTTTGAACCTGGGACTTCTCGACTCTCCATCTAATACCTAAACTATTGGACGTTTGAAAAACATAATTCAATTGTTGCATACCCTTCATACAACGTCTCTATTGGCAGTAACGGATATCCTGAGACCGCAAGCTGGTCTAACGACTATGAGACATATGAGGTGGTCTTTGCTATCTTATTGGTGCAAGCAGCATCATTTCTCTGTGGAGTAAAACGGAAATAAGTTACTTACAAGTGGCACAGATTCGAGTCGGTTGAGTAACAGAGTAGAGGCTCCGTCATTTAGTCGCTTTTATTATGCAGTAGTTGAACGGGTGAGAGCGCGTTTAATACACAGTCACACTTACATTATTTTGCAGCTGTAATTTAATAGGGCAATGCGGGTGAGTCTTTGTCTGCATGTCTTATTGTTTATTCGAAGTGGTTGCACACAATGCGTTGGTGTGTACGAGTCGAATACACAATAATGTGGTATGTTTAATGAATGCATGTCTTACAAATGAAACATTACCTCTATTTTGGAACAGTGACGCTTAACAAATAACACATATAGTCCTTGGCAATAACAACAAACTTAGAGGTATCTGAAATTCGCCTCATTAAGAATTGCTCGAAGCGGTACTGTGATGAGTGTTTAGAAATTGCCCATTGAACATTCTATATCTTGCTACGTTTCAAATGCATATGCAAATTTAACCGTAGTTTTGTCTAAACAAATCGGAGAACAGTCTGCCAACCTGTTTGACAATTGTGAGTTATTATAGTAACTTTCAATAACCTACATACGTAACCTATAATAGAGACACGATTCGGGGGGGGCCTCTGCACTTATCTCTATGCATGTATCTTCTTAATCGATCGGTTCCACACTGAGACAAGCACTATAACACGGTGAATTCTGAGGGTGTTAACACAATATATTCCCATTTATAGAAACGGGTGCTACTTTGATGAAAAGAGTGCTTATGTACGAGGTACATTATTGCCAGCTTATTCGCGTTATCACTGATGCATTCCATCGCGCAGTCCCAACTTACTACTGTAAATGAATATCGTCGTTAGTTGAACCTAGGGGGTGGCGGTATCGCGCTAAATTCATCTCTTGTGGTTCTTTGCCAGCCAGCCAAGATGGACAAATTAGTTTGACTAAGCAAAACCACAGCGCATATATTCACAGGTCTTTCCGTTTATTATCACACAATATAAGAGATTATGCTAGTGGGTACTTTCCACAAAATATCTTCAGTAACCAATGCACCAGAAGATCATATTGCGTGAAAGATATTCGGTGACTTCAAAGCGTACATGTTCATTTTTTATTGCATGGTAATAGAGGAGAGCATCACAAATTCAAACCATACTAGTTGTATCAGAACAGTCGTTGCAAATATTTAATTTTTTACGGGACGGAAACTTTTACTCGTATATGGCACACGGTAGACGCTTTAATACATCCGAAGTTGAAAACGGATAATGTGTTAGCAATGATGCAAGAAAACGGTTAAGCTGCTCATGTGCAGTCACTGGTTCAGGTCGCTGATTATTTGAATATATTTGTAAACCAAATTCTTAGGTGTTTTGCGATGCGCTTATATCGATGAAGGATCGACGATTTATGCATCCAAACCGCCGACAATGCATATTTTTAAGTTAGTGATTCTTCACATGTTGAGATTGCATGGCGCGATATTGGAATTTAATGGAGATATATGCGTATGTTTTTGGCAGATGAGAAAACTTACATTGCAAACTATTGCGATCTACATACAGAATACCAAATATTCACCCATTACCTACCACTAGGGTACCACGTGCCATTTAATACCGTATGACGTGACTCTACAGCTGATGATCGACTGTGATGCAGCAGACATCTGCACCCTGATTATGCTCCTCAAGTTTCACATGGTGAAGATAGCCTCAACTGTTAGGGATAGATGTAGGGTATGAGTTTGGGGTTTCAAAGAGTCAAACCATGTTTATGCAGCAGGCAGACAGGCTCATAAGTTTATCATATTGAAACAAAGAGCAAGTAAAAACATAATATGAAATCACGATATCTAACAAAAACGATCATGTACCTGGTGTGATTATCGCATCCATGCCTGTTTGTAGGTAAAAACCCATAGAGCATAGGTTGATCTGGTGATTACACGCGCAGCGAGAGGTATTCAAATTGGAAGAGACAAAGACAATAAACTTTTTTCCTGGATAACCATTATAACAATGCAATCAAGGGTCAAACATGTAACATCTTCTGAGTCCAGAAACATAGCTCTTCATTTACACTAGTACTTGATACATCTGATGCTGCTGACACATACATTGTAAAACACATATATTGTGAGGCAGGCATGGCTGATCCGACGAGTCCAAGATAAATCTCTAACTCAGATGTCAAAATGTTTTAAAAGTGTCTATTACGGAGGTATTTGAAGGTGACTGATACCGGACTCATAGTGTAAAGCAGATGAAAACCTATTAATGCAACACTCACACTGAAATAGGGAGGCACTATGACAATCACGCGATTCAATGGTAATGGGTTAGCAGTATACTACTGTTGTGAACAACTAGCATGTCTGTGTAGTTGCAAACGTTGATTTATTTGCATAAGTCCCATTTCATCCAGAAAGATAACTAGCCGTGACAAGTATTACGCCAACGCATTGATAATGGTGATATGAATCTCTTTTTTGTGTCTTTCTCACCCACACAGACCGATCGTGTAATACATTGCTGAATTTATCGATGTAACAAGTATGCGTTTACCACTGATATTATACATAGGATGCGCAAAACACACACGAAAAACCGTTTGCTATGAACAAGGAGTTGATTTGGCAAGGTGCGCATGGATATTCTTTATTTGTTACCGACCTGTTGCCTACCATAATCTTTTACATAGGTGACTTTAACCGATGACTGTTGTTTTCATATCGGCCGCCACACGCCAGCTACAGCTGCAGTCCTCACGTATCCCAATGTTTGCCAAGGCAAAGAGGATGCACGGATCTTCTCTGAAATGCCTGGTTGATGATACATGCTTGATAATTGTTGTATTATTGGATCGTATTGTTACTGGGCATAGTCAGACTGTCAGCTGTTTACTCCGTAAATTAAGATGTAGCTCTATGTGTATCTCTATGTACAAGTAAAACACACGCGTTCTGTAAACTCCCTCGGCGATACCCCCATGCGTCTCGTGTGTCCCATTCTAGAAAATGGTGAATTACTCCTCCTAAAAAGGCAGAGGTAATGTAAGTGTAACTAGTGTAGACAGTCCCTAGCCAAATGGAGACCCAATTTACCACCGAGTAATTTAGATGAGTTTCACAACCCATTCAAAGCTTTCGTTTTATGGTGGCAACGCAAGGCACAATGGGCATAGTTTCTTCATAGTGTTTTACTGTCACGTCTGTTGGTTTGTACGATATCAGGAATCGCTGCTAGCCCAGCATTTTCCTGGTGAGTCAATTAAAACCTCTTGCATTATATTTGTATCAATCGAATGCCGTCTTTTCAATCATATCGTTGAGGCCGATAATCACGAGCGAACAGTCATTAATTCTGATTTGGAGCCTATTGATATTACGGTATGTGAAGGTATATTTATTATTTTGACAATCCGCTTGGAACTCTTATGGCTATGTACTCAAATGATCGGTTTGTGGGAGCATAACATGTTATTTTGATCACTGCATAGCATCATTGACATAAATTGCTACGATATGTTTGATTTCTCAGCATGTTTTCTGTACATTATGATGCTAAGAGCTGTACTCAAATATTTAATGTACTTTCATACCAATTCTCATTTGCTAAGTTAATATTTGCAGGGTACAATGATTGAGTATAACCCGAATTACTGCATCAAATAGCCCGAAGAAATCTATCGGTTGCTATAAATGTACTGTTCATAAATGCCTAATTAACCAATTCACAGTCAACGGATAGCCACAGGTACCTTTCTTGTATGGTAGGAGCTTCTTACACAAGCATACTTCGTTAACTACACGTTATAACCCCAGTAGGATCATATAACATTTGTAGCATCAGCCGTACCCCGGCGTGGTAATATGACCAGTGTAAGGGACACGTTGATTGCTCGCCGAATATTGCAGCTACATGCAATCCTTTGGTGATTACTTGTGATCTTCATGGCTCACCTTTTGGCTGCCATTGCCATTCTGACTGAGCGTCAATTGCCCCATGTGTAAACTTGTATTATACTCGCTTCCTGAACGGCTATAACAGGGCGCCATGGCAAACCAGAGTGGAAAACATGAAGCGAAATAATGCTCTGAAGCAAAGCAGAAGCCAATAGTATTACCCATCACCAAACTAATACAACAGAGGCCTTCTTCCTCAGAGGTGGATATAATATATGGTATACAGCTGTCAATTGTCAGGCACGAGTTATATATGAACTATTCCATTTGCGTTAGGCACGGCAAAATAATATACACAGCACCTTATTTCAATGTGTCGGAGTGTATCGGATGACAGTTTTATATTTGTTTTGCCTTAAGCTTAGATGATAAATATGTGCCACATTGAAAGGTCGGAGTGGTTGGTTTTTGACTATAAATCTAAGGGGCCATTGATCTGCTGAATATCCCATAACGTGAAATTGTATAAAAGGCAAATTACCAATGTTACAGCGCAGGTAAGCTTCCCCAAGCGACATGTCGATAGCTGTTTAATCATATTACTTTGTCACAACTGGCGATCGTAAAGGCTCCATATGAGTCTGCATCAGCCATTTTCTGGGATGTTAGACTGCTCCGTGTTTAAATGATAGAGGCAGCAGCAAGGTTATATGGGAAATCATAAAAGCACCCAATTTCTGGTTCAAAATCATAATATCTTATATATTAATTCACTTCTATCATTATTATCGTACGTATGCTTTTTACTATAATATTATTGTGTGCCCATGAAGCGTAACTACATGGCGAAGTGCTAGTCTAGTTGTTCAAATGAATGACTACTTGCTACGTGCGCGGAATATAATATACGAAAAATAATGGAGTATCGCTAATCAATAATTCTTACCTCATAACTAACATACTTACTAGAGATATGGGTATGCAGACATGGGACGCATGTATAAGTGGGGCTTAATCCTAATATACCGTGACCCTGACCTCAATTACCCGAAGTAGCTTTATTTGTAGTAAATGCCTCGGTCGATTTTCCGATTTCCGCTCGTCTTTAATATTCTTTTACATTTGCCTTCAGTTTACAAATATTTCCCGCATTAACCGCGCTTTCAACAGAATCGATTTTGCTTGGTATCTATGTGCTTGGACCTCACTGAGATCGATGTGATGCAAAACAGCATCGTGACACACACGCTATAGTAATGTCTGCTCCCCGGCATTACCTGGAAGTTTAGGTTAGCTTTCAAATATTGGTAACATGACAGTCACCTCTGCCCCGATAGACAAGCATATAGCAACACCACCGGGACGTGATGGTCAGTTAAATTAACTGTAAATTCGGTTAAAAGGGATATCGATTTACAAAATAACTCATTTGCTGCAGCAACATCTTTATCTACGCGTCTATCAGACTTCAACTTTGAATGTTCCAATTTTCAGACAAATTTGTAAAAGCCATCGCATAACCACAGTAATTTGACCACCTAAAACCTGTAGGGTGTATAAGTACTACATGAGTGCGCGCTAATGTGGTGTATAAGTGGACCATTCACGAGCTAAGGCGACGCCTAGACAATCTACAAGTGACTGATTCTATGGTTGCATTCATTGAAATGACGTTGGCTGCGGCTTATGTGTTACCAATATCAAGACAATGTCCATATTGCATACGAGATAACACCACTGTGCTATTGATATAATTGTTGATGATTATTGCTAAAATTCTAGAATAGATAATCCTAATTGGTTGCACCTGGTGTATTGAACAGCAAATGTTCATGGAGAGCTAGACACAAATACATTTTGCCCTTTTCACGTTCTAAACTTTTCAACACATAAATTTTCGCCAGCCAAGATAAGTGAATAATCCTAGAATTCGCTATTGCAAGAGTTGTACTGCAATGTACAGCAGTGACCAAGTAAGTGTTCTAGCGGACAAGAAATATGTTTTCACAATTCAATAATCTTTTTGCTTACATGATCATGTCCTCTGCGTTGATATGCAAGCTCCTTATTCAAATATTATACACTCATACTACCCCATGCACCTTTGATCATTGACAATAAATCTTTTGAGGTACTTTGAGCATAACTGACCTTAAATTCCATACAATTAACCGCATTACTCTTCCAAGAACCCCTACAGTGAATGATGATTCCAGGAGAGAGCAACCATGCTGCACTGCTCCCCCATCAATTATTACTCTAAAGGGTAGATGGGAGAATGAGGAGAAGCTGCCAGCCTAATGAAGCGAGTTGGCAGAATGTTAATCAATTGTAAAAATAAAACCCTACATCTTCCACCATCTTCAAATCGCAATCAACAACATCAATACTGACAATTACAGCCTTAGTTTACTCGAGCAGTATCGGCGAACCGCAGATGGGGGGTTCCAAACGGCTGCCCGAATGGCACGGCCCTGCACAGGTTGTTGGCTCGGGGTGCCGGATAAATAATTCCACAAATGGAGTGAATCTTCACTGCTGCAATGCTGCTCTAACACCTGCTGCTAATTCGATACCCTGCCACATTGCATATCTTGTCTAAGGAAGATAGACTTTCATCGTTCGTCATTTGATATCCGTATGGTACACCTTGTGTATTGTAAAAGTGGTTAATTAACATCAACGCTTCACCTCATCACGTGTACCTTCACCACACCTGCACGGAGCCTTGATGCTCTAGACCTATACACAATGGTTTTTATATGAACCAGTAAGCGAAACACGTAGCCACCGCTTCTTCAATCTGTCTCGACGTGTATAAGCAGCACGTGTTAATGGAGGAACCACCTATAGAACGATGTTAATTACGTAACCATTCTTTTTGAATTCCGCTGACGCCAAGTTTTTTCCCCCTGGCCTTGTTAAGACTACGCTTTGGGAAAAATCATACACTAGTGCTGTTTATTACCGATAAGTTATTCCAGCAGTCGTTAATATTGATTAAGTGCTGACAACTTACTGTTATTGAATATAAGTCAAACATTAGATCATTTGCGGGAAACGTTGATTTTATCTATTTAGTAACTCCCAATAAACAACAGGATAGGGTAGTCAGGTGCTCTGCATTGACTCAGTTAACAGTCATTAATGCATTTTGGTACCTGGCATATTGTCCTTATAAAATACCTGGGATTTATAGGTTTTACTATTATGTGATCGTCTTGAGGCAATTATCCCAACCGCTGTCAGGTGTGCTTTGAGGTGCAAGTATGTAAGGTATGCCAGGTGTCGAGTGGGAACGCTGAAGAATTCTAGTCCATCTTATCCGCCGCCACTGATAAAAAGCTACTGTTATACATATGAAAACTTGCACAGTTTTCTTATCAGGAATCGTGGTACAATTTCCTGCAATCTATTTGCAATAAATAAGACTTTGATTTTAGAAATGTTCTTGTTTTCTTTTTTTAATTCTTGAATATCTGAACAATTACCATTGCGTGACGGAAACTGACGATCATTTGCCAGGAACCCTAACAGTGAAGGATTATTCCTGGAGTAAACAACCATGATACAGCGCTCCAACATAAATCAAAACGTTGGTGGTTGTAATGGAACTACGAGCAACTCAAAGTAGTGCGCTGCAAGGATAAATATTATGCCACACCTTCCATTTTCTTCAAACCGATCTAACGATCAGTTGTAGAGGAAGGTATTATTGAAGCTCAAGGTGAGTTGCACGTAACGAAAATAAGCATAAAAGTTCGGAACACTAACACGCAGTTCGCTTTGATAGATTCGACGCTTAAGCTTGTGTAAATTGTTAATATCATTGTCACTAGCGATCAGTGCAACTCTGTCAACAACAGTATCGACCACAGCTTAAGTGGCAAATATATTGCCTCGGCCAAATTCTTAGTTAGACAACAGCAGACCACCGTGTAGAAAGTGAATTACTTAGGCATGACATTTCTCTGCCATCCTCTGGTTGCAGCTGTTAAGAATTACGATTCCCAAATTGTAACAGTGCTGCCTGCTTCTGATCTGCTATATACCTTATCGTGTGACCACGCCTAGATCAAAGATACCGCCGGCGAACTTTGTGAGGGAACACCTGATTTCGTTTTTGCTAGCGGATAGAGTATTCTCCTGAGCACACGTAGCCAACCTGTTAATAGCATCTCGCCACAGTGAAGTCGGTAGTTTTGTATCTCTAACTTGTACAACGGCAACAGAAGCGACATTTATCTGTGATATGTTGCAATCAAGTTATGGACCAATATGTAGTTCCTGCTCTAATCTGTTGCTGAAATAGTCTTGTATTGCTTGGCTTCATTCTTGAACTGAATATGTCGATTGTCAAGTATACCCTGGAATGGACTCTAGTTTTGTGTTTGCATGAAATATCGACCATGTTAGCCTCCTTAGATTATGATCGCCTGCGTCCTAAATGATTGAACGTATAGGCACACTTGCATGGAAGTTTTAAGGAACCGGCTGTCTTCATCAGATAAATTTGTCATGTCATAGGCTTTCCATTTTCGTTCCATGGTACTTGAAAGAATGCGATGAACTTACTTAAATATTGGGTCTAACCAAAAGTTCACAACGACCATGCCTAACCATAACAAATATTGCTCAGCCGCATATCTCGAACCAGTGAGGCCATAATAGTGACTTCTGTGAAATTACCCCGAACGAATCGCTTGGAAAAGGTGAACAATTTCCTAAATCAGCTTCCGTGTAATGCTGCAACTGCCACGTTGCATCAGTAGTACACACAGTCCATCCATGAATAAGGACACCTCCATCCCCAGGTGTTTTGGCGATGCGTATTATGGAGAAAAAAATATGATTTGCCGATTGCTGCAATTCCGACAAACGGATATAAGTCGTTGTCATTGCTATTTATAGTCACACAAGGCGCTTATACCTCAGGTGATGGTCGAGTTTTTCCTATGATGCCGCATGCAACGGGCGATTACAGTAATTACTTAAGTGTTTAATTAGACGATCACCATGATATTAGGCGAGTGCATTCCGAAGTGATGTGAAACGTATATCATGAGATGGTGGTAGATATTTCGGTACTCCTAAGGTTATAGAGGGAAGGTTTGGCTTTGTCACGTATTCCGGAAACATGTCATCAGCAATATATCTGTCGTATGTAAATATTTTCGCTCGTTGTCAATAGAAGTAATGCGACCCCAAATATGTTGTTGCTTCAAATAGAGGGAAGGTTTGGCAATATTGTCACGCTGCTCTCTACTGATGCCACAACCAAGTTCCTATCAGCCTCCGCATCTTAGATATACTAAAATTATGTTAATTTTATTTGTCTGTGATTTAAAAATACTTTTCGCTCGTTGTCAAGCCGCTGATGCTATCAGTGACATATTACAGATTCAAACCACTAAGATATGGTGGCCGATGGTACGGTAGGCACACTTGCGCCTCTCACGTGGTAAAAGTTAACTGGTTGGCATTCGATGCCGAATTCACTAACGGTCGTTTCGATTAGTAGGTATCCCTTAACAAAGTTTAACGTGCCGCAGTATCCATCATCACTTTGGTAGTTAAAGTAATGGTAAAAATACCTATTTTTACTATTGTTCGTCATTGTGGTATTTTTTGCCTCTCTAACGTTCAGAGTGTAATATGATTCCCTGTAAGCTGCCTGTGTGATAAACCACTTTGCGTGGTAGGATCAAAGAATAGCTACCCCAATCGACATGCCAATTGTAGATACATCCAATATTTTTGCCACAACTGACAATTTTAAAGGCTCTGGTCAGGCCGCAGTATCCATCCTCACTGACCGCAAAGAAGCATTTACATTTCTGAATTTTCTTTGCAGCCATAGCGTGTACCCAATTTTGTTTTGCTCTTATCGTGTTCATAGTATCACTATTCGATGACTCTTCAAATTATATAACAAAAAGGAGTGATTCAGTGTGTGGAATATTACGTACGCATGTTTAAGTGTTGACAGCAAACAGGCTTCATCTGATGTGTGGAATGCTGTTAAAGTACATATACATGTGCCCTGTGTACAAACAATCAAAAATGACGTAGACCTGCATAATTCAAATGAGCCTTTCCCGTATAACTTGTTTCTTGTGTTCACATATGCATAAACCCCGGTTTGCATTAGGGCTATTCAATTAGGTAGCAAACGTGTCGCACTACAGTCCTGAAATGCTTCTATTCAGCAAAAGCCTGTCATATAATTGGACTGCTCTGAAAGAACACGCTGTATATTTGTAACATCAACATCACAGTGAGTCACACTTAACTGACAATCACGATGAGTGGATTGATGCATAGCGAAACATAAGGGTTAAGAACTTAAATGATCGACAAACGGCCATTGTGAACAATACAATAACCGCTTATAACCACAACTGCTTTAGATTAATTGGTATCATATTCTGTGTAATATGCTCCTTATAACAAATCCTTAGAATTAAGAATTCAGCTATCAGCCACGGTATAGGCGTTTGTATTGAGTGCCCATGTGATGTCTCCAAGATCCAATTCAGATAACACATCAGTTATGCTACATAATCCGCATATCTAGATTAACGCAAACCGAAATGTTGACACTACACTGCTGACCGCACAATCATATCCACGTCAAGAGTTCTTCTGGGTCGCCAAGCATCACAAAATGTAAGCTGTCATTGTACCAGGCACTTTAATTGTCCCCAGTCGGGAAGCAAGCACAGGCTACATTACAGCTCTGGACTGACACTTCCAAGCTGTTTTCGCAATGTTTGAGGGTGTTATCTGAGTACATAATGGTACAATGGATTATCCTTTAACGCTAACTTAGTATACATTCTATACTATATGCTCTATCCGGGAGTCGTAGTTCTTCCCGATTGCCTCACAGCGCCATGTACATTTATGATTACTTGAAATTGACACAAGCTATACCTCACGTATTACGGTCATTATATGAATTCAGACGTTAGAATTCCGAGATGTAGATGTGATAACGTCAGTTGTACGCACGAATACAATGCAACCGCTTCCATGACTAGCATAAAGAACTTTTAAGGTATGTTTGTTCCTTACACAACTGACTCTCTCCCATCGCACCACGTTTGTGTTTGTGTTCGTGCCTTTATATCAGCGTTGAATTGCAGTTAATTATGAATTAGATAAAAAAACGTTTCTACGAAATGATTCTTCTTGCAGAATATTTGTTATGACGGAACCACTATTCTCCCTGTAATTTCGTTCAACAGCAAATATAGACATGCAAGTTTAGCAGCGCGGTAAATGCGACATTATGCAAATGAATATTTCAAGGGATATCATATGTGATAACCTTTAACTGGATGAAGGAAGGCTCTGTAAAATGCTACAGCAACTCTAGCATCGTCTCATAACAACCCGCTAACACTACCAGAATATTCCCTAGCGATCGCGCACCTTGTGTTGAAGGACAAAAACAAATCCACAAGACACACTAGTGGAAAATGATTATCTTCTCTGTGGACTCACATTCTCACAGCTGTCAACTCTGTAGAACTGCGATATTCCTGTTGCCGAAACGAAAACGCATTGTATATATGGTTGATAATCAGAACGAGCTGTGTAATCTGCGGAACAGCTGACGTTCACATTGGTGAATGACTGTACCGCGCGCGATGTGGCGCGTTAGGCGGATAAACAATAAATAGACCGACACTCTCCTCTGTGCAACTGACTGTCAAGTGATATCTTGTAATGACATTAGCTCTGACATTCAAAAATCAAAAAGGAATGGCATTTTGTGGGATGTATTAATATACGTTGCAAGTGTACTGCTTGATATAGGACATGAACTTTGGGTAATGTTATTATGCAAGCTTTGGTAGACATAGAGTAAACAATATGAACAAAGCCGCTGTTTTGATTTGATAGGAATATTAGTTCAGTAGCAAATACGTGTCGACTAAGATAGGCTTAATTCACTTCACTCACAACATAATGGACGAACCATGATTGCATGGAGAGCATCTCATCCATTGTTCAACCTCATCTACCGGCCGGGATACTTGCCACAAGCACGTAGCATTATATCAAAACTTATAATACACAGTCAATTAGAACTGCCAGTACGCTTATGTTATGATGGGGAGGGGATGAAGTGAGCGCATGTAACAATATACGGCAATGTTACATGCGCTCACTTCATCCCCTGCCCCACCCACACACACACACCCCTAGCCGTTACACTACAGAAAAACTATTATCTGACAGGGTATCCAAGTCAGCCGTCCGCGCCATTTGAACCTTCCTGCCCTGCCTGGACTGAAAGCTATGCCTGATAGCTTAAACGAGAATCGCCAGTATCGTCAGGAGCGATTGCGGTTTACAGTTTGCCGAATGGGTAGAATAATATTGATCTGCTCAATAAACGCGCTCCAAACTCACTTCATTAGCTTTGCAGCACCCCACTGTCTGCCTCCGGTTGTCCCACATGGTGCATATCAACGTCGGCATTTCTGAGAGAGTGACTTACAACGGTTGTTCTCTCCTTAAATATGCCTTTACAGCCGGGGTTCATGGCAGAGCGTAGGGGTTAATTGTGTAACACTAGCGGTTGGTGTAGCTAAATATAGCCAGGTAATGGTGTTTGCACGGCAACGGGTGCATATATAAAGAGCACTCGTCTTTGTGAGGTTTATGAGAAAAAACTGTTTAAAACTTGAAGGGCTAGCACATAGTAGAGCTGGTTTTGCGGGATGGAGACCATAACTAGAGTATCCATATTAATCACAGATATGAACGCGCTAACCATATTTATTAATCCATAGCTTTTTAGCGTTGACTTAATGTTGACTTAGCGCTTCAGAAACTGGAATTAAAAAAATTATCAACATTGCTAGAAGAGATAGAAATGCATTAATGCATGAGCAATATGTAAAGGGAGTACTATGACATGACGAGGCATTACACGGGTGAGCGATGTTGGTTTTGTATAAATATATATATATATATATATATATATATATATATATATATATATATATATATATATAATGGATAGTAAAAAAAGAAATAACCAAGTATACGCTTGCAAATAGTGCATATACACTTTCTATAAATGTTCTTACAACAAACTATAAAACAACTAACGTCTGTGTAGCTTCATGACCAACTAAATATAGAATAAATTCTGTTGTTAGCTTGCTGTGACTTTACAATTGTCATAACGTCGTAGTCCCACTGGTGGTCTCAGGATGTAACTCAGAATCATAAGATAACTACAATCAAATACGTTTGTTAAGTAAAAAGTATAAATTGCCATCACTGGAAATGGAACCCGTGACCTTTGGCTCAATTAGCTTGGGTCGTACTACTTTGTTTGCTCACTTATTATTGCACAACAAAGCAATAGTATTATCCATGGTCAGCATAGCTCAGAGCAGTGGCACATGTCAAAAATCTAACGGGGTTTAAATTGCCCATGGGGGCACTCTGAAGTCGGCTGCAACGATTCTACCGCTATCCTGCTGTTTATCAGGATAGCGCCAATAAAGTCTCAACATATGCACTGTTGGGACAATTGTCAAGTGAGCCGGCCGCCCAATGCTTTTGTAAATACGTCCACATTTTAAATGCCTTTTCCGCATTCTAAGAATGCCAAGAATGTAGGAGTCGACTTTCCTCTGTGACATTTCTACTATAGAGCAGAAACTTAGATGATTGCCTTTCTCTGATTTAGCACATAGCTACGCCCCAAGGACATCTGTTCGATACAACGACAAAGCCGCAAACGAGACGATGACTTCTATGTATTGGTTTGCCTAAATGCTACTATTAAAACATGCCGAATAACGATGTAATATTTACTCTCGATCGTTGCGATTAGTTGTTCGACGCAGATGCTTATTCAGGCTCGTGAAGCCATGCGGGCTCATATGAACCAGCAGCAAAATATGTACCGCCAGCACTGCACTGTAGTGAATGAGCGTTTTGCTGTTAACATTTTCCTCGACAACAGTACATCAAATGAACGGTGCACTGATGATTGAGTGGCTATTGATAACAAATAATTTTTGGATCAATTGATGTAAGTCGTTTGACTTCCGTCAAATCCAACTATCAAAAGTTATCACATGCAGTTGCTGCACATGGTGTAACAATATTAACAAAACCCGGTTTGATTGTATACCGACGGTTAACATTGTGATATATTCACCACAGTGCAACGTTGACAATAAGGTGATGTTGGTAGTGAAACAACAAATCGAATGCACAAAAATCAGTTGTGCGTGCAATTGATAAATACATTCCTTAAAATGTAAACATTTCCTCTGCTTTTTGGAGCTTAGCAAACAAGACACTGGTTAATTTATTTCTGGGTTAATCTATGCATGTAAACAATTCTCATTTATTTTGTCTGAATCACTTTTGTGTCACACAGTTTATAAAAGAATTCGCCACTGGATCATTATTATGGTGATGCACCCACATCACGTTTCTTGACCATTCACCGGAGTCATGGGGATGCGTTAGTCATGCTGTTTTGGGGCAATACATATTTTCCCTTCAACAATTCAGAGAACAATCTGCCGACCTGTTTAACAATAGTGAGTTAACATATTCACTTTCGATAACCTACTCACGTCACTAATGAGAGTAAGACTATTTTGTAGGGATCGTTGCAAATCACGTCATGCACGTTTCTACTTAATCTATTGGCCCCACACTTTAAAAACACAGTGTAAAACTGTCTATTCGGAGGGTGTTAACAAAATATCATCCAAGTTATACGAATAGATATTACCTTGATGAAAAAAGACTGCTTATCTACTAGGTAGATTATTTGCCAGCTTGTCAGTGGCTGTTTTAATATCACAGCATATCGCCGAGAGTAGAACCTAGGGTAAGCAATATACCAGAGGATCATATTTTGTGATAGATATTCGAGCTATGCCTGGAGCAACGTATTTAGCCCTCAACTATTTACCGTTGCTTGTTGATAGGCAAGACGTTACTAGTGCATCATGTATCATAAAGAATAGATTGATCGAGAATTGACTGGTGAACAGGAGAATGCAACCTACTGGGAAAGCATAAATAAATAAGGATTTGATTGTTGTTTTCCGCAAGTTTTGATCGCGACATACCAGAAAATCCCCTATTATCTACAACCAGCCATTTAATAGAGAATGACGTGACTCTATGATCGACAGTGATGTAACAGACAGCTGCACCCTGATAATGCTCCTCATATTTCACGAGGTGAAAATAGCCTCAACTGTGGGGTCTGAGGTTTGGGGTTTCAAAGAGTCAGGCCAAGACAATGCAGCAAACAGGTCATACGAACATCAAATAGAGGCAAAGTGAAAGTAAAACCATAATATAAACTCACGATATCTAACAAAACAATCATGGTACTAGTGTGGTTATCATATCTGTGGCCGTTTTTAGGTATACACCATGGAGTCAAGGTTGATCCGGGGTTTACACACTCGATAGACTACATAAAAAGCAACGAGAGGTATACCAACTGAGACAGTCGAAAACAGATATATTTTCTGCCAGGATAATTATTTCAACAATATAAACAGGGTTTCAAACAACTAAGATCTTTTGTTTCCATCATCTTAATTAGCAGTATTGCTTGATACAGCTGATAATGCTAACTCCACAAAACACCTTAACCCTGCCTCTGTTTCGACAGGGAAAAACATGCCATCTCTCAATGACGATAACGCAGTACCAGATAAAACACCGCACCATGTGCGCCATCCTATTTGAAGACACGCTTCAGCATGAACACGGCAAACCTGACAAGGATAATGTAGAACCGCAGAATTTATGCCTGTACACCGCCTACCTGAGCGGTAATACATAGAACTGGTGACCTTCGATATGCACATTACCTACCTGACGCCTCATATGTCTCTGCTTAGACAAGCCAAGCACACCACACGATAGACACACATGAACACAAAAGTTTCAGGCAACGGGGAGAACTTATCCTCAGATTCTGATGAATTGGTTTACGCATCTTGCTTTGCAAATACATAAATACCAACCTGACGCAGGAATGTAAACAGCTAATGCTTCCAACAGGTGTAGGGCCGATTTGATCACTATACCAAAAGGTATTCTCTAATCCACGTCCATCAGGGCTTCAAACAATCACTTATAAATTCGGTGCCCCCTAAACCCAATTATTTTGAGGCATGCATGGCTGGTCTAGAGAATCCAAAATAAATATCCTACTTATATACTGTAAATGTTTGACAACACTGTAAGCATCTGCGTCGATTTCGGAGGATTAACGTATTTGACAATGAAATCGTCAACATAATGGCTACCTACGGTTTGTATACCGAATACGAACGAATCATTGAATCAAGAGAGCTAGGTGTGAACATGGCATCATGCAATCACGCATGATTAAGATTTGCCTGCAATAAGTCCACCAAGATAGCAGCAGACTTATGCACCTCCATATGTCGTTTGATACTGATAACCTTAGTTGCAAATGACGTCGGTGTATTAGATTGCCACAGTGTCAGATCATGTTTGTGTGCACTATAACCCACTATCTTTAGTTATGTTGTGTCACTTATACATAGTAAGTAGAGAAGGTTCGGGTTCTAAACGCCGACATCAGATGAACCTCAGCGAACAGCAACGGATGTCTACAGATCTAATCTTTATTTGATGTCTTAACCACACATAGCCAATTTAGCACTGTCAAATATCATGGGCAACACAATTTGGCAAAGCATACCTGATTCGATCCTTCATCTTACACACCATGTTGCTGCAGTGATGTCCATAATATTATTTGCCAATGAGTTAAGTAAGTGACATATATAAGCCCATTCGTTCATGCCGTGTCGTATACATAATTGTGTTATAGAATTTATCACAAAACTTCCTATATAATACGTCCGCGACGCTCCCTTCGTCTTGTTTGTCCCACTCTTGAAAAGGGTTGATAGTATGCGCACGTAATATCCTCCTCTTAAAACATGATTCATATAACTGTAACTAGTTTAAGGCCGTCCCTAGACAATAGCGACCCAACTTTGTGCCGAGTAATTTAGATGGGTTTCTGGACATTGTCTGCATTGTTTCTTCACCGTGTTTTACGGTCGCGGCTGCTTGTTTGTCCGAAGTTGCTGCCAACACAGTGTTTCAGATGAGCCAATGTATCATTCCGACAGTTGTTTTTCATGACTGTAGATTCTGTCTTTTCAATGACCACTGTTAGGGACAAGTTGATTGTTTGCCTAATATTGCAGCTACGTGCAATCCTTTGGTGATTAATTGTGATCTTCATGGCGCACTTTTGGGCTGCAATTACCATTCTGACTGACTATAATGTATAAACCTTTTGTATAGTCGTTTTCCGGAACGGCTAAAACAGGACGCCATGGCCAACCATCGAGTTAGCCGAAACATGACGGAGAAGATCCATATACGGGGCAACTAACGAGGTAAACATGAAGCTATACAATGCTTATGGGCCTGAATTTCTCTGGGGGTATTGATTTGTCGAATATCCCATAATAAGAAATTGTACAAATCTCATGCGCCTCTCTGCGCATATTGGGCAGATTTAACATGGTTAGGTTAACTACCCCAGATTTTTGGTTAATCATATACAACTGCCATTCGTAAACAGTCATTCTTTCAGTCGTGAACACGCCACACGTGACTGATAGTGGTAGCGGTATAGTTATATGTGATATCAAAATGATGACATATTATCTCTAATATTGCTGTGCGGAGTATGTTTGTATGGCGAACTGCTATTGTGATTGATAAAAGGAAGGGTTCAGTACTGTGTGTGTGGAATATTGTATATGCAAAAAAAAAGAAGTATTACTAATACATTAGATTTTTGTGATGGCCGAAATTAAGACCAACAAATTACGCAGACCTCAATTAATCAAAGTAGCCAATATCTGAGCATCAGCTCATCTTTGATATTTTTTAACATTTGCCTTTGCTTATCGCTATTTGCTGCCTTCATACCTGCATTTTCCGCCATTTCAATAGGATTTATTCCGTAAGTTATATATGTCCTACTACCTTCGCAGAGATCGATGTGAGGCTAAATGTCACTCGATTAGTGATGTCAGTCTCTGCTGTTTCCTCACATTGCCATGGCAGTTACATCCGTTTAATAAATTAAACATCACCTTCTTAGCAATATCGATTCACAAGAGCACTGAAATGTGATGGCAACATCTGCTATCCTATTGCCATGTGAGTCTGCCTGGCTACATCTTGAAATGTCCAGTGTTCATACAACTTGGTAAATGACATCGCATGACCACAGTAATTTGACCGACTGAAATAGATAGCGTGCTTCTGTTTCGTGTAAGTTCAGAGCTAACCTGTAAGTGATGATTACTGTGGCTTATTTGTGATATATATGAGGAATATGTCCAGGTTGCATAAGAGATCCAATAGATAGCCTCGTGATATTGGTCAAATTGTTGATGATTATTGCCAAAATAGATGGTAAATATTCATGAAGAACTTGGCACAGTGACATTTTGGCTCGTGCACGTTCACCTCTCATCACCGCATCAATTATTCGTCTTCAAACGCGTTGCTACAGGTCTATTGAATCATCATGAAAGTTACTATTGCAAGAGCTTTACTGCAATATACAAACGTCCAGTGAATAAGCCAGTGCTGAAGCGGACAAGAGAGGTTACAAATTTCGTATAACGTTTGGCTCACTTCTTCTGTGGATTCTTTGTAATAAGTATTCACCACTGAATGATCTTTTTGCGAGCATGTAAAAGTAACGACAATTCCCCATTATGTGCTTATTCGACTTTGGAGAATGATTTGATTACAATACAGATCTAATGGTGTACATGCAACAGACGTATTGTGCGAAAAGTCGTTCATTGACTACAGGATTTCTGAACGCAATGTTGGTTGGTGTTTAGACTCAATAGAGGTAATGATTAACGTTTTGGGCCGAAGGATAAGATAATGGGAAACAGGTTACTGGTGAAATAAAGTAGACAATTTGCGTATTATAATTATCACACTAAATTTAATATAAGTGACTATATACTATCGATCAATAATTTCATTTATTCTCAATATTGCATTTATGTGGTTCATTTTCAAGCCCGAGTATGCAGCCATTAAACCCCTGCCAGTTAACCGCAATACTTTAACATGAACCCTTAGAGTGAAGGATGATTCTAGGAGCGAGCGACCACGTTACTGCGCTGCCCCATAAATCTAAACGCTGGTGGGTGGGATGGGACACCAAGGAGCACAAAGTGGTATGCTGCAAGGTTAATAAAACCTAACAATATCCTACACCTTCCACCCTCTTCACACCGCGATCAACCTCTGCAATACTGACAATTACCGCTAAAATATGTTTGAGCAATGTCTGCGAGTGGCAGATGGGGCGTTTATTCCAAAATGGCAAGCAAGTCCGAATCGACTTTGCATAGGACCCGCCCGTCCCATCAATGGGCATCTGTGTGGTACACGATATGTACTGTAATAGTTTGTTATATCACGTCAGTGGTTAATTAACATCAACGCTTCACCTGATCATAAACAGCTTCGCCTCACCTGCTTGAAGCCGTGATGCCCTAGACCTGCAGACAGTGTCCCTGATGTATATTTCTATGAACCAGTCAAACAGCCAGTTTCATCAATCAGTCTCGACATGAATGAGCACCAAGTGTTACTGGAAAAAAGACCTATGGAAGGATGCTTATAGCACGCAGCTGGGTAGCATTCAACATATTTCCTAAATTATCAACTTAATCATTCGTTATGGATTCCGCTGATGATTAATGCTACTTTCCTTTGCGTTATTAAGCTTCCGCTTTATGAATAATGATCCATCAGAGCTGTAAATAACAAACAAGCATCATGCGTGATTCCCGCAACTGTTGATATTGAATAATTGCACTCAGCTATCTTTGATTGAATATAAGTGGTAGCTATAAAAGTTGAATATTAGAACATTTGCTCGATAAATGCTGATGTTCATTTATTTTAAGCAAAAGGATATGGCCTTCAGGTGCTGTATACTGATCTAGTTACCAGTTATGAATACATTCTCTGGGCATTATAGGATGCAGTATAATGTGATGATCCAATGGATATTATCCCAACCGGCACCTGCTGCTTCGAGACTCAAGAATGTAGATTATGCAATGTTTTGATTAAGAGAGTTGAAGAATTCTAGGCCGTGTTTTCATCCAGTGAATTCATAACAAAAGCCGGTGTGATTTTATTTACCTTATGCTTAAGAAACCATGCACATTTCATGAATGATGGAACATCTTCCTGAACGTTTCTGTTGTTTTCATTTTTTGATTGTCAGAGAAATTACCACTGTTTGACGTAATCTGATGATTAGAACGACAAATAATATCTGTTCCCACCATAGCCGACATTACATACGCTTTTTGTATACCAACAATATATAAATCATATGGTTAATGCACCACGGCATTCGGTCGCAGCTGCATTTGACGGGAGTAAGCAACCGGCTACGAGAGAAAAACTAAAACGGGGTATGAGACACAATATAGTAAATTATGCCCTATTATTTTTACTAATTGTTTTTATATTGATCTTTCAACGAGTCGTCGAGATTTTGTATTATGGTTCGATTAGTTAGTTTCTTACAAGTAGCGTGTTTGCTTTGCTTGGCTGCTTATTGATCACCATGCGCTTTACGGTAAGCGGAATGTGTAGGGAGATATTGATATGCTCGATAAGCACGCTCCAGACACACTTCATTAGCATTGCAGCACACTATGTGCCTCCAAATGTCCCACCTGGTACCTATCAACGTCGGCTTTTATGAGAGAGCAACTACAACGGCTGTCCTCTCCTTTAATCTTCCTTTTCTGCCAGGGTTCATGACAGAGCACTGCGGTTGATTGTCTGACACTTACGGTCAGAGAAGCTAAATAATGCCAGGTGATTGTGATTGCACGGCAGCGGGTGCATACTTAAAGAGCGTTCTCTTGTGTGAGGTTTATGGGAAGTTGTGTAAAACGCTAAGGGAAGCTGCTGCCTACTGGTGCTTTCACATAGAAAAGCAGGTTTTGTGAGGTGATGAGTAAATTAAAACTTTACTTTAACTAGGGTATCCGTATTCAGCTCAGATATATATGCGCAAAGCATTGACGGTATTCATTGAAGCTTAGCGTTTTAGCGCTTACTTAGCTTTGACTTTATGTTGACTTAGTGTTTTAGAAGGTACAACAAAATACATGAGCAATATTTCAATAACGAATAGAAATGTATTAATGCATGAGCAGGATATAAAGGGATTACTATGATATGACGAGGCATTTCACGATTGATCGATATTGGTTTTATAAATATAAAAAATGGACTGGAAAAGAGATAATAAAGAAGTATACGCTTGCAAATAGTGCATATAAGCTTGCTGTGACTTTACAATTTGCAAATCGTCGCAGTACAACTGGTGGTAACCGGACGCAACTCAGAATCACGAGATATTTATAATAAATTACCTTTGTAAAGTAAAAAGTATAAGTTGCCTTCAATGAAAATGGAACCCCGGACATTTTGACCAATAAGCTTGCGGTAAATGGATTGGTCGTATCGGCGGTTGTCAATTTAAGAAAGACAGCATATTCTGCTGAAACACTTACTAACAGTATAAAATTCGCTGATTGCATGTACGAATATTCATGCATGAAATGCTGATCTTATCGCAAAACATATTGAATTATTTATTTGATTTCACTCGGCACCAATTTGGAACCAACAACATCTCAACTCTTCATCTAGCAGTCTAACATTTGTTAGCATTGATAACCGTTGCAGGGAAATCATTACGTTTAACAAATGGGCTTTTCATCGATGAAAAGCCAAGCACTAAATGTCTACAACAGAAGATGGCGAAATGATCAATTTTATGCAAAATGGAGAATACCTATCCCCGGAAGGAAGGAATGTACGTACATTGATAAGTCTAGGCCATCAGCCAACATTTGACATAATTATCACAACACAATACGGCAAGTATGTCTGACTAGAAGTCAATAAAAAATGGGCTTTTCTGTGCTGCAGTTGACCGTTTGAATTGACAAAGGTCTTTTCACCCAGGAAGTGAATGTTTTAGCATATGTCTCTGGCTATATTGCCCGGAAATTAAGTTGTGTGCAAAATGCCGAAACAAAATGTCTGTATTCAATGATATACATGACCAGGGGAATCACCGGAATGCAAAGGAAGGGCTTGTTGTCCCAAGCAAATCACTAGCAGATGCATTATGCAGGCTTAAGGAACATTGCCGCAAATTCATTGACACAGTATTATACAGTAAGCAAGTGAAAGCCAGGGCTGTAAGCTCCAATGTAAATTCAGGTGTCATGTTTCTGTAATATGCATTATGGTGAACATCAGATTGCATCATACCCTGAGAGAGGCTAACTGTAAGTTAAGGGACCATAAGGAGAGAATAAATCGTAAGACATTTACATTTTCCCACACATGAAAATGTGTGCACTTATTTGTTTTGAGTGCTGTTGTATGTGTAGATTTCCGAAAATTCAAATATTGATATTTGTTTACTTAGTTCCTTGAAAGCCCTCTATGGCAGATGTACACGGACTATTCTATCATAAATCCACATCAGTATATAGGACTACTGCACCTTAGATTGAAGTGGTGGGGGGGGGAGCTTGTCGAACAAATGTGTCCCTGGGTACACGGTTAGAATGGTTGGTTGCATGGTACTCCAATCAGATGTGTGTGTAACATGGGGCATACGCTAGATTGGCTGAAATGTGCTTCAATTATTGAGCTTCAATTTTTCATGTCTTATAAGATCATAGAACTAATGTTTTGCAGCCGCAATAAAGTGGTCGCGAGGTTTTGTATGATTTCCTGAGATGTAAGCGTTGGCAGCCGTTTTAAGTAAAGATCTGTTATTACGCAAATGATGATGCGTACAATAGAAAATAGCTTATGAGCACCTCTTGGTGCATCTCCAACCTGACCTGTATGGTATTGAACTGATGGTCTTCAGCATGAACATTGCAAACCTGACATGATTAATACAGAACCACAGTGTTTCCGTCGTTTCATCGGTATTTGCGGATATTATGATCATGTGTTTCAGCGAACATTGACGACGACAGTTGTACCATTCGAGATAATCACAGTCACCAATGTCTCATGCATCCACTACTGAAACTACCTCAACTGCAGCTTTGTCAGCACCTGTGACTAAAAAATGTATTATATAGATTTTATTCAGGTATTCTTGAATTAATTGGAACAAGATCTAATGGAGCATGTGGAATCCAAATAGAACCAGATAAAACGGCAGCATCATATATCTTCATGTATATGTCTCTACTTAATGAAGCCATGCAAAAAGATAGACCACATAATACCAACGTATGAGCACAAAAAAAGTCCTAGGCAACGGATAAATTGGACTACATTTCTTGCTTTGCCAATACATGAATTCCAACCTGACGTAGGAATGTAAACAGCGAAAGCCTCCGGCAGGTGTGGGGCCGATTTGATGTTCATAATAGAAGTTGATATGTGGTCCACGTCAGTCAGGGCTTCAAGCCATCACTTACACGTGTCGCTTGGTAGATAGGTGGCGCAAAACACATACATTTCGAGGCACGCATGGATGATCTAGCGAGTCCATGATAAATCTCTACTCAGAAGTTGTAAATATTAAGGACACACTTGTCTGTTTCGGATTATTTAGGTATCTGAAAATGAAATTGCCAAATTGTTGACTAACTGCGGTTTATATACCGAATACCAGCGAATAAACGAGTAGGGGGCGAAAGTGGAATATTACCATGTGGCATGCAATAACGCATGGTATGACTACATTTACCTGCATACAGTTCATCACGCTGCAGAGTCATATGCACCCATATAGCGCTTCGCATGCCAAGTTATAAAAGTACTATTAAGTGTAAATGCAGTATATGCGTAGGTTTCCCCAAAATTACAGTGTTAATTGTACCCATATACCAGCAGTTATACGCCAACAGTGTGGACATTGTGGTTACATTTTTGGTATATGCTTAGCTAGGTATTTCACATGTAACAGTCTTTAACAGATGTATCTCCAACTTGGATTATTACATTGCATTAGCAATATATGCAAGTCCTTCTACTTGCGACGAATTCGATCTGGATAATAATGTCACATTTTATTATGATATTGCTTACCGTGAGAATATACGCTACCATTAAATCCGATTATATGATATAATTGATGAAAATACAGCATATATTACCCTTTTATATGTTACGATGAAAAATGTTCTTTGTTGTATATATAGAACACGTATTGACTAGACTGGCTCATAAGAACCTTACATTATTTAGAATCAGTCTACTCACCTAATTCACCATTTATATAAAACCCACTCTCTTGTATAACAATAAACTCCCCTTAGCTGCAATGCAGGGAAACACCTGTTTGCCTAGGAAGCTTGTCTTAAGGATATGATTTCATGACCATGGGAAACTGAAAGGTCATTTTGAAACGTATTTCCTGATAAGCTGTAAGCTGTCAGACGAAAAGTACATAAACCTTCGGCCAATTTAACAAATTTAGCATGATGAGCCTCTTGCAGTCCACATCATAAAGGTCCGCTATAATATAGAGCAGATGAGCCGATATTTTTGCATTGCCTATAGCATCGGTATAGCATAGAACAGAAAAGACGCTAATGGTGCACTGTCTATAGGATGACTGGTATAAGTTAGAGCAGATAAGCCGTTGGTCATGCACTGACTATGGGACCGCTATAGCATAGAGGTGATAAGACGCTATCGGTGCACTGTCTATCGAATGACTGGTATAAGTTAGGGAAGATGAAGTGCAATTGGTTCAATGCTTTCAGGATCGGTAAAACATGGAGCTGACAAGCCGCAATTGGTTCATTACTTAGAACGACTGCCATACGGTACAGTAGATGAGCTGTTGTTGGTGTATTGTCTACAGGACCACTATGACATAGAGCTGACAAGCCGCTAATGGTGCACTACCTATAAGACGGCTGCCATAGGTTATAATAAATGAGCTGTTGTTGATGTATTGTCTAAAGGACCACTATGACAAAGAGCTGACAAGCGCTATTGGTGCACTATCTATAAGACGACTGCCATAGGTTATAATAGATGAGCTGTTGTTGATGTATTGTCTAAAGGACCACTATAACAAAGAGCTGACAAGCCGCTATTGGTGCACTATCTATCAGACGACTGCCATTGGTTATAGTAGATGAGCCACTGTTGATGCACCCTCTTCAGGACCGGTGTGAGATATAGCTGATGCGTGGCTGTTGGTACATTGCCGAGGAGATTGGTGTAACATCGAGCAGATTTGTGCTGCTGGTACACTGCCATTTTAGCATAAATATGTGTTTGGTACGCCGTCTATATGACCAGCATAGGATAGAGCAGACGCGTTTCCGTAAGTACACCATAATACACACGGTAGTAATACAATGGGTATCAATATAAATACAGGGTGAACGATGTCGGGCTTAAAGATGTGAAAGCCTATTCTTGCATCACATGCACCGTTGGATCACAAATGGCGAGACAACCACACGATTATATGTTAGCAAGTTGACAATATATTATTGCTGTTCACAAATCTAGGCGGTGTGGTGACAAACCTTTGATTAATTTGAAAAATCAACTTATAACTCGCAATTGCTGTGGTTATTAGTCATATTCCACGTGAGAAGTGTCAATCAAGCAGATGGATACATAATCTATTCTATGCGGTTTTGCTGTGGCATTGGTGCTTGGCCATATTATTTGGTTCCAACAGAAGCCTTGGTATATTCTCAATATTTTTACTGCTTTAGTTACACGACAGAAACGCAGTATCTCCGGTAACCGAAGCAAATAGAACACAGAAGGAAGAAATGAGGTCTTAATAGTCACTATATTTGACCTCTCGCAACAACATACAGCATATAAGCAGTTATCGTGTCATAAAGATAGCATATGTGCATTCATGGCGTTGGTGCCAGACATGCGAATGTTCGACAAATATAGACTATTAGGTGGACAAGAACTACATCTAAAAATGTCTATAGTTTTAGAATATATATCATGAGACTCATAAATACCGTAATATGATGATGCATGCATTCTTAACAGTCAGCCATAGCCACATAATATTCTCTCAGGGGCATGATATAATCCCTATAGCCATATCCAATGGGAATAGGAGCCATAAAATGTGCAACATAGATTTAAAGTGCACCTTTTATGGTACAAGTTCTATGTCAAACGCATAATGGCTGGATGGCTGACAAGAGTTCGCAGCGTTCGATGCTTACAATACCCACTTGCATGGCCCCCTCACGGATTATTGTGGTCAGTGGAAGTATGTCTTTGGCAGCGTGTCATACAGGTTTGCCTATGTGATAAAGGGCAGCATCAGGTCTCAAATTGTGAGCCTACCTGGAATCTTTTTTATATGAAGCAGCACCAATTGGTTACTACATGCATCAAATTAGCATGCTTGTTTGTCTATACTGTAACCCTTATGAGAGGTTATAGCTGTCTATGTTTACATTATTCGTTTGGCAGCAACTCCGCACCCATTGGTGAAATATCAGTCAGTCGGTATATGGCCTAGCTAGAGGAAATGCTATTGGTACGCTACAGGACAAAGCCACACAACGCTGACGATATGTATTGGTAGAGGCAATCCAAAGTCATAAATACTGGAACTGTCGATATGTTTGGCATGACATTTGTTGTTTTGGCGTTTCCGTTTCATCATTGTATCGCATTATCGCAACGGTACTTGATTATTGGCATCGTACAGGCTGTTGCGGTGTACTCTATATATTAGGAATAGCTTTTTCCTTGCATGTTATGGTGGAGGTGAAAATGTTTTTGCCACAACTGTCAATTGTCATGTTGAATGCAACAATCAATAAGCCTCCAACTATGCATGACGAATTCAGTACATTACATTTGTGTGTGGAAGCTCACGGTGATAATTAAAAGAGGTAAGTTGCTGCGTGGCCCCGGTTAACCCTAACGGTTTCAGGTATCAAGTTGATATTTTGCACCTGTCTAGGCAACCACGGTGCCCTTTCTGTCTCTCATGTAGGAATTTGGGGTTATTTTGTCCCGAATATTTAGAATAAATTGTGCAATTTAACGTATGTTCGGATCTATTTGCAAGTTTAGCTCGTGGGTGGCCAGTTTTTAATGTGACATTCATGATATTATAACGCGCGTGTTTAGGTAGCTTTTAGTGTTGCCCATGTGGCCTCATTGATTTTGCCTGAGTTGCATAAAGCTGTCACCTTGTCTGCGATTGATTTGCCCTGCATATTGTTCTTGATAAGCCATACCTCCACTGCCAGATTTCGTGTTGGCAGCAAGTTGGTCCCACGAGATCACCACATTGACGAGATGGTCTGATATAATCCAAATCAATTCACGATGGGACGAATTCTGTCCTCTTACTCTTGTGGTGGTGTAACCGAACATTCACATTGTTCACAACAAGTTTTTAAATACGGCATATTACCTAACGGGTACCATTGGTATAGGAAGGATTTGCGACATTCCGGTGATCACAATATGACAGACTTTTGTGAAAAGTGATTATTGAGTTCCATAAAAGTATTACTATGTAATGATGATAACGAGATTATGTAACATCACATCGCTCAAAATATTCTATTTACAGTTTCTATAGACTTCTTCGCGTTTATGGTTTGCCCAATGTGTTTTCAGTGATAAACGCTTGGTTTGGTCAAACGCTTTATTTATTCAACAAACATCTCGTAGGAATCATAAGACACCTGCCAGGCACAACAACCCAACCCTAGACCCCTCTGATCTCCATTGCCATTTTGCTATTTGACACGTATGGTCCGTTCGATGTGCCGCTAATGTATATTAGCTTGAAACTTATCAGCTGGAATCGCTGGCGCATCTGCATACAAATGGCGCTAGAAATACTGTATGATCTCCACGACGACACATGCTTTTGTAGTGTTTATTGAATTACCGGGTTGAGATAGCTCATTACAAATCTATGATACCCATCCCTCCATGAACATTGTATTGATTGTTTGCCCTATCTTTACCAACTGCTCCCACCATTTCGGCATAATGCTACCAACCATTCAGGTGTCGCCCACGTGAGGCCCTGTCACACCTACGTGTCCTTGCATTGCGTTCGTTGTTGAGTCAAACATGATCGTCGGATCTGTGTTGCCTGTCAGGATTTGTGTTGCCTGTCATCGATCAGATATCCACTAGAGTACACAATGTGGCTATAAGAGGTTTTTACCGTCCCAGCCATTTACAGCCAGTCTTACCCGGTATTACCACGTTCTTTTTGAGTTCCATTCAAGGCAATCTACAAGTTTGTATGGTGTCCATTGCGGTTGCGGAACTTAAAATACCAGCGCACAAACCCATCCTTATAATAATCTCCACAGTTCATCATACCTTGCAACAGGCACTACAGCCTTAATATAAAACAAACTCACACCAGTGTCAACATGCAGGTTAAACGGTCAATAAAAGTTGTTTTAGCTGTGTTTACGTGAACGCCAAATACCTTTTAGTGATTAACAGTCTCCAGTAAGGTGAGTCTAAGCTCAGGGATTGGTTATTACTTAATTGACACCCCTTGGTTTGATATGGTGCAGACATCAGCACATTCCACAAGATTGCTATTTTCATTCGATCGCAATGCTCATCGATGGTGTTAGAGGGTATGAAATGAAAGCCAAATGGTATAGACAGGTTAATGTCACATGTAAAGACCAATCTGACGGCAATAAACTAATCCAATCCTATTTACGTCAATTGGAAATGTATTACCTCCATGAAGCTAATTAGAACGTAATCTCTTGTCTGACATTTGCATTGATTAAAAAGCAAACATCGCCTGTTTATGAGTCTGCTTACCATCAATGCAGCAAGATCACCACTGGCAAGCATAGTTCGTTGTAACAATATTGCTGCGTTGCTGCTATTGGCGATGTCTGAGCTAGCAAATTCACCAGCCATAATATTGTGTATAAGTGCACAAGTTATGTTCAGTCAGTATTGTCCGAATTGTCGTTCACTGCTACGTTTATAAAGATATAGGCTGGAGATACGTTGGAAATATGTTGGAAACTTGACTCATATAAGGGACTATGATCTCACATAAAATGCCTGTCCCACGATAGTAAAGGGATATAATAAAAAATGACAACGCTTGTATATTGCCCTATAATGCGCGTTGCTATAACTCATAGGCTGACGACCGTTATTGGACGCCTGTCTGGCGCACAGATCCAAACTAATTTCGCCGTTGATAAACGCTACTTTGTGCATCAGCGGGTTATGCAGCAATATGACGAGGAGCTGCAATTCTTGACAGTCATGGGTGCCACCGTCCATATTGTATAGATATTGAATCAGGTCCTGCCCGTGTTTTAGCCATTAGCCGCTCACGGGGTCAGGGTGGTGGTCTTGCCTGTGTAAATACAACTGCGTTCAACATGTCCAGATATTCCATTGCGGATAACCAGGATCTGTTATATAATTCGCATGTTTGATGTTTTTGTAAGGCCTCATTAGCTAGAACATGGTAATGATGTTATTCTGAAGACAATAATATGCGGCAACGTATGCACGCAATAATGTTTACCATAATGTCCTTTCGTGCGACATCTGGTGGCAGTCTTTGCAAAAGAAACGACCAATACATGGGAGTTGCAAAACTAGTCGTTTTTCTATTTACTACAGCTTAGCAACATATGAGACACACTGCACCTGTGAGGTTATATGCATGCGTATATATTTATTGACTCCGATACCAACACCACGTTATAACCGGTCTTATGCTGTATATATTAGAGTCGCGTCCACCCGCTTTAGATCCTGGGGGTAAGCTCCCAAAACTTGGACGCTCCTTCAACATAAACACAATCCCATGTCCCCTCACGAGACCATCTCGACATGTTAATTTTCCTACTTACTGCAGAATATTATATGGACTAACCAATCGCAGGCGGCCTACTGACCGATTACAACGAGGCCCATACATAGTATGTTACAGTGGAGTATACCTTTAAGGGCATGATGTGAAGTTTAGAAATAAACATTACAACACCCGACAATACAGTTATAGCTATACGAGGCTTGCCTGATATTGCAGAGCTGGATAGATTTAACATTGTTGCTCATAATTGTCCTACTTACAGCAGAATATTATATGGGCTCCCTTCGCATAATATCTTTATGTTTTTGAGACATCTACACACCAACAATAATCCATTGATGTGACAGCATTGATTGTAAATTGGTAACGCGTGTATATTCTAAAATGAATCATATGAGTTACACGAGAGTTGTATAACCCTTTTGCAGCAGGGGAGGCATTCTTGTTGTTTTTACGAATATATACCAAGGTTAAAATTCCTTTTATGGAGCCATAATTGGATAAATGAGATGCTGATCTGCTTTGACGGACCAGCACGGTGGTACATTTTAGATATCATCATGCGTTTGCTCTCAGGAAGTGCCATTCGGATGCTGAAAATTATCATTTTAGGAATCCTGTCTTAACACACTTCAGCCACATTCTTGAGTTACCCGAAAGACACAGAATGCAACCATTTAAGTTCAATGCAAGTTGCGGTGATGCCATTTCACACATGCGTTATAGTGGTAGTTTTATATACGTTAGCCATATAATGAAACATATAATTACAAGCATACTGCACTAATTTGTGAGAAGTAACTATGCCGAGCGCAGCAGGATCATCAGTTGAAAATAATAATCCATCCATGGCATTCGCAGAAAAAATATACATTTGAACATTTCCCTTACTCGGCTCATTTGTAACTATTAGGCGAATGTCAAGAATCACATTAACAAAATCCGTGTCATTTCAGGGCATACCATTGTGAATATTTGGTATATCAAGTAGGTGTGTCCTACACATGAAGGGGTGTACGGCATGCAGTAAATATGAATCGCACTTTATGCTCGTTGAACCAGTCATACAGTCACGTCATCTCCCACTGAACAGCAGGATGAAAATACGTTTATATCTTGATGCCTGAATTCAATTTTATGTTCAATATTTCCATAAATGTGATGTTCAAGCAAAACCAGGCTCAAAGAAACTTCTACATACCTCTGCTAACACATTTTATTTACATAAATCCTATATGTTAATAGTTACGCATGTCCTCCGTATCATGGTCTATTTACTTTCCCTCTGATTGTTAATGACATTGTATACATAATTCTGACACATAATGATCACGTGTCTCGCCAAAATCATATTAATACAATATGCGTTGGCGTCATGGTGAGTTTACACGTAACGTACCACTTTGATAAGATGATGCAAATAGTGACGTCATATGTGTTTGATATCCACCATTACGCCAAAATCATCACTTAATACAAGAGTGGTAGATAAGATTGATAAAATATCATTAACCACTAAAGCATGCACGTTTGCATCAAATTTAACTTTTTGCGTCTCATTGCCCATTTTCAATAATATAACAAATAAGATGAAGGGTCAGTTTGATAATATACAGTATCATACATTATTGCTGTTTGGTTCGATATCGCGATGGAGCATGGTTAGTACCAGCCTGATGTTAAATTCGGAACACGCAGTCGATTTGTGTTATCGTATTATATATAGGAGCAGGAGTATCCTGAAAGCTCTGGTCTTTGTTTTTTTGGCTTGGCTTAGCACACAACCACCATTATCTCGACACCTTATCGCCGATTCATCAGAATGTAGTTGTGTGGTTCAATAATTACCTGATGACAATCTGTAGAAACACCTGGAGCCCCCCTCTAGCAGCTGACATGATCATTACCACCGAGCTGTGTAGGTGGATGTCATAATTGTGAGGACGGGGAATGCGGTGATTAGCGTTCAATACCTGGCATGTTTGAATATGCTTCCTAAGAATACTATAAAGAATTGATCCTGTATGTTGGATAATGCTTTATGTTTGATTTGGGTACATGGAACTGAACACTCAGCTGCATATTAACAAGCATTTGCGCCGCTTAAACCAACTGGCTATTGGTTATTGCCTCGTCCTCACCGCTGAATGTCAACATTATGATATGAAGTAAGCTGCAAGCTTTGGCAAACGTTGAGTATAGCATTGCATATCAATTTAACCTATATCAGCCACGCATTTTTAACACACACTCGCCTGGCTGGAATTTGGGTTATGGCTTGGCTATATACTTATAACATTCTACCACTCTCAGTCTGTTTTTGCTATATATGACTCTTTGTGCTATGACATGTAACACGTGTGTTTTATGTGTTTTCATGGCTCATGATTTGGTGCAGAACGGATTATCATAGCTACATACTGAAAGAGGAATCACAATTCTACGCACTGGTTCAACTCATCATAAGCCCACATTAAGCATAAACATTTTGGGAAGGGCTCACATTTATGCAGGTTTTACGATTGATGAGTAGGATATTGAATATTCATTAATCAACCAATGGGATGAAAACAAGTACACAACACTACATCATGTCGAATTTATCTCAGCCAAATATCTCTGTAATATCATTCACGGGCAGAATTTCTACTGTGAAACTGTCTACGTATTACCTGTGTACAAACGGACTTTGGTCAACTTCAATATTTGGAGGGTGCTAGCGTCTTTTGCACTGAAGACACAAAACAATTACTCAGTCAGACTATGGAGCCGCCCCGACAAGTCAGATATTTTGCGCAATTGCAAGGAATTTCTTGGATTTATACATATAATGATAATTTCGTTTTGTGCGACCTCTAGCGATGAATGTCTCATGGCGGTATATGTTATTATCGAGCCTTCATAAATATATGTGACAACTTGACTGACCGAGCACTTTGGCATTAACATCGTTATTGTTTACGTGTATATCAGGGTTGGGATAGCCTCTCGCTGTAACATTCCTATGGAAAGCCGTTTCGGTTGGAGGTACGCCAATACAAATGCCCGGCTGTACCTCAGATGCTTCTTCAACTTGATGTTCACTAGTCAATAGGATGTATTCAGACAGATGATTCTTTGCTCATACATGGCTTACCAACATTCCCTAATAGCAGCTGTGGATGGCTTTACCATACGTGGTAGGAATACCCTCATCATAACGATATGACCAAACATGGAGGTACAGCCTTTGAGAGAAGAGGCGCATTGTAATATTAATAACTATTGTGTCACGCATTCTTACTACTACCATTGTGGTAGATTACACTGCTCCAACCTCAGATTTCGTAAAACGCCGAAACGATTGATTGAATGCTTCTTTTGCCTAGAAGTTTCACTTTATCCAAGGGTGTCGTGATATCTACGTAAATTTAGGGCGCATATTCGTTATTCCTATTCGTGAGTTATGACTGGATGCCAGGCTGTGATGGATGATTAACAAGTAGCGACATAGACATTACATCAGCCTTGCACATGTTTCAGCCATTCATTGCTTACACATCCAGGTCATGTTATCAATCAGTAATATAACAAATACGATGAATGGTCAGTTTGATAATATCCCTTATCAAACATTATTGCTGTTTGGTCCATCATAACACTATGACCAAACATGGAGATACAGTCTTAGAGAGATTTGTACTACTACCATTGTGGTAGATAACACAGCATAGCATGGAGTGTAAGGCAGCATATTATACCCTGTACATTGTGATGCGTATTCCCATGTGACATGTTTTACCTGTTAGTCGGGTCAATATATGGTCAACCCCCCAAAAATTGCAAGAAAACGTTTATTGGTTGATTTTGGTTCCTGAACATATGTAGATTAACATATTCAAAGTTTACCAAACTCGGATGACCGGAAAGTGGGTTAATTAGGCAATTTCCAAGATGGCCGCCAAAATTGTTTAAATGCTTGAATATTTTTGGCTGTCCATAACTCAGCCATTTTTCACCCTAAACTCATTATGTAAGTATGTTTTCTAATGTTTGAGGTCAACCTTTCACCTGAACCTGGTTTCTTTCACGTGTGACATTCCGATGGGGGTGCAATAGGGGCACCCCTACCCCAAAACTGGTATTTTGGGTACATATTAGGGAAACCTTATATTTCCCAATTAATTAAGGAATTGCAAGAACTATTGTTTCTTGGTTTTTCATTGTTCTTTAAGGTCTGAACATTAAGATAGCAGAGGTTCCCTAAAATAGGAGGGTAAATCTTGGTCAATTTCAGGATTTTTACCCCTGTTTGGTATTTGTTTGAAATGGCTCCTTGGTTCATGATTTGTTATTTCTCACACAAAAACGCTGTTGTAAGCATACTTTTGGAGATGGGTTTTTTCATTTCATCTCAGTGTCATTGAGACAGAGTTCTGGTGAAGGTGCCCTGTTCGTTAGGGGAAATCCTAGCTGACCCCCACCCCACCCCGCCAACCTCCAATGAGGCCACTCCCCCTCAAACCCGGCCCATGTTATCTAAAGAAATCACATTTCAAATTGGCATTTGGTTGTTACTGCCAGCATACAAGCCCTTATTATAATGACTCACAAGGATAAGGATACAGGTAAATATTGATTTTCAATGTAATTCTTTACTAATTAACTCTCCATTCTTGTTGCTTTTACGAATATATACCAAGGTTAAAATTCCTTTTATGGAGCCATAATTGGATAAATGAGATGCTGATCTGCTTTGACGGACCAGCACCGGTGGTACATTTTAGATATCATCATGCGTTTGCTCTCAGGAAGTGCCATTCGGATGTTGAAAATTATCATTTTAGGAATCCTGTCTTAACACACTTCAGCCACATTCTTGAGTTACCCGAAAGACACAGAATGCAACCATTTGAGTTCAATGCAAGTTGCGGTGATGTCATTTCACACATGCGTTATAGTGGTAGTTTTATATATGTTAGCCATATAATGAAACATATAATTACAAGCATACTGCACTAATTTGTGAGTAGTAACTATGCCGAGCGCAGCAGGATCATCAGTTGAAAATAATAATCCATCCATGGCATTCGCAGAAAAAATATACATTTAAACATTTCCCTTACTCGGCTCATTTGTATCTATTAGGCGAATGTCAAGAATCACATTAACAAAATCCGTGTCATTTCAGGGCATACCATTGTGAACATTAAGTATATCAAGTAGGTGTGTCCTACACATGAAGGGGTGTACGGCATGCAGTAAATATGAATCGCAACTTTATGCTCGTTAAACCAGTCATACAGCCACGACATCTTCCACTGAATAGCAGGATAACAATACGTTTATATCTTGATGCCTGAATTCAATTGTTTGTTCAATATTTCAATAAATGTGATGTTCAAGAAAAACCAGGCTCAAAGAAACTTCTACATACCTCTGCTAACACATTTTATTTACATAAATCCTATATGTTAATAGTTACGCATGTCCTCCGTATCATGGTCTATTTACTTTCCCTCTGATTGTTTATGACATTGTATACATAATTCTGACACATCATATTATACGTGTCTCGCCAAAATCATATTAATACAATACCTGCGTTGGCGTCATGGTGAGTTTACACGCAAACGTACCACTTTGATAAGATGATATGCAAATAGTGACGTCAAATATGTGTTTGAAGAGTGGTACCAGACGCCAAAATCATCACTTATTAAAAGAGTGGTAGTTTGCATATAAACAAATAAGATGAAGGTTCAGTTTGATAATATACAATATCATACATTATTGCTGTTTGATAATGGTCCGATGTCGCGATGGAGCATGGTTTTGGTACCAGCCTGATGAGCATGGTTAGTAACACGGTCGATTTGTGTTGTGTTATGGTATTATATATAGGAGCAGGAGTATCCTGAAAGCTTTGGTCTTTGTTTTCTTGGCTTAGCACACAACCACCATTATCTCGACGCCTTTGTCGCCGATTATCAGAATGTAGTTGTGTGGTTCAATAATTACCTGATGACAATCTGTAAAAAAATGGAGCCCACTCTCTAGCAGCTGACATGATCATTACCACCGAGCTGTGTAGGTGGATGTCATGATTGTTAGGACGGGGAATGCGGTGATTAGCGTTCAATACCTGGCATGTTTGAAGATGCTTCCTAAGAATACTATAAAGAATTGATCCTGTATGTTGATAATGCTTTATGTTTGATTTGGGTACATGGAACTGAACACTCAGCTGCATATTAACAAGCATTTGCGCCGCTTAAACCAACTGGCTATTGGTTATTGCCTCGTCCTCACCGCTGAATGTCAACATTATGATATGATATGAAGTAAGCTGCAAGCTTTGGCATGGCATACGTTGAGTATAGCATTGCATATCAATTTAACCTATATCAGCCACGCATTTTTAACACACACTCGCCTGGCTGGAATTTGGGTTATGGCTTGGCTATATACTTATACAATTCTACGCACCACTCTCAGTCTGTTTTTGCTATATATGACTCTTTGTGCTATGACATGTAACACGTGTGTTTTATGTGTTTTCATGGCTCATGATTTGGTGCAGAACGGATTATCATAGCTACATACTGAAAGTAGAGGAATCACAATTCTACGCACTGGTTCAACTCATCATAAGCCCACATTAAGCATAAAATTTTGGGAAGGGCTCACATTTATGCAGGTTTTACGATTGATGAGTAGGATATTGAATATTCATTAATCAACCAATGGGATGAAAACAAGTACACAACACTACATCATGTCGAATTTATCTCAGCCAAATATCTCTGTAATATCATTCACGGGCAGAATTTCTACTGAAACTGTCTACGTATTACCTGTGTACAAACGGACTTTGGTCAACTTCAATATTTGGAGGGTGCTAGCGTCTTTTGCACTGAAGACACAAACAATTACTCAGTCAGACTATGGAGCCGCCCCGACAAGTCAGATATTTTGAGCAATTGCAAGGAATTTCTGAAAGTTTATACATATAATGATAATTTCGTTTTGTGCGACCTCTAGCGATGAATGTCTCATGGCGGTATATGTTATTATCGAGCCTTCATAAATATATGTGACAACTTGACTGACCGAGCACTTTGGCATTAACATCGTTATTGTTTACGTGTATATCAGGGTTGGGATAGCCTCTCGCTGTAACATTCCTATGGAAAGCCGTTTCGGTTGGAGGTACGCCAATACAAATGCCCGGCTGTACCTCAGATGCTTCTTCAACTTGATGTTCACTAGTCAATAGGATGTATTCAGACAGATGATTCTTTGCTCATACATGGCTTACCAACATTCCCTAATAGCAGCTGTGGATGGCTTTACCATATGTGGTAGGAATACCCTCATCATAACGATATGACCAAACATGGAGATACAGCCTTTGAGAGAAGAGGCGCATTGTAATATTAATAACTATTGTGTCATGCATTCTTACTACTACCATTGTGGTAGATTACACTGCTCCAACCTCAGATTTCGTAAAACGCCGAAACGATTGATTGAATGCTTCTTTTGCCTAGAAGTTTCACTTTATCCAAGGGTGTCGTGATATCTACGTAAATTTAGGGCGCATATTCGTTATTCCTATTCGTGAGTTATGACTGGATGCCAGGCTGTGATGGATGATTAACAAGTAGCGACATAGACATTACATCAGCCTTGCACATGTTTCAGCCATTCATTGCTTACACATCCAGGTCATGTTATTAATCAGTAATATAACAAATACGATGAATGGTCAGTTTGATAATATCCCTTATCAAACATTATTGCTGTTTGGTCCATCATAACACTATGACCAAACATGGAGATACAGTCTTAGAGAGATTTGTACTACTACCATTGTGGTAGATAACACAGCATAGCATGGAGTGTAAGGCAGCATATTATACCCTGTACATTGTGATGCGTATTCCCATGTGACATGTTTTACCTGTTAGTCGGGTCAATATATGGTCAACCCCCCAAAAATTGCAAGAAAACTTTTATTGGTTGATTTTGGTTCCTGAACATATGTAGATTAACATATTCAAAGTTTACCAAACTCGGATGACCGGAAAGTGGGTTAATTAGGCAATTTCCAAGATGGCCGCCAAAATTGTTTAAATGCTTGAATATTTTTGGCTGTCCATAACTCAGCCATTTTTCACCCTAAACTCATTATGTAAGTATGTTTTCTAATGTTTGAGGTCAACCTTTCACCTGAACCTGGTTTCTTTCACGTGTGACATTCCGATGGGGGTGCAATAGGGGCACCCCTACCCCAAAACTGGTATTTTGGGTACATATTAGGGAAACCTTATATTTCCCAATTAATTAAGGAATTGCAAGAACTATTGTTTCTGGGTTTTTCATTGTTCTTTAAGGTCTGAACATTAAGATAGCAGATTCCCTAAAATAGGAGGGTAAATCTTGGTCAATTTCAGGATTTTTACCCCTGTTTGGTATTTGTTTGAAATGGCTCCTTGGTTCATGATTTGTTATTTCTCACACAAAAACGCTGTTGTAAGCATGCTTTTGGAGATGGGTTTTTTCATTTCATCTCAGTGTCATTGAGACAGAGTTCTGGTGAAGGTGCCCTGTTCGTTAGGGGAAATCCTAACTGACCCCCACCCCACCCCGCCAACCTCCAATGAGGCCACTCCCCCTCAAACCCGGCCCATGTTATCTAAAGAAATCACATTTCAAATTGGCATTTGGTTGTTACTGCCAGCATACAAGCCCTTATTATAATGACTCACAAGGATAAGGATACAGGTAAATATTGATTTTCAATGTAATTCTTTACTAATTAACTCTCCATTCTTGTTGCTTTTACGAATATATACCAAGGTTAAAATTCCTTTTATGGAGCCATAATTGGATAAATGAGATGCTGATCTGCTTTGACGGACCAGCACCGGTGGTACATTTTAGATATCATCATGCGTTTGCTCTCAGGAAGTGCCATTCGGATGTTGAAAATTATCATTTTAGGAATCCTGTCTTAACACACTTCAGCCACATTCTTGAGTTACCCGAAAGACACAGAATGCAACCATTTGAGTTCAATGCAAGTTGCGGTGATGTCATTTCACACATGCGTTATAGTGGTAGTTTTTATATATGTTAGCCATATAATGAAACATATAATTACAAGCATACTGCACTAATTTGTGAGTAGTAACTATGCCGAGCGCAGCAGGATCATCAGTTGAAAATCATAATCCATCCATGGCATTCGCAGAAAAAATATAAATTTAAACATTTCCCTTACTCGGCTCATTTGTATCTATTAGGCGAATGTCAAGAATCACATTAACAAAATCCGTGTCATTTCAGGGCATACCATTGTGAACATTAGGTATATCAAGTAGGTGTGTCCTACACATGAAGGGGTGTACGGCATGCAGTAAATATGAATCGCAACTTTATGCTCGTTGAACCAATCATACAGCCACGTCATCTCCCACTGAATAGCAGGATGACAATACGTTTATATCTTGATGCCTGAATTCAATTTTTTGTTCAATATTTCAATAAATGTGATGTTCAAGCAACATCAGTCTCAAAGAAACTTCTACATACCTCTGCTAACACATTTTATTTACATAAATCCTATATGTTAATAGTTACGCATGTCCTCCGTATCATGGTCTATTTACTTTCCCTCTGATTGTTTATGACATTGTATACATAATTCTTGCCAAAATCATATTAATACAATATGCGTTGGCGTCATGGTGAGTTTACACGTAACGTACCACTTTGATAAGATGATGCAAATAGTGACGTCATATGTGTTTGATATCCACCATTACGCCAAAATCATCACTTATTAAAAGAGTGGTAGATAATAATATAACAAATAAGATAAAGGGTCAGTTTGATAATATACAGTATCATACATTATTGCTGTTTGGTCCGATGTCGCGATGGAGCATGGTTAGTACCAGCCTGATGTTAAATTCGGAACACGGTCGATTTGTGTTATGGTATTATATATAGGAGCAGGAGTATCCTGAAAGCTTTGGTCTTTGTTTTCTTGGCTTAGCACACAACCACCATTATCTCGACACCTTATCGCCGATTATCAGAATGTAGTTGTGTGGTTCAATAATTACCTGATGACAATCTGTAGAAAAAAAATGGAGCCCCCCTCTAGCAGCTGACATGATCATTACCACCGAGCTGTGTAGGTGGATGTCATCACTGTGAGGACGGAGAATGTTGTGATTAGTGTTCAATACCTGGCATGTTTGAATATGCTTCCTAAGAATACAATAAAGAATTGATCATGTATGTTGGATAATGCTTTATGTTTGATTTGTGTACATGGAACTGAACACTCAGCTGCATATTAACAAGCATTTGCGCCGCTTAAACCAACTGGCTATTGGTTATTGCCTCGTCCTCACCGCTGAATGTCAACATTATGATATGAGGTAAGCTGCAAGCATTGGCAAACGTTGAGTATAGCATTGCATATCAATTTAACCTATATCAGCCACGCATTTTTAACACACACTCGCCTGGCTGGAATTTGGGTTATGGCTTGGCTATATACTTATAACATTCTGCCGCTCTCAGTCTGTTTTTGCTATCTATGACTCTTTGTGCTATGACATGTAACACGTGTGTTTTATGTGTTTTCATGGCCTCATGATTTGGTGCCGAACGGATCATCATAGCTACATACTGCAAGAGATATCACAATTCTACGCACTGGTTCAACTCATCATAAGCCCACATTGAGCATAAACGCTTTGGGAAGGGCTCACATTTATGTAGGTTTTACGATTGATGAGTAGGCTATTGAATGTTCATCAATAAACCAATGGGATGAAAACAAGTACACAACACTACATCATGTCGAATTTATCTCAGCCAAATATCTCTGTAATATCGTTCACGGGCAGATTTTCACTGTGAAACTGTCTACGTATTACCTGTGTACAAACGGACTTTGGTCAACTTCAATATTTGGAGGGTGCTAGCATCTTTTGCACTGAAGACACAAAACAATTACTCAGTCAGACTATGGAGCCGCCTCGACAAGCCAGATATTTTGCGCAATTGAAAGGAATTTCTTGGATGTTAATGCTGACTTTTCTTACATATAATGATAATTTCGTTTTGTGCGACCTCTAGCGATGAATGTCTTATGGCGGTATATGTTATTATCGAGCCCTCATAAATATATGTGACAACTTGACTGACCGAGCACTTTGGCATTAACATCGTTATTGTTTACGTGTATATCAGGGTTGGGATAGCCTCTCGCTGTAACATTCCTATGGAAAGACGTTTCGGTTGGAGGTACGCCAATACAAATGCCCTGCTGTACCTCAGATGCTTCTTCAATTTGATTTTCACTAGTCAATAGGATGTATTCAGACAGATGATTCTTTGCTCATACATGGCTTACCAACATTCCCTAATAGCAGCTGTGGATGGCTTTACCATACGTGGTAGGAATTGTTTACCCTCATCATAACGATATGACCAAACATGGAGATACAGCTTTTGAGAGAAGAGGCGCATTGTAATATTAATAACTATTGTGTCATGCATTCTCACTACTACCATTGTGGTAGATTACACTGCTCTAACCTCAGATTTCTTAAAACGCCGAAACCATTGATTGAATGCTTTATTTGCCCGGAAGTTTCACTTTATCCAAGGGTGTCGTGATATCTACGTAAATTTAGGGCACATATTCGTTATTCCTATTCGTGAGTTATGACTGGATGCCAGGCTGTGATGGATGATTAACAAGTAGCGACATAGACATTACATCAGCCTTGCACATGTTTCAGCCATTCATTGCTTACACATCCAGGTCATGTTATCAATCAGTAATATAACAAATACGATGAATGGTCAGTTTGATAATATCCCTTATCAAACATTATTGCTGTTTGGTCCATCATAACACTATGACCACACATGGAGATACAGTCTTAGAGAGATTTGTACTACTACCATTGTGGTAGATAACACAGCATAGCATGGAGTGTAAGGCAGCATATTATACCCTGTACATTGTGATGCGTATTCCCATGTGATATGATTTACCTGTTAGTCGGGTCAATATATGGAAAAAAAAGGGGTCAACCCCCCAAAAATTACAAGAAAACGTTTCTTGGTTGTTTTTGGTTCCTGAACATATGTAGATTAACATACTCAAAGTTTACCAAACTCGGATGACCGGAAAGTGGGTTAATTAGGCAATTTCCAAGATGGCCGCCAAAATTGTTTAAATGCTTGAATATTATTGGCTGTCCATAACTCAGCCATTTTTCACCCTAAACTCATTATGTAAGTATGTTTTCTAATGTTTTTGAGGTCAACCTTTCACCTGAACCTGGTTTTTTTCACGTGTGACATCCCGATGGGGGTGCAATAGGGGCACCCCTACCCCAAAACTGGTATTTTGGGTACATATTAGGGAAACCTTATAATTCCCAATTAATTAAGGAATTGCAAGAACTATTGTTTCTTGGTTTTTCATGTTTCTTTAAGGTCTGAACATTAAGATAGCAAAGGTTCCTTACAATTGGAGGGTAAATCTTGGTCAATTTCAGGATTTTTACCCCTGTTTGGTATTTGTTTGAAATGGCTCCTTGGTTCATGATTTGTTATTTCTCACACGAAAACGCTGTTGTAAGCATGCTTTTGGAGATGGGTTTTTTCATTTCATTTCAGTGTCATTGAGACAGAGTTCTGGTGAAGGTGCCCTGTTCGTTAGGGGAAATCCTAGCTGACCACCACCCCACCCCGCCAACCTCCAATGAGGCCACTCCCCCTCCATCCCGGCCCATGTTATCTAAAGCAATCACATTTCAAATTGGCATTTGGTTGTTACTGCCAGCATACAAGCCCTTATTATAATGACTAACAAGGATAAGGATACAGGTAAATATTGATTTTCAATGTAATTCTTTACTAATTAACTCTCTATATGATTACAGTGCTGCCATCTATCCTTTCATCAAAGACTTAAGATCAAAACAAAAGCACCTCATTATTTCATTATCTCTTGTTAACACAATATTCCTGAAATCAAACAAAAAAAACTAATCATGTAAGCAACTCTGATATTACCAATTATCTTCTGCATCTCCTGACCCTGAAGGTAGGTGAAACAAGATTAAAATAGGCCCATTGTAGGCCTGAGTATATAGAATAGTCATAATGAAAGTGAAACCATGTGGTTCAAGGGCATGCCTACATTATATGGGAAGCCAAAGCTAGAAATATTCAAAATTGCCAGAAGCCTGCTATTGGAAGCTGCTAATTTCAAAAGCAGTGAAAATTGTAGATAATTTGTTTCAGTGCTATCACATGTTTAAAGGGTTCTACCCTGTATATGGGATTAATCGGAAGGGAAAGGTCCATCATCTTCGAATGAGCTGTGCCCTCTTGTGGTTGCACACTCTTGTGTTTTATATGATTTCATTATATTCATGCTCTTACTAAGGACTGTCTCGGTTACTTATTTCAGGTCTGCAGAATGAGAGCAACTGTGAGTCACGACAAATGTCCTTTATGTGACAAGGAATTGGAATTGAAGGCCACCGTTAAGATAGGTGAGAAAGGCGCAAAAGGCATCAATGACGCAATCATCAAGAGAAAGATCAACATTTTCGTGCCCGCTGGAACGGTAGTGCATAAAGAAAGCCGACATACTCATGTGAATCAAAAAGACATTGAACTGTCACTTAAACGCAAAAACGAAGAAAGAACTAATTGTACGGGTCCGAGGACATCGAGCACTTCGTTAGGACCCTTTGATAGTAAATCTGATTGTCTGTATTGTGGCTGTAAGGTGTCTGCAGATGAAAGGGAACGAGAAAAGGGCGGTTTCAGTTGTGTGAGAACAGATATCTTTGTGGACTCTGTTTGCGCTACCCGTACTGATCAGTAGGCACTTACTGTAAAGGCTAGAATAGAATATTTTGCACGTGATTTGCATGCCCCAGAGTGTATGTACCATCATTCCTGTGATTCAAACTTTGTTGAATTTGCAAAAATTGACATTATTAAATATCGCTTTGCGAAGCACGTCTCTAGAGCCATTGTATTTAAGGAACTGCAAATCAGTCAGCCAGTTGATATTCTATGGGAACTTTCCTTTGCATTTAAACAACCTACACCTGGTTGGCAGGGGATGATGCTTTTGATTCATCAAGGCTCTACACATCCTGGGAAATCGTCGGTGACTTTCCTCCCCATGATTGATTTGTATCCAGGTAACAAAACTTGCATCTTGTCAACTATTGAATACGTATACAACTTGGCCAGGAAGAACCATGTACCAGCAGTTATTACCTTTGATCAGCCATTGTATTGGAAGGCCTCTGAAATTCAGCATAACGCACACACCAACAGTCATCTCAGGGACATTGTAATTCTACTGGGCAGCTTCCACACGCTAATGAATCTTCTTGGGGCTATTGGCGCACTCATGCAAGGATCAGGACTAGGGTCAATATTGGAAGAAATATATGGGGAAAATGCAGTTGTTCACATTCTTTCCGGTAAAGCTATGCCGAGGGCACTGCGTGGTCATCACCTGGTTGACAGGTATCTCAATCAGATCATTCTAGGTGGGCTCATCCAGGATAACCCAGAATTTCACTCTGCGATTGTAAGGATAGAGACTATTTATTCTTCAATTGTGTCTGGTGAAATGTCATACGAAAAAATCAAGCACATTGAACAGAAAATCCAGTCAGCAAAGGTTAGCATGGCAGCTTCATCCAAAACCAGTCAACTTTGGATCGGATATCAGGAGATGTTGGAAATAGCACGTGCATTGATCAGAGCTGATCGCTCAGGCGACTGGAGAATGCATCTCAGTGCAGTGTCTGATTGCATTCCGATGTTCGCAGCTGCGGGACATTTCAATTATGTTAAGTCTGCATACCTCTACCTACAGTGCATGAATGAACTAGATCACAAGCATCCAGACATTGTTACAAAATTTGAAAACGGCCTACATGTTATTAGGAGGACAGACCAGTTCTGGGCAGGATTGGGATCGGATCTAACTATTGAACAGACTCCTATGCGTTCCCTCAAAAGTAGCGGTGGTCTAACCAGAGGAAGTGGCATGACAGAGGAACTAAGGACCATCTGGACACTGTCATCATCCGTGTCATCTGCGTACAACCTTGCGATGCAAGAGTTCTCTAAACAATCATTTACCTCAAGTGAACAGCACAAAGACGCCAGACTGCCAAGGATGCAACGTGATCATATAGACAGTACTAAACTGATGCAAAAATTAGTTGACTGTAATCCATTTCCTGAGGATTCTTCATTACGAAATGTTGTGACTGGTGTAGTGGCCAACGCAGATGTCAATGTACATGAATATGGAGCTGCCGGCAAGGCCATAGCACAAAAATGGTTGGGCAGCCAATATTCACTTATTCCTTTAAACGAAAGGACAAAGCCAAGACTCTTGGTGACTCATCGTCAGTGAAAGTGAATACCGAACAAATGATAAATTCTGAACTCCTTTTCCAGAGATTTCTTGTAGTTTCACAAGCTGGCGACTTGACACTGCAAATTATCATGGACTACGAACTTAGTCCATATCCTCCTGCCCTATTCGCGGCAAAACATGTGTTCCAGAAGGCTGACAAGCCACAGTTGGCTGATGCTCTACGGGATTACGCAAATGAGTCCTCCAGCTCCAGCAAGGCCGTTCTAACAGATTCGACGCCAGATTCCGAACATTTTGTGCTTGACGGAGGCTCCTTACTTCACCGACTGTCTTGGAAAAAAGGGATGACCTACGGGGAAATTGCCGAGGTGTATGCCAATCTGACCCTTTCCAAGTATGGACAAGCCACAGTAATATTTGACGGATACAGTGAAGAGCCTAGCATCAAAGACAATGAACATCAGAAACGACAAACGAAATCACACCCGCTTGTGTCTTTTGAAATGAATACCGTCTTTTACTCTGGCAGAATGGAGGATTTCTTATCAAGGGACTCTATTAAACAGAAACTAATCCTCCTCATCAGTGACAAACTGAAACAGAGGGGTTGCGAAGTCATCAATGCGCATGGAGATGCAGATGTTCATATTGTAAAGGCAGCAACAACATCTGCAAAAGTTCGAGACACAACTTTGATTGGGGAAGACACGGACCTTCTGATTCTGCTTCTACATTACACTTAGAGGGACAGCAAGAAACTCTACTTTCGTTCGGACAAAAAGAAAGCAAAACATGTATATGATATTGTCCGTCTGAAGGAACTCTTGGGAAATGACATATCTTCACAGCTGTTGTTTGTACATGTTTTTACAGGTTGTGATAGCACTTCCAGGATTTATGGTATTGGCAAGAAATCCCTTTTCCAAAAAGTGATGAAAAATGATTCTCAGATAAGAGCTTGTGCAAAGACCTTTACTACAGCTGGTCAGGATGTGGCAACAATAGTTGATTCAAGATGCAAAGTCTTTGTTTCTTTGTTTAGAGGAAAAGCTGGCACATCTCTGGTAAACCTTAGAAATACATTGTTTGCTAAAAAGGTTTCATCTGCTAAATCATTTGTGAAGCCCGAGAAATTGCCGCCAACGGAATCTGCGGCAAAGTTCCACTATCAACGTTCATTTTATCAGATCATGGTGTGGATGGGAAAGGATGAAAACATGGACCCAAAGGACTGGGGTTGGAAGTATGAAGACAACATTTTGTTACCTGTTATGACTGACCAGAAAACGGCTCCAGAAAGGCTTCTCAAGGTTATCCATTGTAACTGTACAACAGGTTGTAGTAAAACTCGATATAGTTGCAGGAAGTATGGTCTTCCATATACTTCTGCTTGTGGACCCTGCCAAGCTGAGTCATGTTACAATCCGGATACTAGTGATTTTACCATAGACGGTTCCGAGGAAGAAGATTGTGATGATAATAATCATGCTGTGTTTTGAACAATTATATTGCGTGAATGACACTTGAACTTGAGAAGAAAATTCAGGTGTGTACTATGTCAATTATTTTGGACATTTTGTTAATTTATGATGTGTGACGTATGGCGTATGACCATGACGTAGATGGTTCAATAGCCCTTCCAAGCTGTTCCTTGTGTATGTACATCTGATTGATTATAGGGAGCCGAAATGTTGGTTTTCTACCAGTTTTCGCTGTCTTATCAGCAACCCACTACGTCATGATGATGCAATACTTCGTCATGGGGACATCCAGGTGAATTCATCATGACCTTATTTGAATCTAAGGTATCACATTTATATATGTTTGTAATACATTTATGGGGTCTAAAACCAACCATTAAAAAGTTTGTTGTACATTCATAATTCAATGGCGGCATATTGGATATTATGTAATTTCACCACTTTCCGGTGGCTCAAATTTGGTTTACTTTTAGTATGCTCTTAAGTACAGCTAATTGAACACAAAAAGACAAAAAACTTTTCTTGCAATTTTTGTGGGGTCAAACCTTACTTTGACTCGCCTATGTGTGGTAGGGTTCATCAAAGACAAATGAGACGTATCATACATATCATGGTTTCTGAATGTTTAAAACAATTACTACTCTTATGGCGATAATTTGACAAAACTCTTGGGCCAACATGTTGGCTTCTTGCCAATATGTTAGCTCCGTATGCTTGCATTATAAATTGTTTGCAGACATGGACTGAATATTCACTCAAGCGGGAGCGCCCGGTGGTATACATGGGCGCATAAATCCGCACAAATGGTTGCTATTGACTTGTTTTGTCAAGCTTGGGAGCTATTACCACTCACTATTCGAAGTATATTTAGAGCAGAGGGTTTACATTATGCGTTGCCGTAATCATTAAATCAAAACCCCTACACCCATTGCGACCTTTAATAAATTTCAAACAATGTTTCTTTGCTAATTCAATTGAATTAGACCAGAAATATGTCGTGGACCACAGAACTTGCAGCTGGTAAACCGCGTTTATAATAATATGGTAAAAACGTCTGTAAAGCATGTGGAACCGAGTCACATAGATTTTAGTGCCCGAAAGATTGCTGCCTAACAATGTAACGCCCTCCTAGATGGGAGCTACTGAGCTTTGTTGGGCCGCTGCTAGGCTTTGTATGACAGTTGTGAACCGTTTTAAGCAGCGAAAAATATTCTTACGGCCAGTGCCTATTGGTCTGCAATGCGCGGCTATTCGTAGCTATTCCGCAGCAAATGCCTGCTGTGTCATATGAATATGCAGATTAGTCAATTGTGATGTGAACCATATATCATGGTAGCGTTTATGTCCCCAGACAATGTACAACAGGTTCAAGAAGACTAAGGTGACATATATTATGCAGATCGCTATGTTCTCGTATGCAAATGTAAGCATGCATTAGTGAGTAGCTTATATTGAACAGAAGAAAATCGACGATTGAGTGAAGGGGGTATATTTCGTGCTAATTATGACGCATAACGTCATGCCTATACTAGTTTGAAACAGACTACGCAGAGTACGTTACCGCATTTATGTTGCCATCATGTTAAAAACCGATTTTGTTCACTAATTATAAATGATCGAAGAATCAGCATATGATAGTTTCAATAATAAAATCTTATCTAGATCTATTAATTTTGGAATGTTTCAGCACCCAGTAATGAATGAATGGCATTTTGGAGTGAGTCTTGTAATACCACTGGGCAAGTGAGTTATTAATTATACAGGAAGCTATGTTCATAGCTTCGTCAATATATGCTGTTATGTAAATGAGGAGGTCAACTACCGGAAATCTTGATACTAATAAGATATTGAAACATGTTTTCTTGTGACCCTTAAAAGACTACATCCCGTTAGCAGTATTTTCGTTATATTCCTGACGAGAAACGACAGGTGTTAAAACAGTAACTTTGTTCGAGAGATGGACTACTGTAGCAAATGTACCATTGGGGCGATTTTCGACCATGAATGCATAACACACACATTCCGTATACGAGACGTTCGGACATATGATTGTGCTATATCTTAGCTGGTGTGTTCACCTGGTGCTGTGCAGTACATTGTTAGCTCACGCATGCGACGACTGAAGCACAGTCTCACTTTGTAGGATATTTAACCTTTAAAGGTTTCAGTGTCGACACAGTATAGCGTCAATCACTGCTATCTGTCTCAGACTTCTATTTCTTGTCATGCTAGGGTTACTCGGTTCGGGCCAATATTGTGCTAATTAAATATGCGCTTGCAAAATCAATTAAGGCATACATTGTCTCATATAATGGGTGACTGCTGATGGTCTTGGCATGATTGCATAAGCTACATTTGTGGTATGAGTGCTTCCATTGGAGTTCTATGTACAACGCCGGAGGTATCACACCTTGACATTACATGCAGCGTCAACATTAGGCAAGCGCATAAATAGATTCATTGTGAGAGCACCACACACAGCTTACCAGAATATGTATGCTGTAATCGCTACAATACCAGTGCTTTACGTTTATGTATGTATCACCAGTTATGGATCAAGCAACCATGATATAAAGTATAACCATGCATAAAGAGAAGGAGAAGATTCCAACAATTGGGGTATGAATATGTCATTTCCCTTGATATTAGCATATATGGTAATTTGAATCGCGTGTAACCTCCATGCCACAACTTAAGTGTGATAAGTTGGTACCACACATTGGACGTACCACAATATTTCTGCGGGGCTTATCGCGGCTACTGTAGTTGTAGGTGTTAGAGGTTTGAAATTGAGAACTGCTTAACGCAGGTGCTTTAGCATTAACAGATGGACTACATGCACCGTGCAACCATGTAGGTGTGAGCACTGCGTCTACCAATTAATAACGAAGGCAGATGTAGGGTAGACATATCCGTGCCAAGTTCTTCTGCCTTATCTCTATCTAGACGTGGTTACACAATAAGGCAAATACAGGAGTAAAAACAGGCGGTAATGTTACAAGGAGGGGAGTTTGAATAACAGCAGATGCAACTAATCAGGTAAATTGACTTGGCTGGCATAGACAGACCAAGCCCCAGTATGCCGTTTGTAAACACCCGATGTTGCCTAATGATGAGTTTGGCCCGTAAAAGTAAGGTTGTCTCAAGAAACAGCTTCATTATGGTGAAGGAATGTAGGTCAATCAATAGTAAGGCTATATTCCAAGCCAGTATTCCATACTGGTACCAACGTCACAATCAAATCAAGATTTTCTTAAGATTCATTGCATGATTTAAACTATATTACATCACAATAATTTGTAATTTATTAATCGGTCCCTAAATCTTAGATATATTATTTCATCAATCATCTCATGCATGGTAACATGTTTATGAAAACCATGTTTAATATACTATTGTTGCAGAATATTGTGACTGCTTCCAATCTCTAGTTAATTCTAACCAGAATGAGACAGGGCGGATGCAAACATGGCATTTCTTGTGCGGTAAATGTTTAGAAAACCGGCCGATACAAAATATAGTGTATGCTTGTCTCTTCTTGATGACAGCATAGTTGTCTTCACAGATTGGTCATAGTGTATAGCATTTTAAGCCAAAATTCGTTCTAGATATTACTTGACTTTAATCAATTACCTTGGAATATCCCTATTTTCACTATTGACATCTGTTCATCTGCTTGATATTCTCTCAAATTGCTGAGTTCAGTATGCACCTATGCAGACTGACTGCGAGGTGAAGAATATTGCGGCGTGGGGTCACTGGTAAGTTTGCTAAAAGCGACACGCCGTAGCACATAATGAAACAATTGGCGATCTTCAAGATTCCCTGTCAGTCCTCAATATCTATTCTGCACCGCCTTTTTCTCATTTCGTGCATTCGTATATGCATTGTCAATGCGTTTCATAACTGATATTTAATAAGGTAGATGAAGTGGCTCTTTCCAGTCCTCAATAACTTCACTCTAGGGGGCGCGCTGCAATTATCGGAGAATCTCGCTGAACGGCTGTTCTTTCAGCAATACATATTGTACGCAAAATTAAACGATTACCAAACGGCTACAGTCAACACAATACCATGAATGTACACCGCCATGACTGCAACCACAATCATTGCACAAAAAAGTTTATGCAAACCAGAACCGGTTGCAGAAATGGGGACCTGCTTATGCGACACAACATGGCTGACTGTGAACTATAAAATGACAACCATGTCAACATGTACATTTATTAAAAAATTCAAATTGACGCATCAAATCAAAAATGAACAGCGCCTCTATCTAGTTTGAATCCTTTGATGATTACCGAAGGGTGGACTCAATGATGGCCCAATATTCTCAGTGCTTATTTAGAGTAGTATATTTTAGTCTTTTTTCGTCGAGAAGCAAATATTTTGATTTATGCGAAATAAACTCGGTGATACGTGTGGATTTTAATGATGGCAGTCATAAATACAAATCGGAAGTGTCCGCTGTCATGTTTCAAACATACCGAGCATAGAGCGCCTATTAAGGCCCCGAATGTCTCCCATGTTGGATATCGCATAATACAAGTAAATGCGAGTGCTATCATATCGACGTTAGGATGGCAGCTGATGATGCCATACGTACACGCATCATTTATCTAAACGGTTTTGAATAACTATTTGAGCAAAGAATATATGTAACAGGTACAGCTTCCAGGCAGCACGATGTATGTGTCATAACTTGCTCTTTAGCCCGTGCGATGCCACTGCGTTGGTAGACTGAAATTGTCAAGGGATGGTACAATTGAATTAAACAAGACGCCTCCGCCTCGAATACGAAAGGACACGTTAATGGTAAGCGATAATTTAGTTTGAATACTGTGTGGTTTCACGTTCGTCTCTATATGAAGAGAACATAGGTATGATGACAAATGTATCAAACGCTACCATCACCGTCATACCATAGGCTTCCAATGCGCCAACAGGAGCCATGAAAATAAAGATCATATTTAAGCTCTGGCGCATTGAGAGGCAGCCGAACGTGGTCAGGCTAAACACTCACTGAGCAACATAATTGGCTAAAGGAGAAGCATGCATAATGAGGCTGGAAGCATCAATGTGGAGCCTTTCATTTTTTGACGCGCATTACTGTGAATAATGCTTTTTACCAAGTGTTTACATATGGCTTGAACTGAAGGGAAATGCATCGGGGACAGAATACTGCAAGAGAAGTTTAGGTTACGTCCCACTAACCAGTGATATCTGATGCATCATGTTGTTTCTGCATTTTGACAGACAGTCTATATTTTGTGTAAGCGCTAGATTTATGTGCTTCACTCAAATGAGCGTGCCCGCTTTGCTGAGCTGAATATCTTACGCCATCGCCCCCTTACACGAATTGATAATATGGCGGACATTAGCTGATCGCTAAGATCAATGACAGAGCCCCAAAAGCAGCTTAGCTATGACGGAGAGCACGAGCCTGTGTTGCAAAACTTCAATGCTCCTACTGCCGCAAAGAGATTGCATAGCAAGGAGGCTAATTATCCGGGCGAGCAGAGAAATCTATGAAACAGCTGTTTCTGACGGTGTACGACAACAAGACGCACGATGTGATGACTCAAGTAATAGACCGAAGACATCCTGTGCATAATATAATGGCTACGGATTATTGTGACTCATATAACTGTGAAACTGTCGGGGGTTATGTCAATTATTTCGGGCATGCTGTATAGCATCAAGATCTTTATTATTGCCGTCATTAGAGGACAAATTTTCTATCGCACAGCTATTGGTTTGGCATTAATGGATAAGCGATTGGTACTTCAGTTTGTTTTCCACGGGAATAACCCTGTTTGATTATGAAAGAAGTTAAAGAGAATTTGTACATACAGCTAAATCGCTCGGCTGTTTAATGCGATGAGTACTTGCAAATTAATTTATCACAATGTCGCAAAGAACCCACTGTTGCTCTCGTTATGCGCAACTCACAAATAAGCTGCAACATACCCTCGTTCAAAAGTAATTGTCAGATTATGTCTGGTAAGGGTAATAACTCGGGCAAGTTCAAACAGAATACAAGCATCTCATGATAGTCTACCAACATGTTTGGTTACGTTTAAAGCATATAGGGTAAATGTTACAAGAGTAGCGTGTGTTTTGAGACGACTGGAATCTTGATCATTCGCATTAACAGTCGCCAAAGATGCAACTACTTTGCAAATATAACGGGCCTTACATACGTGCTTAAAGATCACCCAGTCTATTTCAAACCATCACATGCTGACTAAACCTTCATTACAAAGGGAAGTTTTCGTCAATATGTTCTTAAAGCGAAACCGGTATATTCATATTGAACCAGTATATTTATATTGAACATCTCCATGTAACGGGCGCAGACACCAGAAGAAGAATACCTCCTTAGATGGTTATATGTTTGGCGTGTTTGGCAAGTAGGCCTTGTCTTGATTAGGGTGATACCTCTTACCCGTAGACAAAGTATTAAAGTGATATATCTGACCCGTGGATATGGTGGTAAAGTAATACATATTACCCATGGACCAGGTATTAAATGTGATACCTCTTACCTCTGGACAACGTATTAAAGTGATATCTCGTACGCGTGGACAAAGTGTTAAAGTGATACGTGTTACCATTGGACAAGGTATAAAATTGACACATCTTATCTGTGTACAAGGTATTGAGGTGATACCTCTTACCCATGGACAGGGTATTAATGTATTTAATTGATACCTCTTACCCGTGGACAGGGTATAAATGTATTTAACTGATACTTACCGTTGACAATGTATCTAATTTGATACCTCTTAACTGTGGACAACGTATTTAAGTGATATCTCTTACCTTCGGAAAAGGTGTTAAAGTGATACCCTTTACCCGTGGACAAGGTATAAGTAATACTATCTTAATCTGAAAACATTTTAACAAGCCATCATATGCAAAAAAGATGCGAGACTGAAATAGTTTAAATTAAACTGATAGAGAAACATCAAACAACCGGCTTATTCTACAAAGCTAAATATATGCTAACCGCCGCCCATTGATACGTTTTATTCGGTAATTAAGATCAGGGTTAATATTAAATGTGTTTGAGCGGGCAATTTTGCACATACTTTTTGTTTTGTCCAGGGTAGGTAATGCTATTTATAGTTGAGGTGAAAAACGTCTTTCGGTGTTGTTAGCAGATGCTTTAGTACATCAACGTCGATGCATACATTGCTCATTCTTTGGAGCAAGGTGATTGTAAATGATAATGCACATCTTTGTAGCAATTCATAAGTATCATATTGGCAAGAACAAATTCAATGTGTTGCTCGATTCAGTGCCAGACTCAAAAGGAAAGTGTGAGCACGAAGATATCATATTTTCCACCCAAGATTTTGCCTAAGTCGTGTCACTTTACCAGCCTTTGCCGTGCAATATTTAGTACTGGGGAACTGTGGCGATGTAATCTATTTCAAATGCATTTTTATCATCTCGTCATAACAGTAGTTTTCTGTTGACAGATGTCGCAACAATAAATTGATGTTTGCCGTGGTTAATGCATAAACAAGCACAACCGATTAAAAAAGAAATGCCCACTTTGTTCACTGACATAAATTGTACACAAAGTGTGTCCAACGTTATATTTAGCTGATGAGCATGGTAGGGTAAATTAGCAACAAATGCTGATGATGGAATTTTGCATGATGTATTTTGCACATTTATAATGGACCGCGCTGCTTATGGCAACCTGCAACAGAGCAATACAGCAATTGCGCAACGGTACCACTCACACCTCCGCCTGCATCATGGGACTGGATGTGATCAAACGTTGGTCGCATTAACATCGATGAGTGGCTGTCAGCACAATATCGTAATGACGGTTGAAGGCTATGACTTTTTAACTAATTTGCATGTACACATTAGCCAGGTTCTCGTGTTTATAAGAGACAAACTATCCCGGAATTACCACAGCATTATGTTATTATTGCTATCACACTGTGCGCTTTTTCTGAACAAGAAGCCTCAAACAATGATGAAGTAGTCAGGCCAATCACATAAACACCCAGATTCCTACCTGTGAGCTCTAACACTTAGAGCTCATTGCCTTTCAGCTGACATAAACACTCTTTACCAAATACATTCTGCAAGTTAATTATTACACAGTGAGATAGCATATGCAGTTAAAAAACCTATAAAGAAACGCAGCATAGGGTCAAGGTTAATATAGTGTATTTAATGTAACATTATTTTGAACAAGGACGCTCTGGCTTTGCGCATAACGACCATTATGTCGACGCCTTATTGCCCGTAACAAGAATGCAGAGTGTTACTAAACATGCAAAATACATCAAATTCCTAAGTTGCAGATAACAATTCATAATTGTCAGGGGTACATCTGGCTCTAAGACAAACTGGGGTAATCATTTGACTTTGCCTTGAACATTCACATGAGGTAACTTGTCTCAAATACCTGGCTCAACGGGCCTCCAATACATGGCTTTCCTCCCCCGCCCTCTACGCCTATTCGAATTAGCTGCCATGTTGAGATGCATGACGCATGTGCTATAACCTCACATCTAAGGCCACACTTCAACTCAGATAGCCCCGACTGCTGAACTGGTTGAAAACAGCTCTGCCTTTAGGAACACGATGCAACAGGCTGTGAATATGGAAATAATAAATGTGATGACGGGAAACTCAGTGATTAGTGTACAGGTGAACCAATACCTGGCTAGCACCTGAGCGAAAACTTCCATCATCAAATACATAGCATATATATAGGTGCCCACTTTTGATAAGTTGAAGTTCCCAGCTGACCTTACGTGTATCATACATCTTAAAATTCTGCTAACTTGCATGATTAACACCCTTTATATGGGCGCTCAATCACTTTGCTAATAACAATGAGTCTCTTGTGTCATGTTCCCACGTCAAATGTGTTGCCCCTTCTTAGAAAAAGGATGAAAAAGAACTTGTCAACTGACATGAAGGGTACATCATCAGAGTCATTTGCACCCTCTCCTGGAAATCTGCATTAATAAACGCTGCTATGACTCTCAGGCTGGTGGGGGTTTATGCTCGCCGATAACATACACTTCGGTTAGCTGCCCTGGGGATGCATCCATATGAAGATATGCTGTAGTTCTGGTAAGACGTCTATCAAAGCATCGCATATTGTTTAAGCATTATATCAGAAAATGTTTTCTAAAGGACTCACATTTGCACGGGTTCTAAAAGAGATGAGTAGTACATTGATTTGATATAAGATGTCGGTTTGAATACAACACATCAAGCGTCGCCTCATCAAGCTTGTGGTGTTAGCTAGTTATATTTGTAATAAACACATTTAAACTTAACAGTGACATTCACTACATGAACACTGTGTTGCTGATTATTGAGAACCTTGAACTTTTGGCTGGTTATAATTTCCTTTGTAATATATGCTAAACAATTAATTAGGAAGACACTCAGCCCATTTACTCTTAACATTCCCCGTGAACAACTGGAAGCACGGAATCTGTCCATCTGTTAATCGTGAAAGCCGCGAGCTGTTACCTGGTAATCGGATAAACACCAGCATCAGGACGCAGCAATGCGCATTTGTTTGGCAATATTTTTCACCTTTCGTCATTGTCGTGCAGGTGGTTCGATTGTGAAGCTCGCTGGTATTAATCGGCGCACCGCATTAAATAAACTCGTACCCAAATATTATTGACATGAGACTAATTGCAATCTGAAAGAAGATGCAAGTCTTTTCGTGTTTATTAGTACTGCTGAAATGATTTCTTGACGTGATGCTCGCTGGGCGCTGGTGTTTCCATGTGAACTTAATGATGCAACGTCTATTGCATTTGATACCGATTCGGCAAACAACATTGATGTAGAAAAGCAACTCAGGCAAACCACTTTTTCGCCAAAGCATTCGCTTCCTCTAAATGCTTCACCAAGCGTCTTACATTTCGTTACGGCAATGGAATGCTGACTGAAACAAAAAGCGAGTTCTCATCTGCTGCATATAAACTTAGTGTGCCATGGATATGACGATAGCATGCTATGGATCTGGTGCTATAATGCCACGGCTATGGCACTATGGAGCTATGGATATGGTGGTATAATACCATGGATGTTGCGCTACGATGGTATGGGCCTGGTTGTATCGCGTTATTAATATTGAGAAATTAAGCTATGTGGTGTTTGCAGTATAACGAATGCGTCATATAGCAGTCGATTTAATTGTCGTTCTTGTGCACACACATATATCGATTGTTCATATTTGTAAAACCGTCTTATCAAGCATTCCTGTATTTACAGCATGATTGCTGGTGTGCCGTATTTCCGTGCTACCTTCCTATGCATAACTATTTCAACCGGAGATTCGCGAGTACTAACGCATTAGGACTGCGTTATAGTCATTTTAGTTATCCAAACAGAAAGTAATCAGCACTATGTTTGACAAGAAAATAGGAAATATGTCGACAGAAGATTATTAGCTATGTATTGTTGCATGCTATATGGTATTGGTGTGCGAGGACCAAAACGCAGAGATGAGGAGACAAAAGATAGCATTACTTCATTCGTCCGAAAATGAATGGCCTTTGACTTTTACGTTCGAAGGCTAGGATAGATGTAGCGTGACTAGGGGTTGAGACAAGTTAATTATCAGCCAGTCTAGTTTACCAATCAGAGCGTACGTAGGGATGGGTATGAAATAAGAAGCAGTCGCTAGAATCATACTTTTACTGCACAATATATTTTCAACCGGTCTGACAACCCGTAACTTATGCACCAATGTCACAAATTCATATTTAAAAGAGAGTATAGATGGCATTATCCCAGTAAATGAGTTTCAATTAAATTTGACTTTGAATTTGCCTCAATTAGTTCCTTTTTAATGACTTGTTGATCCCATTGTTTAACGTTGTGGTTAGCTTTATTACTGTTCCTTATCATGTTAAGCTGATATGTGACGCGTGCGATTGTGGTATCCTTGGTGCAGATAACAGCTGAATCGGAGTTATCTGCAAACGCTAGAGCGATTGATGGAAAGCCCTTTAGAATATCCACAGCATCTGCAAAATGCATTTAGCTCTGAAGCATCAATGTATGACGCTAAATATATGTGTATATTTAAGGGCACCTGTTGGTCAATTCAACTCACGATTGATGCTTGGATACAAAGGCTGTCATGGATTATATAGCTTGCATAGCTATCAAATCAGCCCGTTGCTCTCATTCGTTGCTTACTTCTCTTTGTCAAATTAGCAATCGTACACAAGTGTAGTAAGAAGTCCAAAGTGTAGATGTTTGCTCTAAATATCGCGCATCGTTGTTCATCTGTTTGTCTGGCTTCAGCTACCAGATACATAAGAGACCTTTCATACATTACTGACTTCTGATCTCTTTGTTCTAAACAGTTCCCGTCTATTCGCTTTCAGTCGCTTTGATGTGACCATGCCATAAACAAACAAATTCATTGTGAAAGTCTCAATTCTACAGTTAGCTCGCCTGTGTTTACTAAAACTTTTGTTATCACTCTACATATAGCGGTAAAATTTATTTATGTGATATATGCTTTGCGTCATTTGAACAGAGCGAAGAGCCCATGATAGTAACAGTATTCTCTTAGATAGACGATTCCCAATGGATATGGCTGTTAGCTGAAGGGCTAAATGTGACTTAATTTTTTACAAACGCTCTGATGTGACCATGCCATAGCTCCAAATCGTGTGAAAGTCTCACATGATATAGCCTAAATATGAGCTGCTGTATGATACTAAAACATCTTTTTGTAAAGTTAATACACTCAACATTTACTGCGCTATTTATTTATAGTGAGCATATGCTTTGCGTGAAAGCATACAGATTAACGTGCTGATATGCTGAAGTCTCTCCAACACATTCTCGCTTTCCCAGGTGCGTAGGCAGTTAGCTGAAATGACCTCAGGTGACTTAATATTTAACTAATCAAGCAGAGGGAAAATATCAGCTCGGCTAATGCTAACCGTATTCAGCAGCGATGTTTGTAGCTACTGCGTAACATATGCATGCTGCTATATATATAGACACGAGGATAAGTAAAATATCGTACACTAAGCAATAAATCATTTACACACTAATGCCTCAAACAATGTGCAGCAAATTGTTAAAGAAGATATTGTGCTGACTATGTTGATAGATACCAAGAGTTTTTCTTGTAACTCTGAAACGCCCACATTCCGATCTCTTGCCAAAAGGAAGTCTTACTCAAACGCCCACATTCCAAAATTGCTTGCCTAAGTATTTTTACTCACTCGAAACGTTAGGTTAAAACACTAAACGTTGACTAAGTTATTTTGTTGGACGATAAATTATTCATAAAACAACCTGTATACAGCTTCCTTATCTGCATATGTGATAATGTGCTGAAGGCATATACCGGTAAACTTATTGTTTAGTTCGGCCATGCACATTATTACTGCAACACTATAATAAAGTGCTGCTGCTACAATATTTTGAATAGTGTTTAATACCTCAGTGTATAATTGTCAACTAGTGTGGTTACCCGAAATACTAATGACTTGCTCACATACATGTGCAAAAAATGTACGTCTTGTGATCTATTTACAGCCGATCATGGTTGACGAGCCAATAAATTTGTAACGTCAGAAACAAATACTCATAGGTAGGTTGGTTAATCATCATAACAACGTCACAGTATTGAGAATGAATGACATTATGCAATCTCACTGTTAGTGTGGCATCTGATGATTACAGCTGTAAGTTTCTATCACATTTAACCTTCCTATTCAACAGGTAAACATATTGACGAATCGTATTTCAAAGCTGTTGATGTTTAGAGTTCTGAACAAGTTGTTCTGTTTATCATCATATCAGGGTCAGCAAAGGAATCATCAGTATTCGATTCCCGATTTCCTATGATATACTTGGTGAGCAAAATATCAACGCAAAGAGCTTTTGAATCATCAACAGGGACTCTATATCTGTTCATACTATCAATATACGTCTAAAAACAGTGTGCTGTCTACTGCTGTCAAGTAAACACGCATAGCACAGTGGTTATTGCATCAGCATAGTTTTACAACACATGGTAGTCTTCTCTACAGCATATTTATTGCCCAGTGCGGCTGCGGATATTAATATTTCTCCCAAGACCTTTCGTAAACGAGTGATGTATGGCCTGTTCGAATTATTAATGTACCATTTAAAACTGCTTGGTTTTTTATTCATTTCGCTGTCTAGTCATGCTAGGATGATGCAAAGCGATGGCAAATGTCAATAAAGCTACCTGTAAAAACAAACCGAGCGCAGTGGTTATTGCATCAGCATGGTTGCTAACACATGACACTCAGCCAGGTTCTATGTCCGCATTTTGTTTCTCAGCACCATGCCATAGACACAAGGGTCATATGTATAACCCAGTAGGGCCATAGGTATTAATATTTCCCTGGCCGTTATGGCTGTTCGTATATCTTGCACTTGCATCCTACCCACCGTCAATATAAACAGCAATTAGTTTTCCTCAAAGACGCTCAAGATCTTTCATGAAAGTGTGGCCAGGGCAAGATGACATTCCGAGATTGGAACACAACATTTTCACACTATGTTAAAGGCATGGATACCATGCCTGAAACGTCTATTCTAGATTTTGCAGTGAAGTGACTTATACAGTTTTAAAGCTATAATTTTGCAGTGGCTACATCTATGTTTGCCTTTGCAGGTGTAGTTATGCAATGTTTACTCAAGGTAAGGTACATCTTCAATTTTGTTTAGATTCTTTAACTCAGACACTTCCCCGAAAGTTGTATTTTTGGTTTTCTACAGATATGTTTTACGTTGCATTTTGGTGGACAATGAAAATCACATAGTTGTGTGTGTGCTGTAAACCAACTATAGACTAACTAGATATCGTGGCTGTATATCTCTACTAATGAATGACATCTGGCAGCGTCATAAACATTCAGTACAGACAGCTGAATTCGTGCAATCATTTATCTGGAATAAAATGACTATTATCATTATCAATATGTTACAGGGAGAGAAAAAATGCCATTTCATGCTGACCGGTTGAAATACTGTATTCACTAACGCAGCTCTATCAATTATGTGGTTATTGCTGTTTTAAATTGTGCATGGTTACACACCGCCGTCATGTGCTAGTAGGCTTTTGCATTTTATACTGCATCTGATGTTGAAGGGGCATATTTCAACGTTTTCTATACGACTACACAAGCATCGGGTCGAATCCCATCCAATACTCTTTAGTCAGGCGTTCGACTGCGCAATGGTGATTGTAGTAATTATCCCAGTGGCATAGTTAAAGGCAAAACGCGGAATAGTGATGATCGGGATACGGAGTGAAAAGTTCCCTAGATTGGTTAAAAATGTTCCCAGACAAAAAGCGGCTGAAAACTGAAACATTAGTTTATGAATTAGAGAAACCTCAGCCTACGTCCTTTAGGAAGAAGATATTAGCGAATGAAACGGCATTGCTGGGTACCTAAAATAAGTAATCAGACGGATCATTTGAGTGCTGAGTGCTTTCCCATACTGTATTCCTAGTAATGATGTGATGAACAGTTATGATTTAATTCGTACTACGGTTGATTCAGATATTGATTTACTCGACCTCTTGCAAAATGATCCAACATTCACCCACATTAAACGGTTAATGCCACACTTTGCCGGTGATATATACTTGACATCGTATATCTGGGATGTCTCCAATAAATATGTGTTTTGGTTAGAGATTGTAATCTAAAAGGTTGGCTGTTAATGTAGCATGGATGCCTAGGCATTGTCGCACGCTGCGTGCCAAGTATTGCAAACAATCCTGATTCGTATGATAAAAGTGTAGTTTTATCGCACCAAACCGGTTTTGTACCTTACCTGGATGCCGAATTGCTGGAGTAAACATCGACTATAATCGAATTCAGTTGCTTTAACAATTCCGTATTACCTATGGGGTGAACACACAGAAGGCATGTGAGCGATCCTTCTCCCGCCATCCTGGACGGAAAGAGGACTCAACCGGGAGACTATTAATTAAAGGAGATGATAGAATATGCGCTGGTCTCTGTAATGTCACTACAATATCCGTCAGCAACATGAAGCATCAAAATGCCGGGCAATGCTGCATTGCCATCACGCACCAGCATGTCTCACCACCTAGCGACAATCTAGCCAGCTCGCATTATCACCGTGCTTTCGTTGATAGATGTGTCGGTTATGTGAACGTCAAGGCAAATAAACCAAGGGTGACTCATAATTTGCTTTGTGTCTTATTGTAAATTCTAGCAACGGACGGCAAACATACTTACTTGTGGCCGACCAGTACAGTAAGATACCTTGTGTGAAGACTGTGATTAAAGGCGCTGTGGATAAAGGCGCTAGATCTGCAGAGGAACTGTCCATGGTTTATGCCAGCGTTTATACAGTGACAATAAACCGCAGCGCGATTTTACGTTTTACGCGCAACACGCAGTCCTCACTATCACCAGCCTGGTGGTATTATTGAGTAGTTGGTACAGCTAATGAAACAGCTGGCCAAGAAGGCAAAATATACGGGAGTAAGCCAAAGCAAGGTCCAGCTGGCCTATCGGGGCTGCCTTCTTGGCAGCCACACTTGCGGCTCGGCGGAATTGATGTTCGGTCGCAAGATACTCGACAAGGTTAGAATTTAACTTTGAATTAGGATATTGACTGCGCACATAGGCATACCCCACGTTTCGCAGGAAAATATGACTAGATAAAACAAAAGCACAGAGCGCGGTCTTAGTGAAATGTTACCTGGAGTAAAAGTCTTTGTGCAAGATGGCAACATTTGGTTTTCTAGTACATTAAAATCTAAAAACTAAGCGCCCCGCTCTTACTTTATTCGCACTCCTGTGTAACCGTTGTGCGGAGAAAATGTAAAATTTCGTTGAAAACTCTGCAAATGTTGGCGACACGTTACCGTGAATGTCCTGACTTTTCTGGCTCGACTCATCCTCAGTGACGCCAAATGAATGAAAATAACGTCAAAGTTTATCAATGCAGAATTGTGATATTTTTGCTCATCACGTTAGATTGACATTGTTTTCACATTACAACTGTGATAGCTCGACATTTAGAAATTATTGTTCGATTTCCTTCATAGAAAAGGGGGATTTTTCGTTAGCATCATAACGTTAATAGGTTTTTGCACATGCGCAAGGCTCTCGCCACGTGGCATCGGTCACCTCGAATGTGGTTTAGCAAATAAACTACAAGTATAATTCACTACATCTCACATTTAAATAGTTGCAGAGATCCGCTGATGCACATAATGTATGAGTAGTGATTCGGTGCGATTCAACTCAATAACATGACAAGGAGCTTTTACCGGTGTTCCCGAAAGTTCGGTTATTTGAACAGCCTGCTTGTTATTTGTTATGCTGTTATTCTATGTTCAGTGGTGGTGCGCACTTTGTTTTGTTGAGATGCTTGTTATGGCCCTAACGTGAAATGTACATATACATACACATGCAAAAATACTGGGGTCATTTCTATTTGCATTTAGCCAGCAAGTAATGGCTTAGTAGTTTAGTGTGTTGCACAACCATTAAAGTTTATTTAGCTGCGGATGCTTCATTTTAACGAGCATTTAATATAAAAACTCCAAGTTAAGGGAAACATCTAACAATTAGGACATGGACCATGAATATCAACGACAATTTCAATTGCACATGATCTCCAAGTTACCTCTAGAGTAGGATATATCACGTAATAAGTACAAATCACATGGCCTACCGTATTATTTTCGTGCACAGGGTTTTCCAAGTTACCTCTAGATATAGGCTACAGCTGATAAGTACAAATCACTGGGCCTTCGAAGGGGTGGGTGCCGATATAGATTTACCCAGATGGACTATATCACGTGAGCAAAACTATTTCGTTAGGGTTTTTCGGTATTTAGCGTGGTTCCAGTCGATTAGATCTATGCTGTTAGTTTTTAGCGTGGTTCCAGTTTATCTATGTTAACACACATCTGCTGGCAATACAGAAGGCAGGCGTACGGTAGATATTTCCGAGAAGAGTTCGTCTAAGGATGCAGACGTGGTCTGTGAATAAAGGAAATACCAAGACAAAGATCAATGCTAAATGATATAACATTCAACCAATCAGGCCTATTATGTCTTTTGTTAACATTTTCTAACAGTCAAGGTTGTGTCTAACTGAAGTTCCTCTGTTCTGATGGAATGTAGCTCGATCAACAGCATAGGCAGTTTTATGTAGCACTAAGCTACACTCTCCTGGCTGGCATTCGATACATAGTTCACCAAGGGCATCTGACCACACGTGACTGTGGTCATAGCAAGACGATCGGTCGGTCATTAGAAGATATCGCTAAAGAAAGTGACTTTGCGTCGTGGGATCATAAGATAGCTGCCCAAAGCGACATGCCGAGTGTAGATTCTTCCAATATTTTTGCCTCAACTGACGATCGGAAAGACTCAAAATCCACTATCAGTGACCGTAAAGAAGCCCCGCATGATAGTGACTGTTATAGGGACATATGGAGTGAAAATATTTGCTTCGTTGTAGCCAGAGCCTTTAATCGTTCTTGGTTTTCACTTATCGTGTTCGACGAACTACCAATCGACGACTCTTCTTATTATTTAACAGAAAGGTATGCTTCAGTGCGTGGTATATGGCGCACGCGTATGCAAGAATAGCAACCTTACAGGCTTCAGCTGATAATTTATTTCTTGCATTCACATATGCATAAACCCCGGTTTGCATAAGGTCTTTTTCAGTTGGGTAGTACACAGTCGCATTACAGTCCTAAATGGAAGCACTTCGTGACGCCTGTCGCACATTTGGACTGCTTTGCAAGAACACGCTGTGCATTTGCAACAAGAATATCGTAGTGAGTCGCACATCGTTGACGATCCCGATGAGTGGGTTTGGTGCACAGCAAGACATATGGTACAAGATATGAAATGATTGTCAAACGTCCATAGTAAACAGTACCATGAACGTGTATCACCACAACCGCTTACAGCAATTCAACTACCCCATTATGCTACAAAACCCGCATCTCTGATAGAGCCACTAGTTTGGAATATCATGCTTAGAGTCAAAACCTTAATCTGATAAATGTAGATGCTGTACTCGAAATCTCAACGGCAACCGCCGGTATCGCCTGGGTCGATTGCGGTTTTAAGTTGGCGGAATGTGAAGGATGATATTGGTATGTTCGATAAACATGCTCTAAACTCGCTTCATTAGCCTTGCTGAACCCCACTGTCTGCCTCTAGTTTTCCCACAGGTACCTATCAACGTCGGCAGTTATGAGAGAGAAGCTTGCAACGGCTGTTCTTTCCTTAAATCATCCTTTACTGCTTGGGTTCATGGCAGAGCGTTGCGGTTAAATGTCTGACACTTATGGTCAGTGAAGCTAAACGTCTCCAGGCGACATTGTTTGTTTGGCAACGGGTACATATTTAAAGAGCACAGGAAGCTACTGTGAAAACCTTGAAGGGCGACTGCATACTTGGTCTGTCGCATAGTAGAGAATGTTAGGTTAGATGGCGAGTGAAGTTATACCGTATTATCGGTATATAATGCTCTGTTCTTGAAAGCCTGTAAGAATAATTACGCACGAAGCCTTTGCATAGGGTGATGATCATATCACAAGAGAGTCTTTTAATTAATTTATTTGGCCACCAATTTTGATCCCGGGACCTCTCAACTCTCCATCTACCACCTAAACAATTGGACCATTGAAAAACATCATTCTATGGTTGCATACCCTTCATATAACGTCTCTATTAGCAGAAACGGGTATCTTGAGACAGCAAACTTGTCTAAAACTTGTCTAACGTATTGGTGCAAGCAGCAATGTTTTCTGTGGAGTAAAACGGAAATAAGTTAGTTACAAGTCGCACACATTCCGAGTCGGTTGAGTAACAGAACAGTGGCTCCATTATTTAGTCGCTTTATTATGCAGTAGTTGAATGGGTGAGGGCATGTTTGACTTGAATGATACACAGTCACACTTACTTCATTGTGCAGCTGTACCTTAATAGGGTGGTGCGTGTGAGTGTGAGTCTTCGTCTGGAAGCCTCATTGTTTATGCGAAGTGGTTGCACACAATGCGTTGGTGTATATACAAGTATAATGCATACTAATGTAGTATGCCGGCGAATAATGAATTCATTCCTTAAAATTGAAACATTACCTCTATTTTGGAACAGTAACGCTTAGCAAATAATACATATAGTCCTTAGCCATAACAAAACACTAAGAGGTATCGGACCGAAATTCGCCTAACTAAGACTTGCTCGAAGCGGTACTTTAATGAGCGTTTAGAAATTCCCACGGAACAGTAAACGGCATGGCTCTTAATTGATCTCTTTAAATTATTTTCCAGCCAGCCAAGATGAACAGTCGGGACGAATTTCATATTTTTGACGGGACGGAAACTTTTACTCGAATATGGCACACGGTAGACGCTTTAATACATTCGAAGTTTAAAACGGATAATGTGTGAGCGATGATACAAGAAAACGGTAGAGCTGCGCATGTGCAGTCGCTGGTTCAGGTCGCTGATTATTCGAATATTTTTGTAAACCAAATTTGTGTGCGTTTTACGATGCACTTATATTGATGAACGATCGATGATTTGGCGTTCTCAATGGCATGACTGAGTCATTATGCTTCTAAACCCCCTACAATACATAACTTAAGTTCGTGCTTCTGATCATTAAACTTTAAGCTTTGGTCAAAGAAAACTGCATCGACGTCTCACTACCAAATTTCTGGGGCCGTATCCATAAAGAATCTTAACTTGAGTCGTCTTAACTTGAGTCGGCGTGCTAAGCTGAGTCCGCGAACTCAGGCGTATCCACAAAACAAATTGTTAGCGAACTCAGCTGAGACCGCCAGCTCAAGGCTGGCAAACAGCCAAAAACGATTAGTGGCTATAGTTTCACTCATGTACCTTCGCGATCATAGTTTGTCTCTGTGTTCATTAGACAGAAAATGGAATAAAGTGGCAAAGAATGGTCGATTTAGACGGAAGAATGGAAGTGGTCTAGTCTGACTATTTTATATAATAAAGTCTAGACCTAGTAGGGTCCAGTAGTCTACTGTCGTTATCAACTTATTGTTTATCAAAACAAATTAAAAAGGAATAGTCTTTAAACCGGTTGTTTATGAATATGTCACTCACCTTTATTCAATCCGACTGTATAATATTTTATGGTATCAAGTATAATTTACGGTGATATCAGGTATAATATACGAATTTCAATATATTCTCAGCAATCTACGGCACTGTAAATGTAATGATTGTTATCCATGAACATGACCACAACGCCAGCGGCACGATGAACCATTGTTTCTTATGGAGACGATTTGCAAACTGGCTAGCTCTTATAATCGGCAATATAATCACGGCTAATCCACACGATTGGGAAATAATTCCATCGACCATGCTTGCACTAATAACATTATAATTCCGCGATGAATACAAACAATCCTTGTTGTTTTTTGTTGTTTGACAGTCCGTTGGAATTCGCGCGTTACTGGGTCACTGCGCGTCATTAGACTATGACGTGTCGTTGTATTTGACGTATAAAGCGGAGGTTTTTTTATCGCAAAATAACCCTTGTCGTTGGTGTGCTTTGGGGGCACTTTCAATATCTGCCATTTTATCATGAAGTGGATTTATATACTTGTAGGCTTGGCACCTGCTTTTCTTATATTCAATCATACGAAATGTGAATCTTGGCGCCGTTGTTTTGATTAATGAAGTTTAAGAAATTTATCTGTAACATGACCAATCGTGAATGGATATTCTATTCACATGGAAACTCCCATCCACTCAGATTATCCCGCAAAACACTCCTAATTCGGAGCTAGACTGCTGCAAGCTGCCTCGCTCTCTAGGAAACAACAGCCTCTCCTAAGCGACCCGATTGTTTGTGAGGAATTCCCCGCTTCGTTTTTACGAAAACAACTTGCTGCGTAAATAATTCAAATAACCCGATAAAAATTGGTGTGTCATACGAAACGAACGGCTGATTATGTTTTGGTTCATTTTAAGAACATACATGTTCTTATTTAGATCTGTAAAAGCATTTCTCTGGAAACATTACCGTTGGACCGCCATTTTTAAGTTTGAGCTAGCGAACTAAAGTCAGCTACCTTGCTGACTCAGAGTTGAGCACGCTAGAAGACTTAAGATTCTTTTTGGATACTGATAAGACGGCCAGCTCAGCTTGCCGTCTCAAAAACCTGAGTTTGCGGACTTAAGTTTCTTTAAGGATACGGCCCCTGATGGTGTTTTACTAAGATCAATAGCTGATTTAGCCATTATCTGGATTTTAACGGGCATGCAAAGTCAATATAAACATTGTATTTTTAAGATGCTCCGCCATCAACTGTTTTACCGGTGCTTGTCGATGGGAAGGATATTTATTGCGCAAATGGTACCTTTGAGTACAGATTGACCGAACATTGACTGATAAACAGGAAAATCCAACCTCAATGACTTCTTCACTAGTCGAGAGTGCATGGCGCAAAATGGAAATTTATTGGAGACATATGCGTATGTTCTTAGAAAATGAAGAAAATTGCATTGCAAAATATTGCGATCTACATACAGAATACCAAATAATCACCCCTAACCTACCACTAGGGTACCACGTGCCATACAATACCGTATGACGTGACTCTACAGCAGATGATCAACTGTGATATAGCAGACATCTGCACCCTGATAATGCTTCTCAAGTTTCACGTGTTGAAGATAGCCTCAACTGTTAGGGTCGGATGTAGGGTATGAGGTTTGGGCCATGTTTATGCAGCAGGCAGACAGGCTCATAACTTTAACATATTGTAGCGATGTGCAGGTAAAAACAATATGAATTCACGATATCTAACAAAAACGATCATTGATGTGATTAGCGCATCCGTACCTGTTTGTAGGTATACCCCACTTGAGCCTAGGTTGTTCAAGTGATTACATGTGCGAATGACTACATAAAGAGCAAGGAGAGGTATTCAAATTGGAAGAGACAAAGACAAAAACACTTTTTTCCAGGTTAACTATTATAACAATACAAACAAGGGTCAAACATGTATTACCTTCTGTTTCCAGCAACATAGCTCTTCATTTGCACCATTACTTGATACATCTGATGCTGCTGATGTCACAAAAGGCCACACACTTGCATCTGTCTTGCAAACGCATGACGCCAGCTAGTAATGAAGATATCGCACCACCTGAAAAACTTAAAAATTCAGTTGACATACAGGTAAAACACATAGATTGTGAGGCAAGCATGGCTGATCCGGCGAGTCCAAGATAAATCGGTTACTCAGATATCGAAATGTAAGCAAAATATTGAGGGCACAAGTGACTATAACGGAGGTATTTGAAGGTGAATAATAATGGACTCGCAATGTAAAGCAGGTGGAAGCCTATTGATGCATTGATTTATTCGAACAAGTTCCATTTCACCACGAAAGATAACTAGCCGTGCTAAATGTTACGCTAACGAGCACATGGCCAACGCATTGATAATTGAGATATGAATGTTTTTGTCTATCTCACATACACAGACCAAACGTATAATACATTGCTGAATTTATCGAATGTTTGATAATTGTTGTATTATTGGATCGTATTGTTACTGCGCTTAGTCCGACTGTGAGCTGTTAACTTCGTAAATTAAGATGTAGCTCTATGTGTGTCTCTATGTGCAATACCCCTATGCGTCTCGTCTGTCCAATTATAAAACATGGTGCATTATTCCTCCTTAAAAGACAGAGGTAATATAAGTGTAACAAGTGTAGACAGTCTGTAGCCAAATGGAGACCCAACTTTCCACCGAGTAATTTAGATGGGTTTCACAACTCATTGAGCCAATGATATCTTCCAGCATTATATTTGTATGAATCAAATGCTGGCTTTTTAATCATATCGTTTAGGTCGATAATCACGAACGAACAGTCATTAATTATGATTTGAAGCCTATTGATGTTACGGTAAGTGAAGATATATTTATTTTTTTGATAATCCGCTTGGAACTCTTATAGCTCTGTACTTAAAGTATCGGTTTGGGGAAGCATTACATTTTATGTTGATCACTGCATTACATCATCGCCAGAAGTTGCTACGATGTTTTCGGTACATTAAGATGCTAAGACCTATTCACAAATATTTAAATGTACTTTCATACCAATTCTCATTGCTAATTGATTTAGTATAACCCGAATGACTGCATCAAATGACGCAAGGGAATCTGCCGGTGGATATTAATGTACTGTTCGTACATAGCTAATTAACCAATTCACAGTAAACGAATTGCCAACCAGTATACCAGATCCTAGAGCATTTGTAGCATATGTTATATACCTGTCAATTGTCAGGCACGAGTAATGTATGAACTATTTCATTTGTGTTAGGCGCGGAAAAGTAATATTTACACCTCCTTATTTCAATGTGTGGGACTGTATAGGATGAATATTTGTCACATTTAATGGTTGGAGTGGTAGGTTTTTGACTAAAATTCATAGATGCCATTGATCTGTCGAATATCCCATAATATGAAACTGTATAGAACTCGTGCGTCTGTCTGTGCGCATAAGACAAATACATCTTGTAACAGCGTCGGTTAGCTTCCCCAAGCGACTTGCCAATAGCTGTTTAATCATATTACTTTGTCACAGCTAGCGATCGTAAAGGCTCCATATGAGTCTGCATCAGCCATTTTCTGGGTGGTTAGATTGCTCCGCGTGTGACTGATCGAAGCAGCAGCAGGGTTATATGGGAAATCATAAAAGCGCCGTAGTTCTGGTTCAAAATCATCCCATCCTATATATTTTTATTATTGTGTTCGTAGGCTTTTAACTATCAAATTTTTGTGTGCACGTGAAGCGTAACTACATGGCGAAGTGCTATTCTAGCTGTTAAAGCATATATTTAGCTGCTACGTGTGTATAATGTAATAAACGAAAAATAAAGGAATATTGCAATTCTAACCTCATAATAACAGGCTTCAAAGCAATATGGGCATGCAGACATGGGACGCACGTATTAGCGGGGCGTCATCCTAATTAACCGTGACCCTTACTTCAATTACTTGTGTCTTTAACAGAACTATTCTGCATGGTATCTATGTGCTTGAACCTCACTGAGATCGATGGGATGCAAAACAGTATCGTAACTCACACGCTGTAAGCAATCTCTGCATCTGCCGCTCCCATGCATAACCTTGTATTTTAGGTTAGCTTTCAATAATTGTCCCGGTAGACAAGCATATAGCAACACCACCGGGCCGTGTTGGTCAGTTTAATTAACTGTAAATACGGTTAAAAGGGATATTGATTTACAAAATAACTCACTTACTGCAGCAACATCTGATAACCGCTCTTCCTGAGTGTCTATCAGACTTCAACTTTGAATGTTCCAATTTTCAGACAAATTTGTAAAAGTCATCGCAAAACCACAGTAATTTGACCGCCTAAAACCTGTACCGTATATAAGTACTGGATGAGTGCGCTAATGTGGTGCATACGTGGACCATCATGAGCTTAGGCGACGCCGAGACAATCTACATGTGACTGATTCTATGCTTGCATTCATTCAATTGACGTTGGCTGCGCGTATGTGTTACAGATATCAAGAACATGTCCATATTGCATAAAAGATAATACAACCATGCTATTGATCTAATTGTTGGTGATTATTGCTAAAAAGCTAAAACAGATAATCCTTAGTTGTTGCAACTGGTAGATGGGTAAGCAAATGTTCATGAAGAGCTAGACACAAATACATTTTTCCTTTTTCGCGTTCTAAACTTTTCAACACATCAATGAATGTTCGCCAGACATGAAGCTACAAGGTAATTGAATAATCCTAGAAGTCGCTTTAGCACGAGTTGTACTGCAATGTTCAGCAGTGACAAAGCCAGTGTTTAAGCGTACAAGAAATGTCACATTTCTGTTGTGGGCTCTTGCAAATAAATTTTCAAAATCGAATAATCTGTTTGCTTACATGATCATGTATGACCTCTGTTATAAGTTATACACAGTGCCCAATTTTGTGTATATTTGACCTTGGTAAAGGTTTATTTTGCAATAAAGGTTGCATGGCGTAAATGCAACGGACGTATTGTGTGCCATTAAAGTGATGAAATTATTGATGATAGGACTTTACAATGGTTACTGGTTAAATAAAGTTGATTCAAGAATGCATAGCATATAAATATTCGTACCCTAAATATAATGAAGGCGATTTTATACTGCAGAAAGAGCAATTCATTCATTCTGAATACTGCATTTACATGGTTGATATGCAAGCTCCTTCCATTCCATACAATAAGCCGCAGGGCTCTGCCAAAAAACAACAACAGTGAATGATGATTCAAGGAGAGAGCAACCATGCTACACCGCTTCCCCATCAATTATGACTCTGAAGGATAGATGGGAGAAGGAGGAGAAGCTGCCAGCCTAATGAAGCGAGTTGGCAGAATGTTAATCAATCGTAAAAATAGCATCCTGCATCTTCCACCATCTTCTAATCGCAATTAACACCATCAATATTCAAAATTACAGCTTAAGCTAATGTAGGTAGTATCGGCAAATCGCAATTAACACCATCAATATTCAAAATTACAGCTTAAGCTAATGTAGGTAGTATCGGCAAATCGCAATTAACACCATCAATATTCAAAATTACAGCTTAAGCTAATGTAGGTAGTATCGGCAAATCGCAGATGCGGATTTCCAAATGGCTGTCCAGATTGTTGACTCAGAGTGCCGAAATGAAAATTCCACAAATGGGGTTAATCTTCGCTACTGCAATGCCGTTCTAGCACCTGCTGCTAATTCGATACCCTGTCTCACTGCATATCTTTTCTAAAGTAAAGAGACTTTCAGTAGCAGCCGCCCGTTCGTCGCTTAATATCCGTATGGTACACCTTGTGTATTGTAATAGCCTTAGCACGTCGGTGGCTAATTAACATCAACGCTTCACCTCATCATTTTCAGCTTCATCTCACCTGCACGGAGCCTTGATGCTCTAGACCTACACACAACGGTTTTTATATGAACCAGTAAACGAAACACATAGCCACCACTTCTTCATTCTGTCTCGACGTGTATAAGCAGCACGTGTTATTGGAGGAACAACCTACATAACGATGTTAATTACGTTAGGATTCGTTTTGAATTCAGTTGACGATAAGGGCAACTTCCCCTGGACTTGTTAAGACAACGCTTTATGAAAAACAAAATCATCCGATTAAATCACGACAAAAGCTACTTCGATTTAATTGATCTTATGCCTACGAAAGCTTGCACAGTTTCCCTGCCAGGAATCGTGGTACACTTTCCTGCAATCTATTTACAACAAATAAAACTTTGATCTTTGAAATGTTCCTGTTGTTTTTTTTATTCGTGAATGTCTGAGCAATTACCATTGCATGACGGAACCTGGCGATCATTTGCCAGGAACCCTAACAGTGAAGGATGATTCCAGAATAAACAACCATGATACAGTGCTCTTACATAAATCAAAACGTTGGCGGTTGTGATGGGACAACGAGGAGCCCTAAGTGGTGTGCTGCAAAGATAATCAAGCAAAGAAATATTATCCCACACCTTCCACTATCTTCAAATCTATCAAACAATCAGTTGCAGAGAAAAGTATTATTGTAGCTCAGGCTGAGTTGCACGTAACGACAACAAGCAAAAAAGCGCGGAAAACTTACACGTAGATTCGAGGCTTAAGCTGGTATAATTTGTAGATATCATTGTCGGTAGCGATCAGCGCAACTCTGTCAACAACATCAACCGCAGCTTAAGTGACATAGATATTGCCTCGGCCAAATTCCTAGTTAGACAACAGCAGACATCCGTGAAAAAGTGAATTACTGATTTTCATCTGCCATCCTCTGGTTGCAGCTGTTAAGAATTAAGATTCCTAAATTGTAACAGTGCTGCCTGCTCCTACTCTGCTATATACCTCATCTTGTGGCCAAGCTTAGATCTAAGATACCGCCGATAAACTGAGTCAGGGAACACCTGTTTTCGTTATTGCTAGCGGATCGAGTGTTCTCCTAGCTGAGCTGGAATCACGTTGTGCTGGTTTCTAGATAGTTGCACCGCACACGTAGCCAATCGGTTAATGCTTTCCCGCCACAATGAAGGCGGTAGTTTTGTACAATGGGCAGCAGCAGCGACATTCTCTTGGGATATATCGCAATAGACTTATTGCCCAGTATATAGTTCATGCTCTCATCTGCAGCTGAAATACAGTCTTGTATTGCTTGGCTTAATTCCTGGACTGAATATGTCGATTGTCACGTATACCCTGGAATCGACTCTAAAATGGCATTGAATCCTTCAGGGCATCACTGCTCTCTAGTTTTGTGCTTGCACAAAATATCGACCCTGTTAGTCACCTTAGGTGATGATCGCATGGGTCATAACTGATTAAGCGTATGGTTGTTTTATGGATACAATATATTAACAGAACCGGCTGTCTTCATCAGATTCATTTGTATGGCACAGCTTTCCACTCGTTCCATGGTACTTGAATGAAGGCGGTGTGCATACTTAAATCTTGGGCCTAACCAAAGTTCACATCGACCATGCCTAACAATACAAAACACAACTAATCAGCTGTTTATCTCGAACCAGTGAAGCCATAATAGTGACTGCCGTGAAAAACCCCGAACCAATCGCTAGGAAAAGGTGAACAATTTCCTAAATCAGCTTCCGTTTAAGGCTGTAACTGACACGACGCTACATCAGTAGTAGACACAGTCCATCAAAGTAAAGGACACCCCATCCCCGGCTGTTTTGGCAATGCGTATTTTGGAGAAAACAATATGATTTGACCATTACTACACTTCCGACGAACAGATATAGGTCGTTGTTATTGATATTTATAGTCACACAACGCACTTATACCGCAAGTGATGGTCGAGTTTTCCCCGTGACACCGCAAAGAGGGCTGGTGAAGTGTAGATGGTTTTTTTATGCCGAATGAATCAAGAAATTGTAGGGCCAGAAGCTGACGGCACTGTTCCAACTAGGCATTTCATAATGTTAGCAGATTCCACAAAAAGAAAACCCAGGGCCTATGTCGTATGTAAACTCGTTGCCAGTATAATTAATTTGACCCAAAACATGTGGTTGTTTAAACTTGAATCCCCATTGTACGGAAGGAGTGTATGTCAACACCTCGGGCATTTTATGCCAATATTCCAGGCGCTAGCCTACTCTGCTCTACACTGATGCCAAAGCCAAGCTCTTATCAGCCTCTGCATATCTATAGATATACTAAAATTACGTTAATTTTGTGATTTGTGCTGTGATTTAAAAACATTACTTCTTCATATAATGACCATCGCACGTTCCATTAACTTACCGGTCCCATAATCTGCACAAGCCTCTGATGCTATCAGTGTCATATTAGAACTTCAACCAACTCAGATATGGTGGCATTGCCGCCGTTACAATTGTAATGCTCGTTATACTAGCCACCATGTACAACCTTATGACATACACTACTTTAATGACGTATGCTTCGCGCCATGACACAACACCAAGAAGGTGCCGATGGTATGGTAGGCACACATTGCGTGGCAAAAGTTAACTGGCTAGCATTCGATGCCGATTCACTAACGGTCGTTTCGGTTAGTGGGTATCCCTTAAGAAAGTTTCACGTGGCCATATTATACCGTATTTCAAGACACATAGGCACCACTTTGAAAGTTAAGAAAATGGTTTCATAAAATGACTATTTTTACTATTCATCTGTGAGGTATGTTTTGCCTCTCTATCATTCGGCAGAGTGTATATGAATCCATGTAAGCTGCCTGTGTGATTAACCATTTTGCGTCGTGGGATCAAAGGATAACAGCCCCAATTGACTGGCGATCGAAAAGGCTCTGGTCCGGCCGCAGTATCTATCTTCAGCGACCGTAAAGAATCCCCGCGTGATAGTGGTTGTAATAGTCACATATGAAATGTAAAAATAACATTTTCTGAATCAAACTATTTGTTTCTTTGCAGACATAGCGTTTAACCAGTCTTGTTTTTCACTTTCGTGTTCATATTATCCATAATTCGATGACTCTTCAAATTATATAACAGAAAGGAGTGATTCAGTGTGTTGAATATTACGTACGCGTGTGTAAGACTTGACTGCAAACAGCTGCAGTGTGGATGCTATTAAAGTACATATTCATGTACTCTGTGTACAAACAATCAAACTTGACGTAGACCTGTACAACTAAAATGAGCCTTTTGCGTATAACTTATTTCTTGTGTTCACATATGAATAAAACCCGGATTGCATAAGGGCTATTCAATTAGGTAGCAAACGTGTCGCACTACAGTCCTGAAATGCTTCTATTCAGGACGCCTGTCGTATAATTGGACTGCTCTGTAAGAACACGATGTTTATTCATAACATAAACATCACACAGTCACACTTAACTGACAATCACAATGAGTGGATTGATGCACTTGGGAAACATATGGTTCTAGAACTGAAATGATCGACAAACGGCCATTGTGACCAATACAACAACGCTTATAACCACAACTGTTTTAGATAGAATTGTATCATATTCTGCGTAATATGCTCGATATAGCACATCATTAGAATGAAGAATATATAGCCATTGGTATGGAATGCCCATACAATGTGTCCAAGATCCAATTCAGATATCACATAAATGATGCTACAAAATCCGCATCTCCAAATATACGCAAAACGAAATGTTGAAAACTGCGACACTACACTGGTGACAGAAAAATTATATCCACGTCAAAGTTTTATCTGGGTCGCCAGGCTTTCTACAAATGTATGCTGTCATTGCACCAGGCTCTTTAACCGTCGAATTTTGAAGCTACAACGAATCGGTTTAATCATTGTTCATGTCACGCCTAACACTCACGCAAAAAAAGAGAACATGATCCTTGGCATGCTCGAGTGTAACTTAGTAGTATAGCTGTCATCCTTGTGTTTGTTGTAGACACTACGGATTATTCCGATATGTTCTACCTGTGTTTGATTTCGAGTGGATTAAAGGTGCTGAATATTCGTCAAATGATTAGCAGAACGTACTTTTAACGTCGCTGTACATGCTTAAGTATCCGGTTCATTGTGGGGTAACATAGAAAAGCGAAAAGCATTAATGGTTTGTACAATCATTGCAATTTCAGCATTGCTTCACACGGACCACGTTTTCTCTGCTTTTCACCTTTGGAACACTCCATGGTAACTACTCTCATCCTGTCAGAATCGCCACCCAACAACCAAGACCCTTCTCAACTACCTTACTAAACAGCCTCAGTAGGAAAGCAAGCATAGCCTACATTACAGCTCTAAACTGACACTTACAAGGTATTTTCGCAGTGTGTGAGGGTGTTATCTGTGTATATAATGGTACAAAGGGTTATCCTTTAACGCCGACGCAGTAGACATTCTACACAATATGCTTTATCCGGGCGTCGTAGTTCTTCCCGAATGCTTCACAGCGCCATGTACACATATGATTACTTTAAATTCTAGCTAGCAATTCCCCCATGTATTATGGCTATTATATAATTTCAGACTGAAAGACGTCAGTAATACGCACGAATACTATGCAACGGCTGCTATGAAGAACTTATAATGCCTGTTTGTTCTTTAGACAACTGATTATTTCCCATCGCACATTTTTTGTGTTTGTGTACGTGCCATCATATCGGCGTTGAATTACAGTTGATTACGATTTAAGTAAAAAACATTTCATCAAAATGGTTCTGCTTGCAGACTATTTATTATGGCGGAGCAATTATTCTTCCTGTAATTTTGTGTGTGGACAAATAAAATAGCTCCCATCATAGCCGACATTATATACGCTCTTCGTATACCAACAAAAATAGTTCACATCATTAATGCATCAGGTCATTCGGATGCAGATGAGAGTAAGCAATATCACCCGGCTTTGAGCGACAAATGCACAACGGGATCGGAGAATTAATGTAATGTTAAGTCTGGAGAATTCAGACCAGCACTGCAGCAAGGCAGTGTTTCCAATAAGCAGTAGGTGCTAGAGCATTATTGATATAGGGATGATTCACACCATAATGCACCCTGCTTAACGACGGGTCACCCAATATTCTAGTTTGCTGTCCTGAGACGAAGTGGGTAAATTGCTGTAACGTTCCAAATACTTCATTGAATATGCAGTACATTGTTACATGCGCTCACTGCACTCACCCCCCCCCCCCCCGCCACACACACACACAAAGCCCCAGGCGTACCACCAGAGAGAGACTATTTTGTGACAGTGTATCCAAGTCAGCAGTCCGCGCCATTTGAACCTTCCTGCCATGTGTGGACTGAAAAACCTATCTGTCGAATGCAGATGCTATGCGTGATAGCTCAAACGACAATCGCCAGTATCGTCAGGGTCGACTGCGGAGTAGAGTGGAGGAAAGAGTAGGATGATATTGATCTGCTCAATAAACACGCTCCAAACTCGCCTATTAGCCTTGCAGTATGCCTATAATTGCCCCACATGGTAACTATCAACGTCGGCAGTTATGAGTGCGTAACTTGCAACGACTTTTCTCTCCTTAAATCATCCTGCTGGGGTTATCATTTACTGCCGGGGTTCATGGCAGAGTGTTGCGGTCCATTGTCTGCCGCTTACGTTCAGTGACGCTAAATGTAGCCAGGTGATTGTGTTTGCACGGCAGCCGGTGCATGTTTAAAGAGCACTCGCTTTTGTAGGGTTTATGAGAAGTTACTGTGTAAAACTTGAAGGGCTAGCACATAGTAGAGTAGGTTTTGCGGGGTGGAGAGTACCCATATTCATCACAGATATGTGTTGACCGTATTCATTGATCATTAGCGTTTTAGCGTGGACTAACTGGAACAAAAAACATGAGCAACATTACTAGAATATTTGATGTTAAAAGGTATGAATCATATTGGTTTTGTCATTAGTGTGGACATATTTACGGCGGAATATAAGAATTGATTTAAATACATGCTCATGATTTCCCGATTGAATGATATTTGATTTGACCCGAACCTCCACCGAATCAACAAGCTGCATTGTCGGTTGATGGGGTGCCTTGTGCAGACGTATGATTTTATTAAGTAATACTGTAATATTCATTCTTGCTTACTTTGAATGGCAATATCAGGACAAAGCATATACTAAAAACATTGATGCAGCATCAATTTAATCATCGTTAACTCACTCGCTCTCTCTCTCTTTCACTCTCTCTGTATTTCTGTCTGTTTGTCTGTCTGTCTGTGTGTGTGTGTGTGTGTGTGTCTCTCTCTCTCTCTCTCTCTCTCTCTCTCTCTCTCTCTCTCTCTATATCTATATATATATATATATATATATATATATATATATATATATATATATATTATATATATATATATATATATATATATATATATATATATATATATATATATATATATATATATATATATATATATATATATATATATTTATTTAGGTCATTACAACTAAAACTCTCAGTCGTAATAGATTACTCAGAACAACCACAAATGAAATGAGATCATCAGCAACATTAGAAGATTAACAACAAGCACACTAGAACTACACTGAACACAACAATTATTTAAAACTAGAGCTCAATTCATCCATGTAAACACTGAACAGATAGGTTGACAATATGCCTCCCTGTCTTATCCCATTAAACACACCAAATCAGCCAGATATAGCTCTGCCCCATCTGACACACACATCTGATTGGAGTACCATGCAACCAGCCATTCTAACAGTATATCCAGGGAGACATTTGTTCAACAAGCTTCCCCCACCACCATAATCTTCGGCGCAGAAGCCCTATATACTGGTGTGGATGTATGATAGAATAGTCCTTGTACATCTGCCCTAGAGGGCTTTCAATGAACTAATTAAACAAATGTCAATATTTGATTTTTCGGAAATCTACACATACAACAGCACTTAAAACAAATAAGAGCACAAATTTGCACTTGTGGGAAAATGTCAATGTCTTGTGTCTCTCATTATGGTCCCTTAACTTACAGTTAGCTTCTCTCAGGGAATGATGCAACCTGATGTTCACCATAGTACATATAACAGAAACATGACACCTGCATGAATCACATTGGAGTTTCTCTAATGAGACCTCTTTAGCTAGAATGCTTACATTCCTGGCTTTACTGTATAATACTGTGTCAATGAATTTGCGGAAATGTTCCTTAAGCCTGCATAATGCATCTACTAGTGATTTGCTAAGGAACACGAGCCCTTCCTTTGCACTTTGGTACTTCTTCTGGTCATGTATATCATTGTCTACAGAAATTTTGTTTCTGCACACAACTAAATTTCCGGGCCATATAGCCAGAAACATATTCTAGAGCATTCACTTCCTGGATGGAAAGACATTTGTCAATTCAAACAGTTAATTGCAGTTGGTTTGCTGCTGCGCGTCCAGTAGCTTCCACAAAAGTAGGGGGCGCTGTCCACGCGGTGTCACGGAATTTGTCGGGCGAGCTGCCGAGTCGAGTATCTTATTATAGCAAGATATTTGCTAATAGTGCATATAAACGTTCTTTATATGCTCTTACAACAAACTATGATACAACTTACGTGTGTGCAGCTTCATGACTAACTAAATATGGAATAAATTCTGTTGGCAGCTTGCTGTGCTTTAACAATTTTCAAAAACGTCGTAGTCCCACTGGTTGTCTCCGGAAGTATAAGTTGTCATCATTGGAAATGGAACCCTTGACCTTTGGATCAATTAGCTTGCGGTAAATGCATTGTTAGTACTGGGAGTAGCCTTTGAATCAAGAAAGCATGGTGGTCAGATTCTACAGTAGCACTTATAAAAAGTATAAAATGGGCTGATTACTTATACGAATATTTAAACACCAAGCCTTGACACCGAGTGCTGATCGTGTCGCAAGATAGTCTTGATTTATTTATTTGATTTCACCCGCCACCAATTACAAGCCAACACCATCTCAACTCTCCGCCTAGCAGTCTGACATCATAGGTACTTATGGGCATTGATTACAGTTGCAGTTAAATCACTACGTTTAACAAAAGGGTAATTCAACGGTGAAAGGCAAAGTCTACAGCAGAGGTTAGCGAAATGATTAATTGTATGCCAAATGGAGTATAACTATCTCCGTACAGGCTTGCAATGTAAGTGCATTGATACGTCAAGGCCATCAGCTATACGGCTAGAACGATATTTTTCATTTTATCATATTGGAGAGAACAATATATAGAAATCCAACCTACCATAACACCGTTCATATGAGCGCATTCAGGTAACACACTAACGTAACTGTGTAATCCTATCAACGTGTAGCCGATTTACTCAGGCTTTTTCTTTTAGTACAATTTTGAATCATAATTCTGGGATTGTATACCTTGTATACAACGTCTTTAGTGTCAATAATGGGAATCCTGAGACAGCAAGCTTCTCTAACTGTTGCTCACATATGACGTCCATTTAGCATGCATGCATGCATACCATCTTTGATGGCAAACCTCTCATTCTATCAGGCAATTATGTACACCGATATCAATAATTATTTTGAACTCTAAATCCCATCAGCGATAACCAATTGTAGGTAACGTGAAAGGACTGTATCTGTTTGCCGTAAAAAACGGTTACAATATTGAGCTCATTTGTAATGGTAAATCCGATATGCGGATATCGTTGTGCACTCATGCTCAGATTATATCCATCAACAAGTGCCAAGCAAACATTGACATTGCCGCTTGAAATGCCACTTCTTCAGATTTATATAGGAAAATATAAAGACTCTGGTACCATGTTTCCTTTGAGCTTGGCGCATGTATCGCAATCACTGGAATTACCTGCATTCTGTATCAAAGCTATGTCTGTTTGATCTGTATAAATCTCCCGATGGCCTATTGATTTAATGAGGATTTCAATATATACAACAATTGAATATTAAAAATGGCTGGTGCAGCAAACAATCATGTGCCGTTGCATTAGTGTAACTTGTCTAATGGTTTGGGCTTATACAACATAAATAGCCGCTGCTACAATATATCTTACTTTTCAACAACATAAGTATAATTCCTTCCTTCCGACATATGCTGTATGACAAAGCGGGTTGCACTGCTAAAGATTATCGAAAAGCAGCGGACATGGTCAGAGAGTACTCTCGGATGGAAGTGCTGCAGTAAACGATTGAACGATTCAATCGACGCGATTATACGAATTATAAACTATCACCCAAGAGTTGGTTTATCAATCAAATTTTTTTCAAACAATTACCTCAATACATAATATCGTCCGTACATCCCATTTATACGTGTGGGATATGTTAATATTCATAAATGTGATTTGCAAAGTGCAACACTTCAATGTGTAGTTTGATGGACCTTCAGCAGGACCATGAATATTTACAATTGAAGCCTGGGCAACATCGCATTAAACAATATATTACCCTGAGTAATACAAAGCAGTTATATTGACCATAGCTGTTAGATGACCGTGTGTGCAAACTGTATTGAGCCAGGTCCCGCTCTTGCTTTAACAATATGATAAAGTGAAGATCAAATACAACAAACCCAATCAGACATTTTAATAATAAATCAGGTTTATTTGGTCACCGTCATGTCATGTAAAATAAATTGACGACAAAATCTTGCACATATTTGCGCCGTTGAAAGCTGTTGTGGATATATATATTGTTGTGTTAAGCAAGTAAATTAACTTTGAATATAAGCCCGCATCTTCATCGTGTTTTTCAAGCAACATGTCTACTTATAAGTTTAACATTTGTGCCGCTATTAACTGTTAATCTTATTCGCTGTGCAGTAAGCCAACTTTGCAAGAGTGCATGACGGATGTGATTGGCAATAGTGATATATTATTTCATTGCTAATGATCATACGACAAAAGGTTTGGCGTTTGCAGGTTAAATGACTCCATGATGCAGATTGGCAATATGTCGGCAGAATATGAATCCGTAAAACTTCACCACCAAAGTATGATTAAACGGTCGTACATAACTGAGGGAAAGATATGCCGATAAACTAGCGTGTTTTCGTTGATGAGGAGTGTAGAAACTAAGAGTTTGCGGCTTATTTTTGGGATAAGTCAGTGCTTTAAATGCCAATGTGTTTCCCGCACCGGGGTTTGTGTGGTTTAAAGTTCACGTCTAGAATAAATGTACTGGGATGTTGCTGTCTGCTTAAAGTAACATTTTTCTTCAGGCTTGATAGAAGTTCGACTATCGGCATGAGACTCGAGGCACCAAACATTATTTCATTGTTTACCGTGTAAGGCCTGCATGTGACCGATAAATAGCCTACATATTATTGCTTGCGCGTTGCAATCGCTTCGTTCTCTGACGTCAGTGGACTAGAACGATTACCTCGTCTAGGGATTGACACCATTTGCATACATTTTGTGTGGCTTAGATTTGTGACGTGTGGTGTTTGTAATTGATGTATATTCAATGCTATACTCGTTTGGAATCTTTTCGTATACGTGCTTACGGTCTCATAAAAATCTGGCATGCGCCGGACGTAATTTGTGGCAATTAGCACTTGCCTAAGACAGATATCACTAGAACTTATAGATAGAGTAAGGTAGTTGTTTTCAAAGCTGTATCGGCGAGTATTTGTCTATAGATTTTTATATGGGTGAGAGAATCTTTTTAACAATCTCATAATATAGCTTGTTTCATACGATGCGTCACGTTTACAAACGTTATTAGAAACGTAGTTAGCAGTTCTAAGAACACAGGGTTACCGTGGTTATCCTCAGATCTATAATGAATTGATGTTGTCTATGCACTCTGTCAAACATTGAGCTGCGTGCAAACAGCTTAAGCTCGTCTATAAGGATATTTGCCGGCAGATATCATGAATAGCATGTCCTTGTGATATGATATGATATGATAAGCACATCTTGCTTTGCACAAACACGACAACCAATATGGCAATGGCTGCAGCAATGCGTTTAAAGGGTGAGTCTAGTTAATGTCATATTCTGCATCTGGACGGGGCCGGCAGAGATCAAAAGGCTATTATTACCCAGTGAGGTCAAAACAACGGTCATTTATAGCAATCTACAGTTGAAAATACATGCAATCTCCCTCCTAAATGTCCAATTGTTTTTTTAATCACCACTTCATTAAATCAGAATATCAATTTTACGTTTGCATCGAAATGCACTGGGGATGCACAGTGTACATGTGTTATCGACCACTTGAATTGAGCCTGGTCAAAGTACAGTAGAACACGACTGCTACGACGACACTTACCGAATACTGGTCAGATTTGGGTTTTTGAGATATTTTGTTCAGTTTTTAAACGTCAATTGTGGCTTTCGGTTTGCGAAAAGTTTGTCGGTTTTAATTAAGACGTGTAATTCCTTTTGGTAGCCCCAGTTTAACTATCCAAAAGCTTGATGTGTTCATCCTGAGAGTGACAATGGTGGTATTGTTTCATTTACATGGACTCATCTATAAAATATCGATCTTGCAAGTAAGGTTGTCATATTGCGTCAGTTCATTATTTGATATCGCAAGAGATGCTTAATGTATGCTGCTACTGAGCAGCCAGCTTCTTAGATAGTACAAATAATTTGATTATAAACAGGCGTGGTATCAAGGTCACCACCAATAACCATGTTGTAGACACAGAGTAGACGTAATTGTTGTAAAACATGTCGCCTTTATATTAACATTGTTCAGCACATCCGCGATTGCATTTTACTACAAAGGCTTTTGTCATTGCTGTTAATGACCGCACATGAAGCATATTGCATTCCAGTAATACAACAACCATTGGCTGAACACACTATTTAAGCATGCCTGTAATCCATACACTGTCTTGCCAATGCCTCCAATATAATTTTCGTGCGAATCGTGCTTTGCCTCACTCCAGAGTGTTCCAGAACTGGTGAAAATATGCCAATGACAAATGAATAACTGACAAATAATTATAGTGTTCATTTGCAGCACCATGTGCTCTCTTAGTTGAAAAAGCGGACGAGATTTGTTTATCTCTGGTTGGTGAAAGCTGTAAAGCAGATAAAGCATCATTACGCATGTATAAAAAAAGGCATATATATAAACAGGCAGCAAGATGAAGAATCACCTGGCTATTATATGTTGTTTCACATTTCGTGCCACGCTAAAACGTAGCAACAAGTCTGACAGTGGTTCTTGTATCGAAACAGAATCAGGGCCAATCTTCTGACTTTACCAGAGATAATCATCTGATGCATGTCTTGACATCCATTCATATATATATATATATACAGCTTACAGAGAGATGCCACCAAAATGCATAACTTAGATAGCATGCATGGATAATCTAGCGAACACGTAAACGTTGATTGCTTTTGCAGTTACCGAGTATGTATATAACTGAAGGGTCTGGTAGAATGTGTATTACGTTGGCTCTATAGTTATTTGAAGTTGCAATTTACATTCCGATCCATTTGCACAATATGCCTCATGTTATCCACAACAGTAGTACTAATACAGCAAGCGCAATACAAATACACTGTTACGTAGCCGTATACCATTCAACACCGTACGGAAGGGCCCTGGTGGTACACTGCGAATCTGACTTATTCAACATAATGCTGAAGGGCCTCTGCCCCGATACCGCACTTTGGTAGGTATACAATCAAGCACTTGAATTACTGTGGGTGCACTTCATTCAATATCGGTATTGCAAAGGTGCTAATAAGCTTCTGACTGACATACGCTCGCTTTAGCTGTATATCAAATAATAATCCGATATGTCATTGCTATTGTGTGAACTAAACAATGTCTGCATGTTCTGTTCTTTTTTTCGCGCAAGCATCGTATCATCTATAATAACTGCAATATTTGAAAACACAGATTAACATATATATTTGGTTGATTTCATTCATAAACAGTATTTGTAATTATCGTCGCGGAAGATAAGGTACATAGCGAGACGCCAGAGAACAACTGCAGTTACTTAGGGTTGTGTTCGACTAAGAAGGTCAGATCAATCTCAACACCACTGCTGCAAAGTGAAAACGCATATTCCTGATACTTTTCCGCAACGAGCTGCATTCAATGTGGCTTAACGGCTTATACCATTGTTTCAAGATCAACCTATTGCAGCAAAATGTACAGTGATAATGCCACAACGTACAAGGTTTTTCACCCTATTCATCCTTGAGGCGGTTGGTTAGCAATCATTATTTAAAACGGTTGTTCCATTTATCCTCAGCAGCATTCTTTGATGACGGTTATGTAATGTCAGTATATATATAAATACCCATACAAACAAGTTCAGCTATTGATTGGTAGCACGATGTAAATATACACCGCATCTATCGAGGCCGATGAGATTTTCTTTATTGGCAATGCCTTGCTTAACGCGTGCGGTTCTCGTGAAGTGTCTGTGGTTGTTTCCCCAGGCACAAATCAACATATTCTTATTGTAAACGACTGCTCATTAAATTTCATCTGACAATGCATATCACATTTGGCTACGTGGCAGTGTACTAGAAATCGATATATATGCATTGCAAGTAGGGTTGTCTTGCAATGCTTGTAAACATCGATTTCTTGTAAGTTATTGTACTCAATAATATAGGGAAACAATATATTATAGCTGCTAAGGGACATCATGATGTAGGATGCTGCAATCAACATGCTTTTACCACGCATGCTGAATAAATTGAATATAATAGGTGCATACATGAACCTCATGAATACATTTAAAATGCGGTTTCGATCGAAGGCATTCTTTTTTATTATAGGTGAAAAATTCGTATGTGTCCCTGTGAGGATTATGGAACCCAGATATCTTTGGTAACCACACAGATCTAAACCAGCGACATTTTACTGTCTGTTAGGGACCCTACACATCCTTATTCAAACATATCCCTTTTTGTTATCCTTAACAAGCCTTATCATACACTTAAGTAGAACGCGCCTACAAGCTGTGTTTATTTATAACATGTAACTATACTACCAATAGATAACTGCTGCTCGCATACGTATAGCATGTTTTCTAATAGTTTTCTACATATTGGCAAAACAAATATAAATGAGAAATGTGCGAGTGACCTAATGTGCTAATAAGCTCAGCTTCCGATATTTCTCTGCGCGCCCTTCATAACACGGATCACTTAATCATATTAAAACTTCTGCAAGAGTTATAATTGATGCAAAGAATGAATCGTAACTGAAAGAGAATGATAGGGCACACTTTATCGCGTCATGACATTCATGTAAAGGTCCAATACAATATATGGCGTCAAGAAGAGGACTCAAGTCTATACTGTTACTTCTTCTCATATTCGTTTATCCTACTTGTTAAAACGTACACTCACATTGGTAGCAGACATTACATATCTACGGCAGAATCTACACACCTCGCGACGCATGGACGACAAACAATGTGATTTACGGGTTAATAGAAACCAGCGAATGGCGATTACTGTGTACTCTGCTGAATAGATTCAGCTGAGACCCGAATATGCCACGATAAAACAGACATCTGCTGCAAAATATCGTTCAACAATTTCCTAAAAAAAAATGATCATAATGCCAATGTGAGCCATTTTGACATACATTATGCATTTCATAGCCTATTGAGGCCTATTCCATTACAGTCGCTTGCCTTGGATTTAGTCAGTCAGAAAATAGATTGAACATAAGCAAGCGCTACCGCCTATCCAAAAAAAAACAGGAAAGCTTCAACCTGTTTTGCTTTATGCCCTTTCGTTTAACGTCAGGAATGAGCAAAAGGAATATGCGAAGCCAAGACCTGATGCTTTAGCCATGAGTTCGTATTGCAGTCTATAAATACCTAAATGTTAGGATGACATTTATGTACTAAAAAGATGCAACGTAAGCCGCGTGTATAAACAAGCCCAGCGCAGTGGTTATGGCATCGGCATAGTTTTATAACATGTGGCAGGGAAACATCTTACCTCTCTAGGCTTAGCGCAATGCTCTTTGCTTGCACAATTGTTCAACAGCTATATTTGAGGTCATGATTGCTTAATCAATGTGTGGGTAGCCATGTTTTATCGCGTATCGTGCAAATATATCCGCTTGTTTACCGACGCTGTAAACGACGGCTGAACCCTTTCCAATGGATAACGTAAATCGTGTTTCTTTTACTTGTAATGCCTGCCAAATATTATGATTCATCGTACTTGACTGTAAGTGGGAGTGCCTGAATAACATGACATCATCAAGCTAGGCACCACAAAGGAAGATGCCTATGGCGCATTGCAGGGATATTATAAATAGCTCACCGAAGTGATGTGGCTTATTAACCATTTCTAGTGCTCCTCTCGCCCCATTTACTATCGTGCTGCATACGTTACCCATATTATTGGATGCATATGCCCTCCGTTAAGCTGAGACAAACGCTCTAACATAGATATGTATTATCTCGCATCAGATAGCCTTGTGTTAGGTGATTTACAATCTCTTAAGCTGTAACCACAAATTCACACATGTTATTTTACCATACAGGATAAATAAATCCATGAAGCAATAGATACTTATGAGAAGGCCAAATATATTTTTACGAATAAAAGTCGTCTTGAAGCGAACAGCAAACAAATATCATCAAGATTTTCAATATGTTTGTTCCCGCAACCAACAGTCAATGATAAGATATTCGAGCGCTATATCTGATAAAAACCACGCGTAATAATGGACGGCGTTTAAAGAATTGACAATTGATTATGTTGCTAAACCCTTGATCGGTAACTAGAACAATTGAGAGATCAGGCTGAAATCACCGGTTAATTCAGTAATTAGACTACTGCGATTGGATTCTTTGGATAGTTTCGGGTGATAGCCGACAGTCAACCAATCTGTCATTTTAGAAGGACAGTCTTCAAATGGATTCGTGTTCCTGATACTTGCATGCTGCACATGGTTAACACACACAATAGAAACACGATGAAACTGAGCTCGTCGTCCCTACCATGCCATACGTTTACACGTTTCCTGTTGTAAATTGCCGGACGCTTCCGTCACTACCAGGATCATATTCTACGCTCTTGTTGTGCTAGTTTACCTGCATGCGGACTGTTAACAAGCCACTCCCTCGAGCAATACTTCATCGCAGAGCAGCTGATAACCTACAGGTGCAAAAGTGACACCACACTATATTGACACAAATAATCTAGTAGGCGGAGTTCCAGGGATCATAGTTTTCAAGAAAGCAGTCCATACGATTAGTTCTATCGCTTCTAATGTTCCCACTATGAACCCGCTTTAGCAAATATTGTCCAGTTACGGTAGCACTGATTCAACTGCCAATGTTTCTCCAGTTTCCTAGGTTAATCGAACTTCCGGCTATAATTTTCGATGGGACTAAAACTTTTAAATCGTCCAATTCGATGTAACATTTCGTTACACAGCACAACAGCATTTATAGCTCTATGTGAGAATGTGAGTCTATTATAATAATGTGAGGGATAAATCATAACGCTTTACGTCATGATAGGCACCATGGATTGTGTAAGCCCCAGGGAATAATCATATGATGTATTTCAGATCTTGCCATGTTACAACATGGCTGCCATTGAGATTATAAAATGGAAACACTGAATTGTTGGAGCTTATATGATGTCTATTCCTGAAGTGATCTAAAATCTATGACTGACTTGGCATCCGGTCATCACACACAAATACCACTTAAAGGCAAGGGCCTACAAGACCGATCCATTCCACGACATGTACGGCTAATCTAGAGAGAATATAAGCTTGATGTATATTTGTGTTGATATGGTGCGCCTTTGAAACGCAGCATTTATTAATATTTGAAGTACACACGTATATACTGTGGCTATTTCAAGAGGATTGACAACATCTACATGTAGAATATATATCAAATTTACGCTATCTAAGCTGCGGCACCCGTGCCAAATGGATGACGTAATAGCTGGAGGTGGGAACCAAGGGTGTGTATAAATTATTATGCACCTTTCAACCACGTATTTCGTTTGGTGGAGCTCCCTAAACTCGCTATTGGATACTACGCACCGGATTTTCATTGCCAAGTATATGCAGCTGACTGGCCTACAAATCATCGCATCGAAGCACATGTTATACTAGCCATATCGCGTTTAAAGGGTGAGGAGATGTGCGTCATTAACGGCTGTAGAAAGCAATAATTCAATATTTTTAAATTAGCTTAAAATATAAGAGACATTAGTGATGCATGAATCATTGCTCTTCAAATAGCATATCACTGCTGCTGATGACGTCACATTTAGCTGGGCATCTGCATCTTCCGAGACATATAAAGCAACAGTCGATAATAAAGTTCGGATTTAAGCGATTCGGTATGTCCCGGTGCACCATATGATGGGAATATACGTTACGTGATTATCTGCCATCAGTGGTACAAATATAGTAGTTTCTGATTGCCTTGGTGAAATTACTGGTAATGTAAAACGCTGATAAGATGGCTTGCTATGGCTCTCAGTATTATCAAATTAGCCAGCAAAGGGATAGCTCCTCTGCCTTGACTAAATATCTGTCAAATTGATAAAGTGATGCGAAGACAACAGCATCCCTTTCGTAGCAACCCTCGATCCATATCTCATTTATGAAGCACACTCTGCTTATATGATGATGCAACATAGGGCTAGCTGCTAGCAGCCACATGGTCTACAAGTTTTGTTTGGTTGATGTTCATGTTTTTTTTGGTTAATCTGTAATGTTTTGCTCTTGACCCCACACATGTCGAGCCGTCAGACGTAACTGAACATAGAGTTACAATATGGAAAAGCGTGTTTGTAAAGGCAATCCAAAACGATTAATGCTGGAATGTAGTTTGTTGGCTGTCATGTTGTAAGTGTTTATGTGTTGATATAACAGCTGTTATGCTAGCTCATACTTCATATGTAGGGGAGTTTTACCCGCTTGGTTCACTGCCGCGTAGGCTTTAACATGCGCTCTATCGCTCTCTTCACTCGGGATAGATGTGGGAATGAAGATAACCATTTGCTTCAGGATATATTGCTGTAATGCCTTTAACCCGTGGCACTTGCAAGGTGCAGCTGCATCCGCGTAGTTCCATGTTACCCGTTGTCTTGCAGTTGCTGTGTAATGCTGTAAACGTCCATTTAGCATGCATGCATACGATCTATGACCACCAACCTTTCATTCTATCAGGCAATTATGTCCACCGATGCCAATAATAATTTTGAACTTCAAATCCCATCTGCGATGACCATTGTTAAACAACGCGATAGGACTGTACTTAGTGCAATAAAAAACAGTTACAAGAAATATTGAGCTCATTTGTAATGGTCAATCCGGTATGCTTATATCGTTGTGCACTCATGCTCTGATATTATCCATTAATATGAGCTAAGCAAACTCTGAATCTCATGAATCACTTAGTAACACGTTACATGCGGCTACGGTTTAGATATAGAACTAACAGCCCGATTTTTTGTTATGCAATTGTTGCTACCTTTTTATCAAACAACTGTTCGCTACACCTTTTGTACGTTGTTGACTTAATGACCTTTAAGCGTCATCAAAGAAGTCTCGAAATACGATTGTGAGCCATTGGCATCACGGAAGAATGATGCATATAATATTACATGGATAATGCTGCTAAAGCCACGGGAACTCATTTAATGCAGATCCTTTGGTCGTACCTTTTACCATGAGCAATAAGGCCGTTTGTGTTGTACACAAACGGAATTACCTGATACGCTGATTTTAATTAAAGTCTCATTTTGCACTAGGTAGACATCAAACTGAGCAACAATGTGTTCAAAAAGGTTCACATTTATGAATTATTTATTCTATTAAATGTTTAAAGAGTTTGCGACGCACACACCGCATGCGTGCCAAATAGAACACAGATACTTTAATTACATCTAGATTATCCGTTCATATCGACGATAAACTGCATATCAAGTGTTCTCAACAAATTAAACTGGCACGGCGAATTGTTGCCATTATCCACTTACGAGTGAAAAAGTAATGCTACTCCATCATGCTTTGAAGCTAATTTTACATATAAAACATAGTGCAATGAATAAACAACAAAATCGTCGGTTTTTGCATATCATGTTAGACGCAAAACATTCTGAAAATCGATAAAAGCAGGGTGTTTCAGTTGTTTAGTTCAGTTACCATGATTACTAATGTTCCTTGAGTGGCCTCACAACAGACACCTGCTCAGGTAAGGCTTTTAGGAGTAGCTCCAATATAGCTCAGTAAACAGGCATCTTCGTCCCGATATTTTAAGCAAACTTAATTGCTTATACAATGACTAAATACTTTGTTAAGGGCGATATAACAGCAGTCGTCTTACCCGTATTCTTATATCCGGTAGCATCGCATCGTGCGAAAAATACGATAGTATAGCATATGATAAGTTAGCATCAGTGGCACAGCTATAGCTATCTACTTTCGAATGAGTTTTGCATGCATTAAACCATGACTGGACTGGCTCACAAGAGCTGTCGGTATTCATGCCTTATCATCTCATCACAGTTATTCGATTTATATTAACAGCTCGCTGGCACAATAGCAAATTTTTCCATCGCGCTTTTTAGCAGACAACCGAGTTTTGCCTTGACTATTATATCGCTCAGAAATAGGTATGAGACGCTGTGGAAGAGAAACCTCTTACAATGAGACAACCTGGATTATCAATAGTATAGGCAAAAACAGACAGCACATAAACATATATTCTGTAGAAATCTAGACGCATAAGATGACATTTTGCACTGCGGTCAACCACCCGGAATCCATCGATAAGCGTCAAACTTCCTTATGCCGGTAAAATAAATTATCTGAGCTGCATAAATACAGTTGATCAGCTTCTGGTGGCATGCTTGTTATTTGGCCAAAATGCAACCAACGGGTGGTACACTGTGTATCTGACGTGCATAACATAGTGCTGGAAGGCTTCTACCATAATATTGACAGGTAAGCAGGCCGGTATTGCATGGCGCTGAGCTTCTGATAGTCATACACTCGCTTTGGCTGTCCATTAGGATAATAGCATCGTATAATCTAATGATGATTAAAATATTTGAAAACACAGATTTATGTAAATATGTGTTTGAATTAATTCATAAACAGTATTTGTAACACATCGACACAGAAGATAAAGTACATAGTGAGACGCCGGAGAACCATTGTAGTTACTTAGGTTTGTGTTCAACTAAGGCTGTCAGATAAATCTCTAAACCGCTGCTGCAAAGTGCAAACGCATATTCCTGATACTTTCCCGCAAAGAGCTGCAGCATGTCATTATGGCTTAGCGGCTTATACCATTGTTTAAAGACAATCCTATCGCAGCAAAGTGTGCGATACAAGTTTACAGGGATAATGCCACAACGTACAACGTTAACACCCTGTTCGTCTTTGAGGCGGTTGGTTAGCAATCATCATTAGAAACGGTTCTTCTATTTATCCTCATCAGCATTCTTTGATGACGTTTATGTGATGTCAGTATATAAATACCCACACAAGCAAGTTCAGCTATTGATTTGTAGTACGATGTAAATATACACCGTATATATCTAGGCCGATGAAAGTTTCTTTATTGGCAATGCCTCGCTTAACGCGTGCGGTTCTCGTGAAGCGTCTATGGATGTTTCCCCAGGCATTAATCGACATATTCTTATTGTAAATGACTGCTCATTAAATTTCCCCTGACAATCCATATCACATTTTGCTACGTGACAGTGTACCAATAGTCTATATATATGCATTGCAGATAGGGTTGTGTTTTTCCATGCTTGTAAAAATCGACGTCTTGTAAGTGATTGTACTCCTTAATACAGGGAAGCAATACATTATAGCCACTTAAGACTATGATCATGTAGGATGCTGCGATCAAAATGCTTTCAGCCAAGCATGCTGAATACAATGGATGTGATATGTACATACATGAACCTCATGAATATATTTAAAAAGCGGTGGTGATCGAGGGCACTCTTTGTCCTGCGAGGACCATGGAACCCAGATATCTTTTGTACCCACGCAGATCTCAACCAGTGATATTTTACTGTCTGTTGGGAATGCAATATACCCCTATTCAAACATATCCTTTTATGTTATCCTAAACAAACTTTATTATATAATGGCCAGTTAACAGAGTAAAAGCAGATATGCTACCCATATCAAGTAGAACACAAACAAGCTGTGTTTATTTATCACATGTAACTAAACTACCAATAGGACACTGCTGTTCGCATACGTATAGCATGTTTTCTAATATTACTCACCAAAAAAATGGCAAAATAAATATAAACGGGTAATGTGTGAGTGACATTAAGCTCTGCTTCCGATATTTCTCAGTATTGCCATTCCGAATGGTGTAGCATAGAACTGCAGTCTGTTTGCATGCTGCCTATCTGGCCATTATCAAATAAAGCTATGTGTGTAAACTGCCTATCTGACCGCTATAATATAACAATGGCGAGCATCTTTCACCACGCTGCCTATGTGAGCGATGCAACATAGGGTTGGCAGTTGGTAGCCACAGGGTGTACCGGACTTGAGCTGATAGCTTGTTTTTGTTTGGTAGACGTATATCATTCTTTCGGTTAATACGTAAACCTCAGTTCTTAGGTGGCCCCACACCTGTCAAACCGTCATACGTTAAATAACTAAACATAAATATACAATAAGGAACAGTGAAATGGTAAAGGCAATCCAAAGCGATAAATACTAGAATGTAGCTTGTAAGCGTTCATTTTGAAAGTGTTTATGCACCATATGATGGAAATATACGTTACGTGATTATCTGCCATCAGTGGTACAAATATAGTAGTTTCTGATTGTCTTGGTGAAATAATATGTAATGTAAAACGAATCGCTGATAAGATGGCTTGCTATGGCTCTCAGTATTATCAAATTAGCCAGCAATGGGATAGCTCCTCTGCCTTGACTAAATATCTGTCAAATTAATAAAGTGATGCGAAGTCAACAGCAACCCTTTCGTAGCAACCCTCGATCCATATCTCATTTATGAAGCACACGCTGCTTATATGATGATGCAACATAGGGCTAACTGCTGGTAGCCACAGGGTCTACAAGTTTTGTTTGGTTGATGTTCATGTTTTTTTTGGTTAATCTGTAATGTTTTGCTCTTAGGTGACTCCACACATGTCAAGCCGTCAGACTTAACTGAACATAGAGTTACAATATGGAAAAGCGTGTTTGTAAAGGCAATCCAAAACGATTAATGCTGGAATGTAGTTTGTTGGCTGTCATGTTGTAAGTGTTTATGTGTTGATATAACAGCTGTTATGCTAGCTCATACTTCATATGTAGGGGAGTTTTACCCGCTTGGTTCACTGCCGCGTAGGCTTTAACATGCGCCCTTTCGCCCTCTTCACTCGGGATAGATGTGGGAATGAAGATAACCATTTGCTTCAGGATATATTGCTGTAATGCCTTTAACCCGTGTCACTTGTGAGGTGCAGCTGCTTCCGCGTAGTTCTGTTACCCATTGTCTTGCAGTTGCTGTGTAATGCTGTAAACGTCCATTTAGCATGCATGCATACGATCTATGACCACCAACCTTTCATTCTATCAGGCAATTATGTCCACCGAAGCCAATAATAATTTTGAACTTCAAATCCCATCAGCGATGACCATTGTAAAACAACGCGATAGGACTGTACTTAGTGCAATAAAAAACAGTTACAAGAAATATTGAGCTCATTTGTAATGGTCAATCCGGTATGCTTATATCGTTGTGCACTCATGCTCTGATATTATCCATTAATAAGAGCTAAACAAACTCTGAATCTCATGAATCACTTAGCAACACGCTACATGCGGCTACGGTTTAGATATAGAACTAACAGCCCGATTTTTTGTAATGCAATTGTTGCTACCTTTTTATCGAACAACTGTGTACGTTATTGACTTAATGACCTTTAAGCGTCATCAAAGAAGTCTCGAAATACGATTGTGAGCCATTGGCATCACGGAAGAATTATGCATATAATATTACATGGATAATGCTAATGAACCACGGGAACTCATTTAATGCAGATCCTTTGGTAGTACCTTTTACCATGAGCAGCTTGTGTTGTAAACAAACGGAATTACCTGATACGCTGATTTTAATTAAAGTCTCATTTTGCACTAGGTAGACATCTAACTGAGCAACAACGTGTTCAAAAAGGTTCACATTTATGAATTATTTATTCTACTAAATGTTTAAAGAGTTTGCGACGCACACACCGCATGCGTGCCAAATAGAACACAGATACTTAAATTACATCTAGATTATCCGTTCATATCGACGATAAACTGCATATCATTTATTTATTTCGTACATATACACGTACAGATTTGATTAAAAAATCAGTGAAAAAAGAAATGAAGATTAACATCGTAACGTGCAAATTGTGGACAGGAGCTCGTCAATTTCCTCTGGGGTAAGAATAGAAATTGCTCGCCCATCCCGTTGCATAATGAGCTCTTTTAATAAAGAAATAGTATTTAACACATTAATGTCTATTACATTCTCATTCAACCGGAGTAGGTACTCATTCGGCGTGATTTCTGCCGAGAAAATAGCGTTAGTACTGACACCAATGGTGGACATTACAATTCTCAGATTGCAAGCCACAGTCGAATAACTAGATGCGCAGAGTCTGCTCACAAAGGACAACACATTGTTACCACTGCTTATGCATTTACATAGAAACATGATATAGCGCTTCATTAATTGTTTAATAATCGGTTGTTGACCTGTCAAAAGATGTAAGTATATGGAACGCGTTTGTGGATGGAGCTTCCAGACACGCCTAATACATTTTCGCCAGGCTCGGCAAAATACCTCTAAGTGTCGATGGTCTAAACTCCATAAGGGAGAACAATAAAAGCTTGTACAGAAACTAATGAACAACATGTTTCTCACATCTACATTGCAAGCCCCAAACCTGGACATCAACAAATGTGTTTGTGACACTAAATTAGAACATGCTACATTCATATTATTATTATTACAGTCCTTACCGATATAGGTACCAAGATGCAAAGCATTTTCCCTGATAGGAATACTGCATCCATTAAGCTTTAAATCTACAGTGCACTGGTTATCATTAAAAACTAATAAATTGCTCTTCACTGAGTTGAAAACGACACTATACTCAGCCGCAAATTGCTCACATGTTTCAATCATTATCTTGGCGGCGGTCAATGAGGGTGCAATTAACGACAGATCATCAGCATAACCAAGTGCCCCAACAAATTCATGACCAATATGACATCCAACTTTAGTGTTCTCAACAAATTAAACTGGCACGGCGAATTGTTGCCATTATCCACTTACGGGTGAAAAAGTAATGCTACTCCATCATGCTTTGAAGCTATTTTTACATATAAAACCTAGTGCAACGAAATCGACGGTTTTTGCATATCATGTTAGACGCAAAACATTCTGAAAATCGATAAAAGCAGGGTGTTTCAGTTGTTTAGTTCAGTTACCATGATTACTAATGTTCCTTGAGTAGCCTCACAACAGACACCTGCTCAGGTAAGGGTTTGAGGAGTAGCTCCAATATAGCTCAGTAAACAGGCATCTTCGTCCCGATATTTTAAGCAAACTTAATTGCTTATACAATGACTAAATACTTTGTTAAGGGCGATATAACAGCAGTCGTCTTACCCGTATTCTTATATCCGGCAGCATCGCATCGTGCGAAAAATACGATAGTATAGCATATGATAAGTTAGCATCAGTGACAGATATAGCTATCTACTTTCGAATGAGTTTTGCATGCATTAAACCATGACTGGACTGGCTCACAAGAGCTGTCGGTATTCATGCCTTATCATCTCATCACAGTTATTCGATTTATATTAACAGCTCACTGGCACAATAGCAAATTTTTCCATCGCGCTTTTTAGCAGACAACCGAGTTTTGCCTTGACTATTATATTGCTCAGAAATAGGTATGAGACGCTGTGGAAGAGAAACCTCTTACAATGAGACAACCTGGATTATCAATAGGCAAAAACAGACAGCACATAAACATATATTCTGTAGAAATCTAGACGCATAAGATGACATTTTGCACTGCGGTCAACCACCCGGAATCCATCGATAAGCGTCAAACTTCCTTATGCCGGTAAAATAAATTATCTGAGCTGCATAAATACAGTTGATCAGCTTCTGGTGGCATGCTTGTTATTTGGCCAATATGCAACCAACGGGTGGTACACTGTGTATCTGACGTGCATAACATAGTGCTGGAAGGCTTCTACCATTATATTGACAGGTAAGCAGGCCGGTATTGCATGGCGCTGAGCTTCTGATCGTCATACACTCGCTTTGGCTGTCCATTAGGATAATAGCATCGTATAATCTAATGATGATTAAAATATTTGAAAACACAGATTTATGTAAATATTTGTTTGAATTAATTCATAAACAGTATTTGTAAAACATCGTCACAGAAGATAAAGTACATAGTGAGACGCCGGAGAACCATTGTAGTTACTTAGGATTGTGTTCAACTAAGGCTGTCAGATAAATATCTAAACCGCTGCTGCAAAGTGCAAACGCATATTCCTGATACTTTCCCGCAAAGAGCTGCAGCATGTCATTATGGCTTAGCGGCTTATACCATTGTTTAAAGACAATCCTATCGCAGCAAAGTGTGCGATACAAGTTTACAGGGATAATGCCACAACGTACAACGTTAACACCCTGTTCGTCTTTGAGGCGGTTGGTTAGCAATCATCATTAAAAACGGTTCTTCTATTTATCCTCATCAGCATTCTTTGATGACGTTTATGTGATGTCAGTATATAAATACCCACACAAACAAGTTCAGCTATTGATTTGTAGTACGATGTAATGATACACCGTATATATCTAGGCCGATGAAAGTTTCTTTATTGGCAATACCTCGCTTAACGCGTGCGGTTCTCGTGAAGCGTCTGTGGATGTTTCCCCAGGCATTAATCGACATATTCTTATTGTAAATGACTGCTCATTAAATTTCCCCTGACAATCCATATCACATTTTGCTACGTGACAGTGTACCAATAGTCTATATATATATATGCATTGCAGATAGGATTGTGTTTTTCCATGCCTGTAAAAATCGACGTCTTGTAAGTGATTGTACTCCTTAATAGAGGGAAGCAATATATTATAGCCACTTAAGACTATGATCATGTAGGATGCTGCGATCAAAATGCTTTCAGCCACGCATGCTGAATACAATGGATGTGATATGTGCATACATGAACCTCATGAATATATTTAAAAAGCGGTGGTGATCGAGGGCACTCTTTGTCCTGCGAAGATCATGGAACCCAGATATCTTTGGTACCCACGCAGATCTCAACCAGTGATATTTTACTGTCTGTTGGGAATCCTATATATCCCTATTCAAACATATCCTTTTATGTTATCCTAAACAAACTTTATTATATACTGGCCAGTTAACTGAGTAAAAGCAGATATGCTACCCATATTAAGAAGAACACAAACAAGCTGTGTTTATTTATCACATGCAACTAAACTACCAACAGGACACTGCTGTTCGCAAACGTACAGCATGTTTTCTAATATTACTCACCAAAAAAATGGCAAAATAAATATAAACGAGTAATGTGCGAGTGACATTAAGCTCTGCTTCCGGTATTTCTCTTCGCGCCCTTAACAACACGGATCACGTAATTATATAAATGCTTCCGCAAGAAGTATAATACTGTGATGCAAAGAATGAATTATAATTGTAAAAGAATGATAGGGCACACTTTATCGCGTCATATAGCCCTTGCCTGTGATCATGACATTTATGTAAAGGTCCCACAATATATGTCTGACGTCACGAAGAAGACACTGTTACTCCTTATCATATTCGCTCATTCTACTGGTTAAACGGTACGCTCACATTGATAACAGAATTGGCGGGTGTATAGAAACCAGCGAGTGGATATTACTGTGTACTCTGCTGAATAGCTTCAGCTTAGACATGAATAAGCCATGATGCAACAGACAACTGCAGCATAATGTCGTTCAACAATTTCGCCAGCAAAGAAATACCAATTATAGCCGATTTTGACATACATTATGCATTTGATTGCCTATTGAGGCCTATTCCAATACAACAGCTTGCCTGGGATTCAGTAAGTCAGAAAATAGATTGCTCAGAGAGAATGAAAGCCTCAACCTTGTTTTGCCCTATACTTTGTTGTTTAACACCCGAAATGAGCAGATTGAAAAATACGAGGCTTTAGCCATGAATTCGGCTTGCTGTCTATAAATACCATTATGTTAGGATGACATTTGTGAAATAAAATGATGCATCGTAAGCCGCATGTATACACAAGCCCAACACAGTGGTTATTGCATCGGCATAGTTTTATAGCAGGAAATATCTTACATCTCTAGGCTTATGAAATGCTCTTAGTTTGCACAATTGCTAAATAGCTGTATTTGATGCCTCTCAAAGGAACCTAAAGAAGTCATGATGGCATAATCAAGCTGTGGGTAGCCATGGTTTATCGCATATCATGCACATTTATCAGCATGTTTGCCGACGCAGTTACGACTGCTTAAACCTCTCTTTTCTATAATGTAAATCGTGTTTCTCTTACTTGTAATGTCTGCCGAATATTATGATTCATCGTACTTGACTGTAAATGGGAGTGCTATGGCGCATTGCAGGGATATTAAATCCGAAGTGATGTGGCTTATTTACTATCACTAGTGATCCCCTCTACCCATTTACAATCGTGCTTACCGTAGTTAAGCTGAGTACGAAAGGAAATACATTTTGGTTTTACCATATTAATATAAAAGTCTAGTCCTACGAACGTACGAAGATAATCTTTCACGAATGATTTCTTTGGATTGTGGATATTATAACGACATCAAATTTTAACAACTATATATTCGTTGACATAACCCGAAAACCTCAATATCTTCCCTGCAACCAAATAAAGTGGTCGAAATAATAATTAAACATGAGTGTTGAATATGTATATTTTAAGTAGTAAAAAGATTTGATCGTATTACAAATTTTCTAACCGGAAAATCTATTCTTTTCATTATTCATCTATCTACAACAATTAATTAGATCGCAAAACGCTACCAATTGTTCATAAAGATCACATCTATAACAAATATTATTTTCCTAATCCCGGATGAGTGAAAATAATTTCGAAAACCGATATTTCGAAAATATACACTTATATATATGGGCACGATAGGTTGGATTGTCACGTATGAATCAGTATCTAGACGATTCGTGGACGACCTTTTGAGGACCAAAAGTATATACCAGGAATAAAAAGTGACAAACATATTTCTATTTGCATTCAGCGTTTTTATTATATCACTTAAAATATGCGGAATCAAGAATAAACAATTAATAAAAGCTAAAATGTACTTTAAAAATTTTTCCACGAATGGTTGGAGTCTACGAATGATAATCGTGTAATCGTCATATATATATATATATAATGTATATATATATATATATATATATATATATATATATATATATATATATATATATATATATATATATATATATATACGATATAGTATATAAGTTCCTGGTTCTGTAGTATTAATGATAGTCTCTAGCTATATGTGATGAAAATATTGATTGCAGCAGCACTGACTGTGAGAACAAAAGTTCTTTCTGCTGTTTGTCGGTATATTGCCATTCCGAATGGTGCAGCATAGAACTGCAGTCTGTTTGCATGCTGCCTATCTGGCCATTATCAAATAGAGCTAAGTGTGTAAACTGCCTATCTGACCGCTATAATATAACAATGGCGAGCATCTTTCACCACGCTGCCTATGTGAGCGATGCAACATAGGGTTGGCAGTTGGTAGCCACAGGGTGTACCGGACTATAGCATATAGCTTGTTTTTGTTTGGTAGTCGTATATCATTCTATCGGTTAATACGTAAACCTCAGTTCTTAGGTGGCCCCACACCTGTCAAACCGTCATACGTTAAATAACTAAACATAGATATACAATAAGGAACAGTGTGTTGGTAAAGGCAATCCAAAGCGATAAATACTAGAATGTAGCTTGTTAGCGTTCATTTTGAAAGTGTTTATGTGTTTGATATAGTAGTTGTTAAGCTGGCTCATACTTCACGTCAGTTCCCATCCTTACGCCATTGCTACCTAAACATTGTCTCTAAGGGAGTTAACAGTCTCGCCTGCTCGGTGCACTGCCGTGTAGGCTTTAAAATGCGCTCTTTCTCTTTCCCCACTTGAGATAGCTGTGGGAATGATGATACCCGATTGGTTCAGGATATATTGTGGTTACGCCTTTAACTCGTGTCAGTCGGCGAGGTACTAATGGAACCTAGTGGTTCGCCGTCGTACCGGCTCTTGTTTGGGCTTGATGTACATTTAATAATACATTCACTTGTAAGGTGCAGCTGGATCCACGTAATTCCATGTTACCCGTTGTGGTATGTCGTACAGGTGCTGTGGTTTGTATTTCATTCCAGTAATACATCAAGAGAGATGCTATCATACCAAAACAGGTTAATATTTAGTGTTCAGGCTGGGACAAGAACTTGAGTTTAACTGGATAGCAATGCTTTGAACGTGCGTTGCAGTGACCAAAGTCTAGTATCTGAAATACCCATGGCTCATATCCTTGCATAGGCTGATTGAATGGCACTTTTTATTGACCACAGTAACTTAAAGCTTAAAACCTGAAGAGGCAATCAACAAGTTGATTCAAACGGATATTACATAATTCATCGTTCATTCCAATCCCACAGCAACCATGTGCTGAGCGCATTATTTAAGAACGCCTGTATTCCATCGTCATGTTGCCAATGCTTCCAATGTAATTTTCGTGTTTTGACTCCGAAGTGTTCCAGGACTCATCAGGACAAACAATAGCCATTGCTTATTTTCTGCACCGTACGACCATTAACTTGAGTTGAGCTGATGATGAATAATAAAATGTTTATGATAGAATTTATCTATCTCTGGGTAGTGAAACCTGGAAAACAGATAAAGCATCCAATACTCATGTATGAATATAAAAAGACAGCAAGATAAAGAATCGCCAGGCTTTTATATATTGTTTTACCATGCTCAACGTAGTTGTCGTACTTGAGGGAATGTGATATTAACCGCCAATCTGACATCCACCCCCCTTATGTATTACCCAACATGAAACTTCACGAACACCAACAAGCCAATAGAAACACAACCACTCCCTTCCCGCACTTGACATATGTAGAGATGAACACATCTGAACCGCTTACAACTAAGGGGCTACGAAAGTGACGCCCCAAAGTGACGCATTAGTAAGGCATTGATACCCCAATAACCCAATTCAAACACGACACATGCCGATACCACTGGCCAGTAAAACCTCTCTCTGCTAGAATATATAGGGTGCAAGATCAGGGCTAAGTCGGTAGCGTCGGCGTATTGCACATTGAAGGCTTGAGGTTCAATTCGAATGCGTACCAAATACTCCCATGTTCAGGACCAAGCCTGCGGTGCTGACGTAAGATCGATGTCCTTTTTCGGTGATATGGTGTATAAATAGCTCAGCTGTTTCGGTGAACGCACGCATGCAAATAAGTCATGAAATGCAATTTAATTCATCAATTTAACATTTAACAGAGCAAGTAACCGAATATAGCTGAAGTTAACCTATGTTCTTATAATTACTGACCACGTTCAAATTTATTGAAGTTCGAAATATATGACCAGCTGAGTGTAGCGCATATTATAAGGCTCATTCATTTTAAGAGCTAGTTTCATGAGCTTGTAAACAAGACGGCCTTACCTTACTCATAAATTAAAAAGTAAACCATTGCTTGCGGATACAACCTTAATAGAAACTTACCTACAGTGCCATCGTTGCACATAAACAATCCAACACCAATGAAATCGGGTGCATGCATTACACACATTACTGTACTTAGCGCTAGAATGTTGAGTGTGTGTTGTCAGAAATGTTGGACAAGCACTGTGCGCATAGTGAATTACATAGCAAAACGCTACCAGCTGCTAGCTACGGTTTACAGTCAGAGCTTGCATATTGAAAGCACAGTCGGACTTCATGTAATGCAGTTGTTGCTCCCTTCTGAACAAACGACTGATTTATGCTGCTGTTATCGCGATGGATTATGTATAAGTGAATCGCCACACCTTTGTACGTTTCTGACTTAGCGACCGATACTATTTACTTATGAATTGACATAAAGCGTCATCAAAGAAGATTCCGAATACGATTGCGAGCCATTGGCGTCACAAAAGCATTGTACATATCATATTACTTGGATTATGCTGCTGAAGCCATTGGAATGCATTTAATGCATAATTTGTCGGCATGTCCTTTGATCTTACCTCTCATTAAGAGTCGGGCCTTATGTTTAGAGAACATACGGCTACAAGTTTTTTTTTATGTCAGAGTCCGAGACGTTGATATGTCAGAACCCGAGATGCCGATATAATAGAAAATGATGTGATTTCAACTAATGTTTCCTCCAGCAGTGAGAGTACAATGCAGTTGGAGGTTTTATGCACGCCATGTTCGAAGCAAAATGTCCTAAGCAGGGTATTTCACTTGTTTGGTTCAGTTATTATGAGTACTACAATTCCTCGAGTGACCCCACCGTTCAGGTAGGAGTGTGAGGAGTAGCACCAATATATCTCAGTAAACAGCCATCTTCGTCCCCATATTTTAGTCAAATTGAATTGCTTATACAATGACGTAAGCAAAAATGATCGACTGCTGAGAACTACATTCGGGGCGGGTAAAGTTACATTGCAATACAAGCGACTCAGCCGCTGAGTATTGCATCACTACAGCACGGTAGACCGGGGCATGGACACTATCAAGCTCGGTGGCTTGGGGGCAAATTAACATATACATTCAAACGCAAGCAAGACATGAGGGAAACCCAGTGTAATTTATTTAGCAGATATGCACACTTGCATACTTTGGCGGTAGAGGCTATCACTTGTACATTATCTAACTACTCCAAAGTGACCAAACTGGCTAAGCCGTGCTTTCGTCAGTTGCAGTAGAAAACATTGTATGTGAGAGAGATTTATCGCCGATATTTGGAACAAGAACATAGCAGCCACCTGATTGACGCCTATTTTGCGGAGTATTTAATCCGTCCTGCGTGGGCAGTGACGGGGTTGCAGATTTTGGATATCGATATATTCTTGAGGACGAGGTAGCTAGCCACGCGCGCAGCAGAGAGCGAATGGACAAAGAGAGGTTTTCAGCGGCGCTTTTACCATTAAAAAAAAACGAGTTCTAGTTATGATTTTATCTGGTTGTCTACAAATATACGCAAGAAGGTCAAGGTCAATGGCCATCGTTATTTTAAAAAATTATGTTACCGCTCATGTTTGCCACATTAAATGTGCGTACATATGTTTTATCATGCCGTCATGCTTCCTAACATATTTGGTAGACTTTTCAACTTTATCAACGATACCATAAGCGATTGTTGGACGCTATTCATTCGGCAATGAAATATCACCACTAGGTAGCATCTGTTTTTAACCAACTACGCTTGATTTTATCTTCAACAAGAGTTTGCTTACGTGTGGAAATAGCGCCTGATATGTCCCCCATATTATCTTAATTCAATCAACAATTCTACATCAAGGTATTAATGGTAAAGCGGAATACAACAATACATTTGCCATAAAACAAACATGCTACGAACAATGATATGTTGTCATTGCACGCACCAGAGTATGGCTAACATTCACTAATTTATGCTGCTCTGTATTTTACTACCTGATATCAGCGGTCAACCTAGTACTTATATCTGATTAATCGTATGATAGGATAGTGCTTCCAAGAGACACTCGCACCTGAGACATAATGTAAGCAGGTGGCCTTCGCGACCCATCCTCCATTTGTAAGATATTTTTGCGTGCACAATAAAGATTGCCAATTGTTCATTTACTAAGTGAGGCTATATTTTAACTATATGAGGTTATATTTCTCAAGGGATGTTTAATGTACGCTGGTACTGAGCCGCCAGCTCTTGCATTGTAATAATTAAGTGTGTGGCAAGATAATTTGATTATATATGTAAAACGTAGAGGCTAGTTTTGCATTACAAGGCACCGTAATATCATGGTACAATACAGCCATGATTGTATTTGTATACAAAGGCTTTTGTAATTTCTTCGACTGACAGCGCATGGCCCTTAGTGAATTCCAGTAATACATTAAGCGGGATGCCAGTATACCAAAACAGGATCATATTGACGGTTCAGTTGATAATTTCACAAGCAAGATATACGAAGGCCAGGACGAGAATAACAATTCAATAGGATAGCAATGTTTGAAACGTGTCTTGCAGAGCCCAAAGCAGAAATATACCTGAAATATCCCTGAATCATATTCTTACGAAGGCTGATTGAATGGCGCATGTAATTGACCGCCGGGACTTAAAGCTTGGCAACACAGTCAACTGCAGTATAACAAACCATCTTGTTATTCGTAGTCCATTTTAACCATACAACAACCATTGGCTGAACACATTGTTCAAGCATGCCTGTAGTCCATGCACTGATTACCAATGCTTCCAATATAGTTTTCGTACTTTGCCTCATTCCAAAGTGTTCCAGAACTGGTGGCAAATATGCCAATGACAAATAAACAGCCGACAAATAATTATCGTTGTTCATTTGCAGCACCATGCGCTCACTAAGTTGTATGAGGGACGAATCATAAATTCTAAAATGTTTATAATGGGCTTGATATATCTCTGGTTAGTGAAACATTGCAACCAGACAAAGCTTCCTAAACGTATGAATGGATATAATAAGGCGGCAAGATGATGAATCACCAGGCTGTTGTTTTGTATATCGTGCTCCGCTACAACATAACCACACACCGCGCTGTGGTATATACACCATAAATGAGTCGGGGCCGATTTTTTTATTATACCAGATATAATTATCATGAACTTGGCATCCAATCAACACGCACAAATATGGCTGACAGACAGGTGCCACCAATCTGGAGGATACCTAAGCTTGATTAAGTTTGCAGTTGCCGTATATGTATCAAACGGAAGGGTCTGATAATGTGTGCGTTACGTTGGTTATGCAGTTATTTAAGGCTGCAATTTACATCATGATCCAGTTGCTTAAAATGTTTAAACTCTCCTAAGCCACAACAGTGGTACTAATACAGCATGCGCAATACAATTAGACTATAGCCTAGCCGTAAACCATTCAACAAAGTATACCGTATATCTGCCATATAGACCAAGTTAGATTAGATATCGGCAGCCATAGCTTACCAGGCCCCTCCCCAACACACCCACCCACCCGCATGTTTAGCAAAGGTAGCCCATAGCTGTGAGTGGAAACTATGGATGGGATCTATACGACATGTTCATGGAGCAAAGTGGCTTTAGAGGGTCAGCACATTGCGGCATATCCGTTATCATAACATGCGACAAGTTAATACAGGTAGCGCAACAATAGCAGCTTTTGCTCGTTTAGGTGCGATAATGGTTTAAGTTTTCAATATAATCAACCATGACTGGACTGTCTAACGAGAACTGTCGATATTCATGCATAAGCAACTCATCAAAATAATTCCATTTATATTCCCAACTGGCTGGCACGCTTTTTAGCAAGGCAACTGAGTTTTGCCTTGGCAATTTTATCAGTCAGAAATAGAGATGCCGGGGATGAGAAACCTCTAGTATTAAGACTGTCCAGATAATCAATTAACAAATACAGACAGCATATGAACATAAATTCTGTAGCTCTGATGCAAGGATTTAGACCACAAGATGACAATTTGCACTGCTTCCGCCCCAAAAACCACTTATTAGCGCTTGGCAGTCTTTTGCCAGTGTATTACTAATCTGAGGTACAGGAACAAGCCCATGGGAACACAACCAACCCCTTCCAGCTCTTGATATATGTAGAGATGAAAACATTTGAACCTTTTACAACAAGGGGCTACTAGGTAAGTACTGCATCTGAATCGATGACAGCAAACCTTCATGAAAACGGCCGCCCGCAAAGTGAAGTATTAGAAAGGCATTAATACCCCATTTGCCCAAATCAAACATGACACATGCCAGTATCACTGGCCAGGAACACCGCAATCTGCTTGAAAATATAGGGGGCGGGATCAAGTCATTATCGTCGGCGTAAGCAATGCGTGACAACAAACTCAATATTCGGGACCAAGTATCCCTTTTGGTATGTCCTTTCTCGGTGACATGGTGTATGAATACATTTTAGGACAAGAAGCAATGGGAGAATACTGATGGAAATGCCTACACTGTCAGTTGTATATGCTATTAATGTGCAATGGCGCACTAGGTGATAAGTACCTTCTGGAATGTTGATTATAATTCAATTCCTCAATCTTACATCTAGCAGAGCAAATAACTGAAGATAGCCGTAGTTATCCTTTGTTTTTAAGATCACTGACCACGTTCCTATATATCGAAGTTTCAAATATATGACAAGAAGACGGTGGCGCATTAGATGGTCAAAGTCAAATATTTAAAAATGAACCATTGCTTGCTAATATAACCTTAATACGGGTAGGTATCTTTTTCTTTGGGAAGTAGAATTTTACACCAATAAAATCCTGTGCATGTCAGATTTGCATTACACTTATTTCTGCGTTATGCGGTAGAATGTTGTGTGTGTGTAGTTTCAGAAATAGCAGACAAGCTCCGGCACAAAAAGCACGTTGTTAGAGAATTCTTCATTAGCGGAGGAATCTCATGAATCCCGTAGCAACACGCTACAAGCGGCTACGGTTTACATTTAGAACGTACAGCCCGATTGTTTGTAATGCAATTGTTGCTACCTTTTTATCGAACAACTGTTTTGTTTTGCTGTTATCGCGATGGATCACAAATCCGTGAATAGACACGCCTTTGTACGTTTTTGACTTAACGACCAATATTATTTACATACGAATTTATATAAAGCGTCATCAACGAAGTCTCGAAATGCGATTGTGGGCCATTGACGTCAAGGAAGAATTATACATATAGTATTACATGGATAATGCTGCTGAAGCCGTTGGAACACTTTTAATGCTAAATGTGTCGGCATATCCTTTGATCGCACCTTTGTTCAAGAGCAGTAAGGCCGTTTGTTCTGAAAACAAACGGAATTACCTGATACGCTGATTTAAATAAAAGTCCCATTTTGCACTAGGTAAACATCAAACTGAGCAACAACGTGTTCAAAAACGTTCATATTTATGAATTATTTATTCTACTAATTTCTAAAAGAGGTAGCGACGCACACACCGCGCATGCGTGCGAAATAGAACACAGGTACTTCAATAACATCTAGATGATCCGTTCATATCGACGGTAAACTGCATATCAAGTGTTCTCAACAAATTAAACTGGCACGACGAATTGTTGCCATTATCCACTTACGGGTGAAAAAGTAATGCTACTCCATCATGCTTTGAAGCTAATTTTACTTATAAAACATAGTGCAATGAATAAACAACAACATCGACGGTGTTTGCATATCATGTTAGATGCAAAACATTCTGAAAATCAATAAAAGCAGGGTGTTTCAGTTGTATAGTTCAGTTACCATGTTCCTCAAGTAGTCTCACGACAGACACCTGCTCAGGTAGGAGTTTGAGGAGTAGCACCAATATAGCTCAGTAAACAGGCATCTTCATCCCCGTATTTTAAGCAAACTTAATTGCTTATACAATGAATTAATACTATGTTAAGTGCGATATAACAGCAATCGTCTTCCCCTATTCTTATATCCGGCAGCATCGCATCGTGCGAAAATACGTTAGTAAAGCATGCGATAAGTTAGCATCAGTGACACAGCTGTAGCTGCCTTCTTTCGAATGAGTTTTGTATGCATCAAACCATGACTGGACTGGCTCACAAGAGCTGTCGGTATTCATGCCTTATCATCTCATCACAGTTATTCGATTTATATTAACAGCTTGCTGGCACAATAGCACATTTTTCCGTCGCGCTTTTTAGCAGACAACCGAGTTTTGCATTGACTATTTTATCAGTCAGAAATAGGTATAAGACGCTGTGGAAGAGAAACCTCTTATAATGAGACAACCCGGATTATCAATAGGAAAATACAGACAGCACATAAACATATATTCTGTAGAAATATAGACGCATAAGATGACAATTTGCACTGTGGCCAACCACCCAGAAACCATCAATAAGCGTCAAACTTCCTCATGCCGGTAAAATAAATTATCTCAGCTGCATAAATACAGTTGATCAACTTCTGGTGGCATGCTTGTTATCTGGCCAATATGCAACCAACGTATCTGATCTGCATAACATTGTGCTGAAGGGCTTGTACCATTATATAGGCAGGTACCGGTATTGCATGGTGCTGAGCCTCTGCTCGTCATACCCTCGCTTCAGCTGCCTATTAGGATAATAAGCCGATTTATGTCATTGTTGTTGCGTTTATTCAGTAATCGATGTCTGTAAGATTTGGGACTTCTCTCTCAAAGATTTTGGGATTTAGTGATGATTCGAACATTTGAAAACAAAGATGTTAAGCACTGGGTGATTTGAAAAGCATTCTTGAGTTTTATTATCTGTGTAAATTTACATGTCGATGTTTCAAGTAGACCTTTAGTTATTCTTTGCTCAATGTTCATTCAAAGACATATGGCTGAATGTAATTATAAAATGTATTTATCATACTGTATCACCTAGTGAGACGCCAGGGAACAGTTTTAGTTAGTTAGGGTTGTGTTGACTTAAGTCGCTCATATCATGCTTCAACCTGATGCTGCAAAATGAAAATGCATATTCCTGATTTTTTTAAAACAAAGAGCAGCAGCTTGTCATTAGAATAGGTTATTAAATCATTATAAGACAGACAATCCTATCGCCGCATTATTTGATGACATTTACGTAATGCCAGAATAAAAATACCCACAACAAAAAGCTCGGCTTATCAGTATTGATTTATGACACAATGTGAGGACACACCATTTCTTTTTTACTCACCATTTTTAAAACGGAGCGAGTAATCCATGGCAATGCTTAAAGCATGTTGTTATAGTGTGCAAATATTCCCAGTGCACAAATCAACATGGTCTTTAGTAAACGACTACTAACTTAATTTCATCTGATAACGTAGATCACATTTTACTTCATGTTATCAATCAATATATGTGCATTGCGTAATAGATTGTGGGTGCACGGTTTTGCTATGCTTGGAAACATTAGTGTCATGTAAGTTTTTGTTCTCCGTGATGCAGGGGAGCAATATATTATAGCCACTAAAGACCATGATCATAAAGGATGCTGCCATCAATCAAACGCATGCTCAAAACAATCGAATGTAATATGTGCATACATGAACCATTTGATTATATATAAAGGCGGTTGTGATTGTTATCGCGATTTTTAGTCAAATCGGTCAATATTTCGTATATTTCCCTGTGAGGAGCATGGAAAACAGATATCGATGTGGCACCTACGTAGAGTGTAACCCGAGACCATTTTAATTTCTACGAACAAGTCGTCGGTTAGGAACCCGATATATTCCTATTCAACCAAACTGAACTTTAGTCTTTCATTATGTTCTATAAGCTGGATTATATACTGGCAAGTTAATCAGGTAAGAGCATATATGTTCCCAATATGAGTTTAACTTTCATAAGCTGTTTTTATTTATGACACAGAGCTATACTACCAATTGGACACTAATGCTCGCATACGTATTTCATGTTTTCTAATTTAAGTCACCATATTGACAAAACGAATATAAACGAGAAGTGTACGAGTGACATTAAGTGTTAATAAGCTCAACTTCCTCTAGTTCCCTTTTCGCCTTTTATAACACGGATCACATAATAATATGAAAGCTTCTGCAAAAATATTAACACATTGATACAAAGAAGGAATAATAACTGTAAGCGAATTGTAGGGCACACTTTATCGTGCCATAGAGCCTCGGCATGTGATCCTGACATTCATGTACAGTTCAAATGCAATATATGTCTGACGGCACGAAGAGGTCTAAATACTAAACTGTTACTCTTTGTCGTATTCGCTTATGCAACTGTACACTCACTTTGATAACAAGCATTTAATATCACAGCTTCTGGCTTAGGCACCATCTGCACACCTCACGGTATATTGAGGACACTCAAAGTGATTGGCGAGAATATGGTAACCAACACGTGCATATTACTGTGTACATTCAACTGAGACATGAATAAGACATGATACAACAGACATCTGCAGCTTAATATCGTTCAACATGGCCAATTATGTCTTATTTTGACATACATCATGCATTTAATTGCCAATTGAGGCCTATTCCAATGCAATCTCTTGCCTGGGATTAAGTCAGTTGCACTAGAAAATAGATTGTACATAAGCAAGCGCTATCGCCTATCCTACAAACAGGAGGAAACCTTCAACCTGTTCAGCAATTATAGGGAGCTGTCTTGACAACAGCATACTGGTATATTGTAGAAAAAAGATTCCTCCCACTCATAGTTCAGACTCAGCCACACGCGCAATAATGAGATAATAGAAAATACCAGCCCAAGACCTGTAAATAAATCTTATTGTTAAGCCATTATTTCGTCTTGCTGTCTATAAATACCAGTATGTTTGGATGACATTTATGTCATAAAAAGATGCAAGCCCAGCGCAGTGGTTTACCTTTCTCAACTAAAGCAATGTTCGTTGTTTGCACAATTGCTCAACAGCTGTATTTGATGCCTCCACAGGAACCTAAAAAAGTCATGATTGCGTAGTCAAGCGATTGGAGGCCATGTTTTATCATGTGTCATGTTGGTTCGAATATCGTTCTTATATCGACTTGTTTACCGACGCAGTAAACGACTTCTAAAACCTCTCCTGTCAATAATGTAAATCGTGTTTCTTTTATTTGCAGTGTCTGCCGAATATTTAGATTCATCGGACTTGACTGTAAGGGGGAATGCATGAGTAACTTGGAACCATCATTCTAGACAAAAGAAAGATGCTGATGGCGCATTGCAGGGATATAGTAAACATCCTACTGAAGTGATATGGTTGATGGACCAGTATTGATTATCCCCTCGCCCTGTTTACAATCATGCTGCATGCGTCATACATTTTAATGGACGACTGTTTACCGTGCGTAAGCCATTTATATGTATGCGCATATATATATGTATATTATATGATTATACAGAATTATAACTATATATATTAATTTGTATATTAATGTGATCTATGCATTGTATATGTATGAATATATAGATATATAGATTTTCATATATATATATATATATATATATATATATATATATATATATATATATATATATATATATATATATATATATATATATATATATATATATATATATGAAATCTATGATAGCTCTTTAGAAAAGAATACCTAGTGAATGTTGTCAGTGCCAACACTAAAGCAACATAGCCGGGGCACGGGTATTTATAATGGTACGCCACCATGCACTCCGTAAAGAAAGACAAAGCAACTGTACGGAATGGACGTAACCTTTTAGTGGTTCTCTCTAAGATCACCACACACATGCGATTGTACGGAAACATTCACGCGATCATGCGACCCCTTAGAAGCAGATGTAACAGTTTCTGCTCGAATTAAAGCGAACAATGACTGAACGGACTAAGGCGACCTGATAGAAACCAATGAACTCAAAAACACATCCACTTTGTATAACCCACTTACTGGCAATACATTAGTATTGAAGGAAACCGAATATTGGCCTTTGCAGCCTGCATACTTATATTAGTATGTGATGCGTAGCCAACATCGACCCGTAGTAATGAGCATATCTGGATATTTTCGAGCAACAACCAACGGCAACTACGGTCGTCACACCAGCATATATTGTCCAGATACTGTCGCATTGATTAAACTGCCACAGGTAATCAAACTTTCGGCTATAGTCTTTGTTGGGACTAGAACTCTTTAATCTTTACAGTCGATAACACATCTCGTAACACAGCGTAACAGCAAATAAGGCTCTGTGTGAGAGTTAGTCTATTAAACTTATTTGAGGGAGGAGTCATAACGCTTGAAGTCATGATAAGCTTAGTTTTTCTCTGAAGAGTGAAACCTGGCAAACAAGTTAACTACACGATACACGCATACAAGCACCAAAAAGCACCATGGGTGAGTAATCCCTAGGGTATCATATAACGCATTACTCCTCTTGCTATGTTCAAACATGACTGCAACCTTGACTACAAAATGGAAACAATAAATTGTGGGTGCTGACAGGATATCAATGCCTGAAGTGATCTAGGATCTGTTAATGGCTTGGGATTCGGTCATCACCCACAAATAACACTTACAGACAGGGTCCCAAAAGGCAGATCTATTCAGCGACATATATGGCTGATCCAAGAGAATTCAAGCTTGATGTATATTTCTGGTGATGTTTTGCGCGTATGAAACTTACAGTTAATTAATACGTTAGGTACACGCGTATATATTGTGGCTATTTGAAGAACTATCGACCAGACCTACATGTACAATGTATATCAAACTTACGTTATTCGTGTAGAACTGATAGCGTTATAGCTGGGAAACCAAGGGTGAGTATAGAGTATAAAGTACCTTTCAACCATGTGTTTCGTTTGGCAGAGAGAGCAATAGCTGTAATTGGATACGGGACGGGATTTTAATTGTTATGTTAATGCAGCTGGTCTACAAATCATCACATCGAGGCAAATGTTACACAAGCCATATCGTTGTTAGAAAGTAAAGAGATGTGCGTCCTTACCGGTTGTAAAAAGCAATAATTCAATATTTTCAATTTAGCTTACAAAAATAAGAGATGTCGGCCCTCGTGCTACATGCGTCATAGTTGTTCATTTATCATATAACTGCTGCTGATGACGTCATATTTAGATGGGCATCTGCATTTTTTACGGCATATAAAACAACAGTAGATTATAAAGTTACCATTTCAGCGTTTCGGCATATCCAGGTGCACAATTTCATTAGAATATATGTTACCTTATTATCTGCCATCTGTGGTACAAATAAATCAGTTTCTGATTGCTTAGTTGATAGAGCGGTACGAGTCTCGTGTACATTGCCTTTCCGAATTATTGTACAATATAGAAAAGCGTGTTGGTAAAGGCAACACAAAGCGATAAATACTGGAATATGGCATGTAATCGGTCATGTTGTAGGTGTTTATGTGTTTGATTTATCAGTTAATATGCTGGTTTATATTTAACGTCAGTTAACATGCTTACGTCTTAGCTACCTAAATACAGGGGTTTGAAAGTCTCTCCTGCTTGGCGCACTGCGTGTAGGCTTTATCATGCGTCCTGTCTCCCTCACCTCCTGGGAGGCTGTGTGAATTGAGATACCCGTTTGCTTCAACTTATATTGTTGTTAATAACCCGTGTCAGTCAGCGAGGTACAAAAAGAACCTAGTGGTTCGTCTTCGTACCGTCTCTTGTTTTGGCTTGATGTACATAAAATGATACATTCACTTGTAAGGTGCAGCTGATTCCACGTAGTTCCATGTTACCCGTCGTCTTGCAGTTGCTTTGGTGTGTTGTATTGCGACAACAGTCCGCGCAAAATGCCCATTTAGCATGCATGCATACTATCTACGACTACAAACCTTTTATTACAACAGACAATGATGTCTACCGATGCCAATAATTATTTTCAGCTTAAAATCCTATCAGCAATAACTGATGATGGCCAACAAGAAAGTACTGTATATTTTGCAATCACAAAACAGTTACTAATAACATTGAGCTCATAAGTAATGGTCAATCCGATATGCTGATATGGATGTGCGCCAATGACATCAATAAGAACCAGACTACATTCTACAGAAAGACTTGCGGCTTGAAATACACAACTCTTATGGTTTATACTGGAGAAGGTAAAGGCTCTGGTATCACGTTCCCCTTGGAATTAGGCGCATGTATCTCAATCACTGGAATTACCTGCATCATATATATAAGATGAGTCACAGCATCGTAAACCCGAATAATGCAGATCCCAGTATCAGACGTTTTGCTGGGATGTTCTCAAATTTGGAGCCGTTTAGTCAAAAACGTTGGATTATCGGATAATTAATTTTCTGTGACCATGCCTTCATGTGCACTTGCATTTCTTCAACTTTTCTAGCGGTTTACCAGAGTTTAGGCTATTACATCATGAATAGCTACTGCAATATATCTACTTTTTCAAAAACATAAGCATAATTTATAGCTACCGACAAATACTCTGATATAGATTACAGAAAAGCATCGAACCTGGTAATGGAGTACAGGTGGATGTTGGTGCGGCATTTTCCGTCTCAGAGTAATAAATAGCAGAACCAAGACCGGTAAACTAACTACGAGCTAGCCAACAATCCACCTCAGGGATATCCATTCATAACTGTCGTCAATGAATAACACATATTCGCATGCACCTTATTCGTTACTTAACCACGACATGCAGGGTCGCAAGAGCAAAGACGTGACTCAAGATTATTATTCACTTCCACCGTAGTTTTGCATCCTGAATCCTTTCTTCAGATTATCACATTATTCACGGGAGTCTTCAAGCATCATCTAATGCATAATTCATTCTAGATTAGAGATCAGCAAACGGAAACGTGTTGTCTCAGCGTTCGGATGGAGAGCGTTTCTACAGTAAACATTGAATTATGTGACTGACTCTGAGGTACCAATGAGAGTCATCTTAAATAAGCGGAAGTTGGCCACGTGTGCTTATTATATTCAGGTAAAGGCAAGCATAAAAGTTAATCTGACGACGCGATTAAACGAATTCTATTTTTTAACCCAAGAGTTGGTAAACATGTACAATTTAATTGTTCGCAAACATTACCCCAATACAGACTATCGTAAAGACGCGCCATATGTACACGTAGGGTAAGTTAATTTTCATAAATGTAATTTGCAAGATTCAAGTGATCACAATGTGCAACTTTGCAGTGAGTAGTTTGATGCACTGCATCGAACACCGTATATTACCGTGAGTAATACAAAGCAATTATATCGATGATAGATGATAGTTGACAGTGTGGGCAAAATTCAGTGAGCCAGGTCGCGTACTTGCTTTAACAATATAATAAAGTGAAGATCAAATAGAACAAAACCCAGACATCTTGATATGAGACGCAAAAAAATGTTCCGTTCGAGGCAGCCAAGGAGATTATTGTGTTTTTCAAGTAAAACGGCTCCTTTTGAACTAAACATTTGGGCCGATATTGTAGCTGTTGCCACTGGGTAGACATATCTATTGCAGTGAGGGAGGAAAAACCACAGTCTTTAAGGTGTCTAACAGTTCATATTCTCACTTGATTTTACTCTATATGTTTGCGTCATATCCAGGTGACTGATGCATTTACAATCCACACATCATTTGCTAGCAGCAGGACTGGCTGCCAACATCCATCATAATACATATCCTATGAGAGCGGTAGAACTGAAATGCTGTTCCCAGTACGCTACCAATACGCCCTGTGTTATATAAGCCTTGAATGTTTATGTCGGTACACATAAAATATTTCTGATGTAAAATAGCGTTGATGTGCCGCTCTAGATAAACCTTTCATGTGATGTATGCGGTTCATTGGGTCATCGGCGTATGCCGTGCTGTTTAGGTAATACGACTTTTCAAATGTTAACATAGCAAAATAGCGCGAGCAGGTGTTTACACCACGTAACACAAAATCATCTACATATTACTTGCTAACAGTTATGCTGGAATTGTTTATGTGTTTACTGGAACATTTGGCCCAGACGAGCTTTCGTTGCTTTGCCATAACATTAATGAACGCGAGGATGCGGAAGTGAAGTAAGACAAGCATCACTCGATCCAGCAGCGTCATAGTAATAGCGGCTCATTATGGCAGCATAATGAGCCATATGTTGTCGAATGATCAAACCATGAATGGGAATTCCAGTGGGGACTTCAGTCGTCTTCTTTAGCGGTTAAAGGCATGCCCATGGCGGAAGATAATGTCAATGGGCAGATGAAGTCGGTGTTAATTACGTCATCACAGCATCCTTGCTTGCGGTATCGGCTGACGATAAGTAAAATTTTCTTGAAAATTGAATACATAAGCCACACTCCCATTTCCATATGCAAGTAAATTATTCAAAGAAACATGAACCTGGCCATCAGAAGCGCCAGTATCAGTGCATATCTATATATGTACTGGATTATAACATCTTTGTCAAAGCATGGCTTGCTCAAGTTATAACTAATGGCATAGTACATGTTCAAAACACATAGACGCTTTTGTCTGGAGCCAGCCTCGAGTGGTTTCGTCACTGTCTACTTAGTGAGATATTTTGATGACATTGATTTGCGTCAGTTTCTAATCCCAGATTTGACGCTCTTGATACTTCTAAATTTTATCACCTGGAATATCCGACGCTTCTACATAACAATGACCTGAAATGATCGACAGTTTACACAAGATTGACGCATCAGGTTGTGTTGTTGGGCAGGTTGCTGCTGAGGTTCACTACGGCGTGTCGTTGCTCCTGTCATGTATTAACTACTATCGCAATCTACCAAAACGACTGCAGTAACCCCGATCTTTCCCTCAGAAATTGCCTCGATATTTTGAAATGCAGCTTGCATATATGGCATGTAAAGGTTTTAAAGCAGCTGTGAAACCTTGCATCAGTTCAATTGGAAGATATATTATACACGAGTACGCGCTACCGCCTATATCAAAACAAGCAGAAATATCCGCCCGGCTCAACCTGCTTGCTTTCTACAGTGCTTAAGCAGTCTAACGTCAACCAATTGGAGGGAGCTGCTCTAACAGTAGGATATCTATATATTCTATGGAACGATACTTAACATTCATGCCTCCAGTCAGAAGAACAGTATTGAAGCTTTTCTATTAGACATAGAATATCAAGCAGCAAAGTGATCTCCCAGTAAATATAATGAATGCAACGTATAAGGCTAGCTTATGATCTCCCAGTAAATATAATGAATGCAACGTATAAGGCTAGCTTATGATCTCCCAGTAAATATAATGAATGCAACGTATAAGGCTAGCTTATGATCTCCCAGTAAATATAATGAATGCAACGTATAAGGCTAGCTTATACCAATGTCTGTTATTGTCTTTTCATTCTGTAGCCATGAAGTGTAAATTAATATTAAATATTACCTCACAACAAAGACGAAGCGATTGACCAATATGAGCCACACAGAAGATCATATTGTTCCTACATATCTACAACTATATATATATAGATTTATATATACGTTTATATATATATATATATATGTATATATATATATATATATATATATATATATATATATATATATATATATATATATATATCTATATATATATATTGCTTCTTAGTAGTGTTAGCTGCTACCAATTTATACGTGTAAGCATAGGAGTTTGGCATTGTGCATGTATTAGTTTTTTGTTTCGCGCTCTTCAGGTGTATATGGAATAACATAAATGCGACTGGCGTGATTCTAGTGATCACTATATGACAGACTTACATGTAAAGAGCGACTTGTGTGCAATAGGACAATGCATATGCCACAATAAAACAGTCACGTAAAACATCCTATAACTTAACGCACCGGCTGTGGCTGTCTTAGAGACACCTGCTATTCGTATCATATTCACGTGGTGTGGCGCAATCCCACACACAACACTGAAACATTCCACAATGTATGTAGTTTGCAAGTTAATTGAGCACCATTTGCTCTTATACAGAGTATTGAGTGATTTACATTCAGCAGGCGCCGAAATGTCTTATAATACATAAGACATGCGCAACATCACATCGCTGAACATATCCCTCTTATTACGTATTGCTGTAATGCCGGTAAGTCATGTGGATGCCTGATATCATATTGCTAACGAAACATGTCACCTGCGCTGCTGCTGTAACTGATTACACCATCTGCTAGCACTGACAGGGTGTGCATCTGTCACCGAGTAAGCAAGAACAACACTAAGTACTAGTAAACATCATATTCATACATCATATACAGGTGCGCCATCAGGAGTAAAAATGTTCGGGCCTCTCTGTATATAACAAACATAATGAATTGTGTCAATTGATTTAATACCCTGCTTTGGGCAACGGGAGAGCAATTTACCGTCACACGATGCGCACAAACACGGTACCATCACGAGGACATATGCACATTTTTATTAGTGTTAGTCTTATTCGCTCAGGCTGGGAAAAAAAGGTATGCGACCGAAATAATGTCGTTTTTACCCGCGAACTGCACTGTAGTCTCCCGATGAATATAGTTCGTAATAATACCCCTAACTAATGTATTCGGTCTACGTACACAATTGTGTGGGAGTACGCGTCATCGCTGTTATTCAGAACAAGCAGATAGCTTCTTGCGTCAGAAAGTATGAGGTCCGTGGGTTTAACGACTGTAGATGAATGATTAGGCACTTAGTAATTAAATGAATATTGTTATTGTTCAGCTACAACATGCTACGCCACAACTGCGACGATAACAAGGTTGCCCCACGTAGCTCTAGACAGCTATATTTCACCGGGTAGAAACATATGTGCTTGCATAGTTTGCATACCAACATTATCGCGGATGCTGTAAACACCCCGTTGAAACCTCTTCATTTTGTAAAGTCAATCTTATAAACTGTGTAGTGCTGTATTTAGGGAAGGATGTAATGAATAATTCATATGGGTTTTTTTTCATAGCAAATGTTGTAACTTGGAGTTAACGGCTGATCTATCAAATTTATTATTATAGTTGTATTTCAAAGAACAGAGCGAGAACGATACGGCTGTACTATATATGACATAATAATTCCTGCACCGTGGTTTGTGTTGTTTCCGGATGATTGCCACTCTTTCCACTCCGACGATAAATTCACTGGGGCGTAGTATCATTTGTCTTCGTGCTTAATCAACATTCAAAGAACAACGGGAGACTCAGGGCACGAAACATTACTTAAATGCTTACCACCTTATGTTAGGAAAGTGACAGCCTAATAGCCTACACAGTCGCTTCGTTCTCTAACGTCAGTGGTTCAGAATGAGTGTCTCGTCTTGGGATTGACACGGTTTACGAAAAAATTGTGTGACTTAGCTTTGTGACGTATGGTGCTTGGCATTGGTGCCTATCCATGTCATACTCGTTTGAAACATTTGACGATTCATAATATGAGCCTTGATAAATTGTGGCTCAATGGGATGTATACGATAATTGCAACTAAGGATCGTTTTCGCCCACGATTAACATAATCACATAAAACACCAATGTACTTTTGAATGGTGAAAGATTACAGGAGATACCGAATAAATTTGCATTAAATATTAACCAACACAACAGCTCTAGCTGCATTGTTAAGGACCATGTAATCCTTAACGCAAATTAAGAAGCAAAACTAATTATTCTCGATCCTATTCGGTGTCTTCTGCCGTAAATTCACGTTGTGTTCCAATACATATATAACAAATATATGTGATGGACAATGTGAACCATCGCCATCTTCTTCGTCTGCTAAAAGCCCCAGGGCTAGCTTTAATTAGGTACTTAAAAGTTCTTATTTGTGCCACACTGCTGACGGCCTCATGCAAATCTGGCATGTGCCGGGATTTACTTGTGTCAATTACCACTGACCTAAGGCAGACATCGTTTAAAGCAAATGTAAACTGATTTCAGCGTAGGTTTTAAGGCAAAAGAAACTAGTTGTTCTCAAAGTTGTATCTGCAAGCAATTATCCATTGATCAATTTCAGGATGAGACAATTCTTTTAAGATTCTTGTAATATAGCCTGTTTCAGACGATGCGGAATGGCCACAAACGTACAGCTTCAATAATTAGGAACGTGTTTAGCAGATTTAGGAACGCAAAATTACCCTCTAAATGGTTCCATTACTTGATGATTTTTATGCACTCTGCCAATTAATGAACATCATGCGAGCGGCTTAAGATTGACTACAATGATATTTTTTAAATGTCATAAATAGCATGTTGTCATATTTGTTAATGTTTAGCGCATCGTGCCAAAGGTAAGCATAACAGTGATTGACTGAAGCATTGCATATAAATGGCGGGACTAGCGTCTGTCATGTTCTACATCCTGGCCAAGTTGGCAGTGGTCTGTAGGCTTTTATCATCCTGTGAGTCGAAGCACCGCTCATTTACGGCCATATATAGCTGACAATGCAAGGTATTCTGTGGATGCACTTTCCCTTCCAGTTGTTTGATGACGCATTTTATCAGCACTTCACTAAATGTAAATTAACGTAAAGGTGTTGTAGCTTCTCCAACTTGAGTAATAGGTAAGTTGGTCATCGTCAACTCAGATTGCTAAATCACTGGGATCTCTTACACACGGTTCTCTTCCCATGCTCTCCATCAGCACAAGTGAGCATTAATACCGAATGTGAATAACAGCAATAATGTAAAGGCAGCAGTGTGACAGTTCAGCCCGAGTTGTAAATCACACCGTGTACGTGTTGTGGTCGCTACATAAACCCCGGTAGCTTAACCGCATATATGCTTTTTCAGTACTGCGCTAAAAGTACAGTTATCATGTGAACATCAGCTGAGGTTGAACGCGCAGATAAACATCAAAATTGGAACCGATGAATACATAAGAGGCAATTTGCAACCAAGCATTCCACTTTAATGGCTTAGTACATGAGGCTTTTTCTCATATTAATTTACCAAGCTTAGTCGTATCCAAGCAAATTGACGTCAATCTATTCCATTGTAGGCACATTATTCAAATACGTAACTCTATGGTCATAAGTTATTGGCCTGGATTGCCTCCGTCGGTGCAGAAAAAACCACAAATATATCTGGCTGTCATATCTTACAGAAAAATCTCATTATAATGCCGTTTAAGCATTTTTTAAATGAACATTTCATAATTTAAGCTACCCTATTATTTATTCAAAACTGATTTTAATTACAGCTAAGGCCTCCTGTAGTCTAATCTATTGTCTTGGCAAGGCTATCATTAACAGTCTGGTCATAATTTTACAGTCTCAGAAGGCGCCTAAATGGTATTTGCTATTGGGCCATGAGTTAATTTCCTTAAATAATTAAGAGTTCAATCAGCTAACTTGGATATGAAAAGAATTGTTACCATGGTAACATTCACTTAGCAGTTTGCCTACACCTGTCGAGTCTGAAACGTGCGGATGCGAAAGGTCTGCTGCATACAAAGGAGGGCTTTTATCATCATTCTTCGATATCACCGTCGCAGCCCTTGCTAACACACACCCCGGTAAGTGATGATCATATCGGGTTATCTCACACGAAAAAATCGACAAGTGACATTATCACCCTCGAATCCTCGTTTATTTCAATCGAGGCAGGCGTTGTTGTTTTGGACGGAAGCGATGTTGTTAGCACATTTAACACTTTGTCATGCATAATGTTTCAGTTTTCGGAAAGAAGCGATTTATATTTGTCGTGGATTTTAACCTCAGATTGATGCAAATATCTTATAGCTGTGATAAGAGGGCTCACTCTAACCATGCTACGATGTGAGCATCACATTACGATAAGCGTTATAGAGCTGGTGAACTCATGATGGTCATATGCTCTTACTAGTTTTGTACCGAGGTAATTAGCTAATAACTTGCTTTGCTTAGATGGCGTTTATTATTATTTTTGGTCATCCATAAACTATGGCTCTAAGTTGTCCCTTAACATGCAATATCCTCAAACAGGACAAGTGTGTGTATAGGCAATGCCTTAAATACTGGGATGCTTGAAGTCATGCAGTATAACAGTTTGTATGCTGGTTAATCTCTTTCGTCAGTACACTGCCTCACCACTTACACTGGTTGGAGAGGCTGTTAGGGAGGAATCAGTGAGGTCTGTAAGACGTATTGCCAGGAAAGCCGTGACCTTCTTCCTGCCTCTTACAACTCTTGTGATAACTATTGTAATGCAGATATCTGGAAGCTGCTCTTACTTATTTAACTCGTACATTATCAGGTAGTTGTCGGTGAGGTGCACATGGCAAGTGGTTAGCCATGCTACCGGCTCGCGTCTGCACTTTAGGCATATTTTGCATGTGAATTGGTAAGTTCAAGTGCAGTTAGAAGTATATCATTCTATGATAACCTTACATGCAATGTCTGCGTTCTGCGTGCTGCGTTCCCTCAGGAACGTTTATATTATATGACGTTTCAAATATGTGCTCGCAGATGTTTGAATACTGAATGATGTCGAAAACACTCTTGTTTCTTTTACGTGGAGCAATAAATAGCTACGTCCAGCAGCTTCTTCTTGAACAGCTCTTGCTGCGAGATCTCTGCAGCTTTGACCATAAATTGAATTATGAAAAGGCATCCGACTTGATCTCAAAGACAGCATATAAGTCACCAAATGTCATTTCCTGTTTGTTCTCATGCACACTATTCTTTTGTTGGAAAATGAAATTATTTCAGCAACTGAATTGCTCACTGGCATTATTGGTGTTTCAAAAGCTTATGCTATGATGAGCATCTTCGATGGTTGCAAAGTGTTTGCTTGACACGAGAGTAATATTTGAAGTTCCCAGATTTGGCGGTTCGCCTGTTTGGCAAAAAATACTATCGTTAGCAACCGTCATTTTTATTAACCAATCGTATGGTCCGATATAATTGTTCATGGCGTACATCCCTGACTCGGCTCTTTTGTTATCGATACAAATAGCAGACAATCACCAAGCGTTAACTGGGGTTCTAGGACTATTTATAATCTTTATCTGAATGATATTGTCTGATATTTGACATGTCTGGCAAAGTTCTTTATAGAATTTAAAGTGATTTAGTGTTCACAGTTTTGACATCGAATATCAGTAAGGATTTCTTTTCTCTAATTTGCGAGTATGTTTCTCCAGTGTCCAATTTCGGAACTCGGGTCACTTTAAAAAGTATTACATGTCACCACCGCAATCGCTCATTTTACTCATAACTTGGTGTATGGTTGGGACTCGTCAACCCTAAAAGTTTGAGTTATCTACTACACTTGTATTCAATAGTTTGGGCAACCTGGATGCCTTCTCTGCTACTCAAGGTCTGGTTAAATAATGAACAACCCGTTGGGTATCAGTATATATATCAGTTAGGTCATGCCACTCAGAGGGCAAATGACACGACATAATCTCACCCTCATCTGCCATGCCGGAGGCAGCAAAGGACAGAGATATCATACATATTCTAAGGTAAAGTAACTAAACCACAAATGTAAGCCCGACGTCTGATTACGCATCAAGCACAATAGTTCCTCTTAAAACCTATCACTGATGTCGCTACTGAAGCCGATGATTTCACACTGAGGCGAACATATGCTGCTGCCACTACGCTTATTTTATGAGCCACGTGTTAGCTTTCCATCGTAAACAGGTGCGCCATACGTTACCCGATCTTATGCGTATATAAGCTGCACATGCTGGCTACAGCACTTTTTTACCACTTCCCGCACTTTTTTACCACCTTCCGCACTTTTTTACCACCATCGTAGAGTTGAATGTTATACTTAATCCAAAACATGGTCGAATTCTAAATTATTCTTTTAAGCACTGGTTCATCTTCACAACAGATATGCCTTCTGCGAACCGGCTAATGTTGGAACACAAGATAATTTGTCCGGACGCAGCCAAGGTACAATCATAGAATAGAATAGAATAGAACTTCAATAATCAGACAGTACCTCCTTCATAAAATATATAACTATCAACACTAGAAGATTGCTTATAGTTATGCAATAATTATGTAAGTGTTTACTATGACAGTTGAATAATCATCGACTGACTAGACGAGCCAACATTGCTCTGCCACAGCATAACGGTGCATGGTGAGACGGAAGAGAGGTAAATCAATCGCCACGCTACATTTCTAACATATCATAGTTGTGCAATATTACCTGCTCAGAAAAAAACACGGAATGTGATGTTTTCTGACCGATGGGATCGGTCGTTCTTGCGTCAACACAGCTATACTTGCGATATTGGTCAACAATGGGTTGAACATAACAAAAGCCATTGAATACAGAGGTAATTTCTCTATTGCATTACAATTGAAATACTCAAAGATCGTTTCTACCAGAGCTTGATCAATATCAATGCATCCCTCTGTCGTAACGTGATCTGTGGTGTAGAGATGCTCACGCTACGCACTTGTAGTAAGTAAAAGAATCGAACTCCAGATGTAGGGTTAATAACAACTTGAACTTTATTTAACTGTTTTCAACTTTCGAATTTCAGATGTAACTTAGCCTAAACTTAAGAGAGTGAAGTGTTGAGCTCGGAGGCCAGGAGAGAACTGATTTTGAAATATAGGTTGCTTCCCTCAACGACTAAGGCACGCCATCCCAATTCTCATGGGACATGCCGTAGCCAGGTCTGTGAGGGTTGGGGCTACCGGGTGATGCCTGGTCAGGAAGGTAATGTGGCTCCGAAATATGGGGTATTTATGAGGAGAGGGGTGAAGTGGCAGGTGACATGTAGGTCACTCGTGGATCTGGGAAACTGGGGTTTATAATTAATATAAGCTGTAGGGGGTTACTCCATCAACTGATGACTGAGAGGGTACGTTATGATGAAGGGTAGGACCTCTATCAATAAAGGAAGTGGGATATCTTGTTCAAGACATGGCTTGCCTTCTCGTCAGTATTGCAGCATACCACTTCTAACTACTTAAGCACTGGCTCTGTGAAAGCTCTTTTGTGTAGTTGGTATTTTGCCCATTGTGCGTATAAGATCTGCTTCCTAACTCTAAACTAAGGGAGATATAATGATCACCCTGGTAGGCGTCAGCAGTGTACCATTGCAACCCTAGCATGGATGGAGAACCGACTGTGGTGAATTTGAGGCACATTTTGTATTTCGAATACTTTATCAACAACATCATTCTCAACTTGCATTGCACTCTCAGTGTGGGAAGACAACTTTAACATAGTTTTAGATATTTTGAATCTAATTAGAATACTGGTATTCTGCATATTCATTCTGTCTTATGCGATTCCTGCGACAAATACGTAGAACAAACAAACAAATGAATAAGCTATTTACCGAGCTCGGAACTGGATAAGGAGCTATCAAATTTAAATTATGTGTTAATTTTCACTTTTAACTGGTCAGCAAAGAACAACTTGTAATTTAAGATCACCTACAATTAGTCAAGTTGTCTCTTGATATCAGAGCAAGCCAATTTGTAAAACATTTTTGCAAAATTGTGTTCAATCCGGGTTAAAATCCATGCGGTGTGTCCTCTTGAAACACAATACGTATTAATAAATGCCCAGCCAATGATTTAGCCGGATGAAATGGCCTAGACGATCCATCTCAACTGAGGTGGTTGTATCTTATATATGTAAGGCATTACATGTACACCCCAAATATTCTAAGCCCCTTAAATAATGAATATATATTGGTCACAAACGAATGATGTTGAGTCAAACGCCATAAACCTTCAAGTAAGAGTATTACAGGCAACCTTGGTGACATTTTAGTTTCCATTTACAGCTACAAGCGTCTGCTCCGAGGGAGTTCCATATTGTAGTTAAGGTTTTTCCCAATGTGCGTCCAATGATAACAGCTTAGTTCTCCCACCATGGTAGTTATGGAATTGCGAATCGATTGAGCCCTAAAACACCAACTGCACCAGACGCTTATCCCAATAATTTATCTCTCGTAATATCTTCCCATTTTGCTCGTAAATGCTTAACGGCTGTTTGACGTACCTCTGAAGTACGTCACTTTGATACTCGTCGCTAGAATCACGATGGCCTCATACAAATAGCGCCAGAATGATTCAGCATGTTATGTTACGTACCACAATTGTGTGGATGGCTGCTTAGAAATAACTAACAGACATTTAGTATTAATTTAACAAGAGCCTTAAATCACTTGCGGAGGTAAATTTTATCTACTTGTTGCCTTCTCGTACTGACAGCAGATACACTAGAAAACCATATTTTACGCGCTTAAGCTCTACCGCTTATAGATAAATCACTAATCAATATCCCACCTGCTTCAGTTCATGATGATTTAACAAGAACGTATGGTTAGATAGGTTTCATCGTGCATAAAAACAAACCCGACGCGGCATGCACAACATACCCTATCTTAGCGGAAATTGAATCATCTATAGTTTTATGATACGAAGCACGCAAATAGTCGACAACTCTAGGTCTAGGCAACGTTCTATACTGCACTTGGTGGCTTATTTTACGTTTTCATGATCGGCTAGCAAAGTTGCTGGCATTGGTGTTCCAAGTCATGCATCGTATGAAATGGTGAACCAAAAGAGGATTTGCAAATTCTGCTACCTGTTGCTCCGTTCTCACCATTGCCACGTATTGAACGGTGTCTCACACTTATTTGAAAGTTACTGACGGCGTTCAGCATGAGTCTTCTGATCGATGTATATTATCGTGATCTGATAATTGGTTTGTAAATGTGCTAATGCGACCAAATCAATTCTTTTAGTAACTTTCAATGGGAGTTACCGCCGATCGCCAACCCAAGCAAACAGAACTAAACCTACCAAAACCGTATTTTTCAATGCTATACAATATAACGATTACTTTTACCAATAACTATATTGACTGCATTTTCGTTTACTTCGAACTGACGCCATATATTATTGCTTCATATCAAAAATTATACTAACCATGATCCAGTATAATGTTATCTTTGTTACACATACGTGATATTAATTGGAAATTTCCCACCGGAAACATTGATAATTACTACTGTGGCATGTGTACTTAGCAGCCGATCAACAATTACAACAAGTACGAAGTAGGCCGCATATCACAGTAAACAATGTTGGTAAATAAAGGTTAAGAACATAACATATTTCTGTATCGTTTATGAAAAGACTTGGAAAATGTTATGTGTACCAAACACAGTGATAATTACCTGTACACCACAACTAGTACAGAGCTACTGGCAAATATGCCATCATCAACAACATACTTCACAACAGCAAGCAACCTATTTATCATATATCACCATATTTGATGATATCGTAACATTGGAAGATTGAATAATGCTTTTCTGTCGACGTCATTCAAACAGCAATCAGCAATGGTGATATATCAACCCATGCTTAGGCATTACCACATACCCTAGACATCTATCTCTAGGTGCTTTACTAAAAAAACTGATATGGTGCTTAAACGAACCCATTTGTATTCCTACAGGAATTATAGTCTGGAAATACGCCAAACGCAAGCAGGAATTGGTAATCTCTTGAAATGATCTTAGCTTATTCTCATGATTAATTAATCATAATGCTGTCACTGATTTGAATCTCCAATATATCGAAATATTTTTTGTGATGCTTCGCGTAAGAACACAGGAAACTCGTACCTTATTGGCCTTTCTCGTCTGAATAGGCTTGCCACATTGCACTTTTTGGTAATATGCGCTCTAAACCAATTATGCATATGTGCCGAGCAGACGGGTATAATGGATGTTTTGTTTTTATTATGCATGGCTTTTGGAAACATAGCATGTTGCCATACAAGTCCTGCAACTTCATGAGGCAGGTAAACAATGTATGCTTGTGGGATACCGCAAGCAATATGATTTTAACCACACATGCAGAGTGTTACCGTTTATGACATGTATACTATGGAGTTGACTTCCTTCAGTAACTGCTTAGATACTGCATATGATAACATCGGTTGTCGACGTATTTAGCGTTATCCAGGTATAGTTGGCGTTTTAATAAGTCGGTACATAGAAAGGTAGTACTTGTAATCCTCCACACAGACCAAAATATGCAATACTGGGGCATGACGTGCAAACAAGCCAAAACTGCCTAGGGGTCAAAATAAAACCCGAGCTAAAGAAAGTTAAACATAAGTAAGTATTTGATGAAATGTGATGTGTATAGGGGTTCACCTGGCTCCGTTACAACCATTCTAGTGGTACTTGAGGTATCGGCCGTTTATAACATCGGTGGCATTTAAACGTATTGACTACATGGAAAATATTCCTCTTTCTCAATGCAATCGAACTCTTCTAAGAAACATTACCACAGCCGGCAGAAACGCATCAATGCGGGTTAAATCACAAAGTGATACGAAGCAGCATAGGCACATAAGCACTAGCATTTTAGAGGCTCAGTGAGGTTAAAGGTGCTAACAGCTTGACATATTTGTGTGCCGGCCTTGACCTGCTTCCTCGCTGTCTCTTGTTGGAACGAGGATACTTGCTAACTGATATATGATGCTGTTATTCCTAAAACTCCTACCTTAACAGGTGTCAGTTTTGGAGCTACTTGAGGCACTAAAGCACCAATGGTTACTTCTTAAGTACCTGGCTGAGCACATTCTGTACACAAATGTTACATCCTCACTAATGACAAGAAAGAATCGACGGCTACATTGAACTTGCGTGGCAGTACGCCACATAAGCATGCGTAATGAAACTGTTATAAAGGAGCGTTACGCCAACGATTGGAATTGTAGTGAGCGGAGAAGTATCATAGCGAGCCGGTCATATTAACCAAAAGCGTGATGTGCTGTAAACAATAATCATGTATTTTTCTGTAGATACGGCTGCATCTTCTAAGTTAAATTATATCACACATACTTTGTGATCAGTTCTGGCATGCGAGCAATCCCACCGGGCATGATTTGGCAGCCTGTACGTCGAAATTGCTTTGCCAAATGAAAGTATCAAATACACATGATCCCTACACAGCTTATTGAATCTGTACACTCTATCCTCCATATTTTCACATTTCCTAAGCAAGCCAACCAAAATGGTTATATCTACCCAATGCCAGTTCTCTCGCTCTAGACGGTTATTGTCAATCCAATATCGCTATCTAAAACGCGAACAATAAAGAGCGAGGATAGTAAACGGCACAGACTCTATGAGAGGCGAGCTACTTGCGAAAGGTTTACCCGATCAATTTATCATGTTAACATTTATTTCATACTTTAGTTGTTTTTTGTTTGTTTATATTTTAGCCTGTGTGCGACGTGTTTTGGCAGCAGAACGACTCTGCAAAACGACAGTTTCCCCGCTCTCATCAATCGCAGTGACGGCAGCCTAGTATTCCCATGCTTTTGTTAGTGTCACGGTAGCGCCACTTGGCGATTGCAGTGTATTATAATTAGGGAAGCGGTCTCTTGAGTACTACCTTCTAGATTGTCATATAAGTTCAAGCATGCGATTGTCTGTGTGCCCGTCAATCAAAGAAGCCTTGTTGTAAGCAGTTCCGTGATGACAGTGGCTTGTGCTTGTACGACCTTTATGCATTAACCCTTTATGTGGCTTTGAAACGCTTGCCTCATTTGAAACTAGAATGAGATATCACGTATATTGGACTAATATATCACGTATATTCAATATCAATATGGTCGCTTATTGTTCATTCATAATTGTGAATCATTTAGAAAACATCGCTGGCCAATTTGGTGCCTTCGTAAAGTACAAACCAGATCATGTTTTGAGTATCGGCGTCTCACAGTGCTGCCATGGAAAATCTTACAGCCGTTTGTTCTTTGATGAGAGTAAGATCAAAGGAACTGCCGACAAATTACGCATTTTTATGGCTCCACAGCTTCAGCTGCATTATTGAAAGGCGTGTAGTATGATATGCATCATGGTTCCCAATGTCATTCGAAGACTTGTTCGATGACATTTACGCTGTATGTTAATGCAAATAGGATAAAGGTCTTAAAGTTAGAAACGTTCTAATGTTAGGCGATGCACATTGCTAAGAAGGGAGCAGCATCCGTTTTGCATAAGACTTCAAACCCGAGGAGCTGTTACCATGGTGGACAACTAGGCAATTAATTACCTTCCTACGGTAATGTTTAGACGAATGTGCCTGCCCCCCAGTGATTCAACAATTTTCTTTCGTACGGACAATGTTTATTAATTGTCGTAAGAACTGTCACAGAACAAATAACCTAATAACTAGAGCTAAACACATCATTAAAAGAAAAACATGTATTACAATAATAGTACATACTGCTTTGCCACAACTTAACTAGTTTGAGCAGACATTACTTGTAACCTTTCCTGCCTTGTCATTCTATTTACCACATACCGGCAAAGACAACGACAGTCGTCGCCTTTTATAGGTCGCCAACCGCGACAGCTACAACGAATACGCCGATTTCTCTACAACCTGGATGTCCTTTTGAATTATACACACCTTTCAAGCCCAATCTTCACAACCTCCATCTTCTTTAAGTTGTTTTTACTTAATTGGCTAAGAGTCTGCTATTTCTGACATCACATTTTAAACATTTAAACACTATATGTATGGGCTATATCTTCGCATTAGTGCTTAACTGCAGATCAGGATTCCACCAAGCTGGCATACTGGCCCAATGGTATATAATGTGGAAATAGAAAACTCATCTGCACTGGTGGGCAGAAGGCTCAGTAGGAGATGTTGTGAAGAATGATGCATGAGCTTACAGTTTCGTTTGGATAATTATTTGTGTTAGGCCTTCCTGTTTGCATACTCATTATAAAGAGATGTTTAAACCAATGAGCTTCTGAGTTGCATCCTGCTCATATCTTGGAACTTCAATAGTTAAGACAGTGGTCAGCACGGGATAAATATGGCTGCCTTCAGTAATTGGTCTTGCTGGAATACAATCAAACATGTATGTACTCAATCAATCAAACCTACTCCGCGTAAATAGTTTAGGATTGACAGCTGTAGCAATATATACAATTATTATCTAAAACTATTTTGATATTATCAATAGCATATCCGGTTGCTACAGAAAGGTTTCGCACCTCGAGCTATGCAAAATCAAGAAAACCATTTTGACAAGGACGGGCAAACAAATGAGACAAGCGAATATGCGAATGTCCCCGAAAAGCGTTAGACAGCGGGCTACAGGCATTCAACATCTTGTCAAAACAACGCATATTTGAAGCGATATGCGATTGGTGCGTGCAGTTAGTGTGTACGGCCCACGAAAAAAAATTGGTTCCTCTATATTTAGCAAAACACACGTAGAATTATCATTATAACCGTTGTTGAGCATAAACGTCCATTAGAATTAATGTTGCACTAGCAATACAGAGTGTGGGGAACGCTAAGAGACACGCCAGCGGTAGCGCACCAAGTCTCTCCTGCTCGCACAATTTGTGAAGCAATGTATATATCAAGATGCCACCGCATAGTTCTCTGTAAAACGTACTGCTTGCTGTCGCTGCTTTTGCATATGTCGATATTATACTTCATTTAGAAAATTTGCAGGTGCATCGATTTGTTGATATCTCACAGGTGCAAATATAGCACTTGCTGCATGTTTATATGACAAAACGCTACCATTCTCATGTACAACAAACAATAGCTTTGCTGGCTTACGATAGCTCTGTGTATTCGTGCTAAATCCATGGATCGAAATAACCCACTTTATCATTATTATAGCTTCTGTCACGGCTTATTGTTAGCAAGAGAATTTTTGTCTTTGTAGCTCGTCAGTCAGATCCGTTTAAGTACAGCAGGAGCGATAGCAGGCCTCGAGTAGTAATTTCATCTGGATTATCTTCTGTGCAGCTGTGCCAAACGCAATGTTTCATATTAACCAGTATGTAACAGATACTGCAGAACTAGTGATATTCTACAGCTGACAATGATGATAAAGCGAACTGCTACTTCACATACCTCCACTGATATGCTTCTGACTGTCCAAGCGTTCTCATTTCTGACAAACAACTGATGAGATTCTGTTGCCAAGTTGCCTACTTGACCTCATAGCCTTGTCCGTCTCACCGGTACACCAGGTCACTGCTTAGCTACCTACAAACAGAGAATCAACATTGTTGTATGTTGGACGTATTGACTTAAGCCGTTTCATCTAACTCCGGTTTTGATCTCTGTGGGATTGAAGATACCTGCTTGCCGAAACATGTTGCTGATAAGTCCCTGAACGGTATCAGTATCGGAGCGGTACAGTATTGGTACATTGCTGTATGTGGTAGATAGTCTTTATTTCCTCGTCTACTGTTCACTTGAGTACAACGTAGGTAACAGTCTATCACATCTGGTCTGTGTCATAACGTTTGGTATTGCTCTTTGAGCCTGTTCCATCTCTAATAATATATGCATAAACATTGAACAGCAGTTACACAGAACTCTTAGCTCAATTTATAGTGTTATATACCAGTCTCCGAGTAGAAGGAAAACCCTGGGGGGAGGGGCAGTTGTTGGTGTTTCAGCTGCACTGTCAGGTGTGTCTTCTGATTTAGGTAATGCCACACCTATGCCACAAATTTTTAAGCAACACCAATGATTCGCGTCTCACCACGTTGACTTAATTGTACAAGCTGTATAGATGCATTTTATTCAATATAGTTTGCTGAAATTATAGTCAGGAAGGGATAGAATTATGGCTTATTCAAGCAAATAAGTTCAGGGCTTAGATTTTTTTTGAGCGGTATCATCTTTTACATAACGAGTCACAATCGTGCTAACCAACCCTTATCCCTGCCTAAACTCCTCCATCTCCATAACCCCTTCCGACGTTAAACAGTATTCCCGTCCATGATGTTGCGGTGTACTCTATATATTATGAATAGCTTTTGGAAACATTAGCTGTTTCCTTGCAAATTATGGTGCAGGTGGACACGCTTTTGCCATAATTATGTTGAATGAAACAATCAATAAGCTTCCAACTACGCATGACGAAATCAGTACATTACATTTGTGTGTGAGAAGCTTACGCTGATGATTAAAAGAGGTTAGTTGCTGCGTTGCCCCCGTCGCCCCTAACAGTTTCAGGAATCTAATTGATATTCAGTACCTATCTAGGCAACCACGGTGCCCTCTCTGCCACTCAATGTATTAGAGAAAGCCAGGTGTCAAGTAAATACTGTTGGCATGTCGTGGGATGTAAATCACGTTATCAATTTGACTGATATTTAGCCAAAGCAGAGGAGCTATCCCATTGGGCAGCATAAGTGGGATATATAAGGCGGGGTTTTTTCATTGGCTAATAGCCATAGCAAGCCATCCTATTTGCGATTCGTTTTACATTAGACATTATGTCACCTAAGCAATCAGAAACTACTATATTTGTACCACTGATGGGAGATAATCACGTAACGTATATTCCCACCATATGGTCACCGAAATATACCGAATCGCTGAATTGTGAACTTTATTATCGACTGTTGCTTTATATATCTCGGAAGATGCAGAAGCCCAGCTATAAGTAACGTCATCAGCAGCAGTGATATGCTATTTAAAGAGCAATGAGTCATGCACCACGCGGGCCATCACTTATGTCTCTTATGTCTAATGTTTAAGTATTGAATTATTGCTTTTACAGCCGCTATTAACGCACATCGCCATATGGCTAGTGTAACATGTGCCTTGATGTGATGATTGGTAGGCCAGTCAGCTGCATTAATATGGCAATGAAAATCCCGTCCGTAGTATCCAATAGCAGTTATAGTTAGCTCTTCCTAACGAAAAGGTGCATAATAATTTATACTCACCCTCGGTTCCCCAGACCGACTTTTATACGCCATCTATTTTGCACGAGTGCCGTAGCGTAGATAGCGTAAGTTTGATATGTATTGTACATGTAGATATTGTCGATAACTCTTCAAATATACACAATATATACGCGTGCACTTCAAGTATTAATTAATGCTACGTTTCAAAGGCGCACAACATCAACACAAATATACATCAAGCTTGAATTCTCTCTAGATTAACCATACATGTCGTGGAATGGATCTGTCTTTGAGGCCCTTGCCTTTAAGTGGTAGCTGTGTGTGATGACCGGATGCCAAGTCAGTCATAGATTTTAGATCATTTCAGGAATAGACATCATACCAGCTCCAGCAATTCAATGTTTCTATATTTGAATGGCACCTATGTTTGTAACATAACAAAATCTGAAATGCGTCATAGGATCATTCTCAGGGGATTACTCATCCATGGTTCCTATCATGACGTAAAGCGTTATGATTTATCCCTCACATCATTATAATAGACTCTCACATAGAGCCATAAATGTTGTTGCGCTGTGTTACAGCGCAACGTGACGATTTAAACGGTTTAAGTCCAATCAAAGCATATAGCCGGAAGTTCGATTAACCGTTGAAACCGGAGAAACATTGCCATTTTAATCAGTGCTACAGTATCTGGACAATATATGCTAAAGCGGGTTCATAGTCGGACCATTAGAAGCAATAGAAATAATCATATGGACTGCTTTCTTGAAAACAGTGATCACTGAAACTCCGCCTACTACTGGAGGTTATCAATGTTTAACTTACCAGTTGCTCTTGGATGAAGTATTGCTCGAGGTATAGGCTTGTTAACAGTGCGCATGCAGTTAAACTAACACAAAAAGAGAATAGAATATGATCCTCGTCGTGACGAACGCGTTAGGCAATTTTCAAGAGGAAGCGTGTATATGCACGGCATGGTAAAGACAACGAGCTCAGTGTCGTCGACGAGTGATGTATCGATTGTGTGTGTTAATCATGTGCAGCTTGCAAGTATCAGGAACACGAATCCATTTGAAGAATGTCCATCTCAAATGACAGATTAGCTGGCTGTCGGCTTTCACCCGAAGCTATCCAGTCGTCTAGTTACTGAATTATCTGCTGATTTCAGCCTGATCTCTCAATTGTTCTAGTTACCGATCAAGGGTCTAGCAACATAATCAATTGTCAATTCTTTAAACGCCGTCCATTAATACGCGGTTTTTTTTAGCAGACATCGCTCTCAAATATCTTATCATTGACTGGTTTTTGCGAGGGGGGAATTGAATATCTTGATGATATTTGTTTGCTGTTCACTTCTAGACGACTGTGATTTTATTCATAACAATCTACTTGGCCTTCTCATAATTATCAATTGCTTCATAGATTTATCTATCCTGTATGGTAAAATAACATGCATGTTAATGATAACAGCTTTAGAAATTGCGAATCCTTTAACACAAGGCTATCTGATGCGCGATAATGCATGTCTAACAGAAGACACATATCTATGTCGAAGTGTTTGACTCAGCTTTACCACGAAAGGTATATGCATCCAGTAATATGGGAAACGAATGCAGCACGTTAGTAAATGGGGCAAGACGAGCACCAGAAATGATATATAAGCCACATCACTTCGGTGAGCTGTTTATAATATCCCGGCAATGCGCCATAGGCATCTTCCTTTGTGGTGCCTAGCTTGATGATGTCATGTTATTCAGGCACTCTCACTTACAGTCAAGTACGATGAATCATAATATTTGGCAGACATCACAAGTAAAAGAAACACGATTTACGTTATCCAATGGAAAGCTTTCAGCCGTCGTTTACAACGTCGGTAAACAAGCGGATATATTTGCACGATACGCGATAAAACATGGCTACCCACAATTGATTAAGCAAATATAGCTGTTGAACAATTGTGCAAACAAAGAGCATTGCTTAAGCCTAGAGGGGTAAGATATTTCCCTGCCACATCTTATAAAACTATGCCGATGCTATAACCTACTGCGCTAGGCTTGTTTATACACGCGGCTTACGTTGCATCTTTTTTTAGTACATAAATGTCATCCTAACATACTGGTATAACCACTGCGCTAGGGTTTGTTTATACACGCGGCTTACGTTGCATCTTTTTACTACATAAATGTCATCCTAACATACTGGTATAACCACTGCGCTAGGGTTGCTTTATACATGAATGTCATCCTAACATACTGGTATAACCGCTGCGCTAGGCTTGTTTATACACGCGGCTTACGTTGCATCTTTTTACTACATAAATGTCTTTCTTACATACTGGTATAACCACTGCGCTAGGCGTGTTTATACACGCGGCTTACGTTGCATCTTTTTACTACTTAAATGTGATCCTAACATATTGGTACTTATAGACAGCAAGACGAACTCGTGGCTAAAGCATTAGGTCTTGGCTTCGTATTTTCCATTTGCTTATTCCTTACGTTTAAACAATAAGACATAAAGTAAAACAGCTCTCCTCCTTTTTTAGGATTGGCGATAGCGCTTATTTATATATGTTCTAGTTTATGACTGACATAATCCCTGACAAGCGGTTGTATTGAAATTGGACTCAATAGGCAATTAAATGCATAATGTATGTCAAAATCGGTTAACATTGGCATTATGACAATTTCTTTGTGTGGGAAATTGTTGAACGATATTATGCTGCAGATGTCTGTTTTATCACGGCATATTCGTGTCTCAGCTGAATTCTACAGAGTACACAGTGATCCCCGATCGCTGGCTTCTATAAACCCGCCAATCAAATTGGATATGCCGATTGTGCCGTAGATATGAAATGTCTGTTATTGATAAGACTGAACTGTTTAACCAGTAGGATAAGCGAATATGAGAAGGAGTAACAGTTAAGACTTAAGCCCTCTTCGTGACGTTAGACATATATTGTATTGGACCATTACATGAAGGTCATGATCACAGACAAGGGCTCTATGGTGCGATTAAGTTTTCGCTTTCATTCTCTTTCAGTTATGATTCATTCTTTGCATCAAAGAGTTATTATTCTTGTGGAAGTTTTAATATGATTAAGTGGTCCGTGTTATGAAGGGCCCGAAGAGAAATGTCGGCTGCTGATCTTATTAGCACATAATTTTACTCGCACATATCTCATTTATATTTGCTTTGCCAAAATGGTGAATAATATTACAAAACTTTAGGTACGTATGCGAGCAGCAGTGTCCTATTGGTAGTATAGCAACTTGTGATAAATAAACACAGCTTTTAGGCTTGTTCTACTCTATATTGGTAACACATCTGCTTTTCCTTGGTAAACTGGCCAGTGTATAAAAACCCTTCGTTTAGGATCCGAAAAGGGATATGTTTTAATAGACATGTGTTGGGTCCCTAAAAGACAGTAAAATGGTCGCTGGTTTATATATGCGTAGGTACCAAAGATATCTGGGTTCCATGATCTTCTCAGGGACAATTCCGAATTTTATGACCTATTTGACTACAATCCCAGTCAGGATAATAAGAAAGAATGTTATCGATTGAAACAGCATTTTGGTTATATTCACGAGGTTCATGTATGCACATATCATATTCAATGTTTTCAGCATGCGTAGTTAAAGGTCAACTACAAAGATTTTTTTTATTCCATTTTTCCAAAGTTCTATGTTTTAAACGGGTATCGTAACCAAAATAAGGTGACTGAGCGCTTTTTTTCTTTTAGAAAAATGATTTTTAAATGTACATTTTCCACGTCGAATCTGACAAGATACCGCTCGGTAAAATTCGTGAATTTCCGGACAGTGACGTCATTCAGGTTGTTCACGAATATTCCTCGCCATCTTCAGCCTTCACGGTTGGTTGACAGCGTGTGACTTACTCGTCTTCCATCACGGTCTGGTGCGTTTCTCGGTGTGGATTATGCCTTATTGTTGTGCGTTTGGTTGTCGGAACAATGAGAAGTCAGGCGTGAGTTTTTTTCTGTTTCCAAAAGACAGCAAAATGCGCCGCATATGGGTGTCGAAAGTCAAACGTAAACACTGGAGTCCTACCCTTACGACAGTTCTATGTTCTGATCATTTCGAGAATGGTGCTTATGATACTGACTCAGAGCTGCTCAAAAGTCTAGGATTTCGTAAGAAACCTAGGCTCCGAAAAGAAGCCATACCGACTCTCTTTAGTCACGTTGGAGTTGATGACAGTCAAAGTAAGCGACGGAGTGCCTCGGAGAAAAGGCAACGACAACAGGTGAGATCTGTTGGCTTGAACCTTTAGGCTAGTCCTGCTATGTTGACGTATACTTATTTAGATGTTAATGAATTTATCACCAAAATCCAGCTGTTTCTTGTCATGCAGGTAGTAAATGAAATGGTATTGGCAGCTGAGCAGAAAGATAAATCAAGTGACAGTGATGAATCACAGACCTAGGCACTTCGCCTCTGACAGCGGCTCTCTGTCACTAGGCATGTCGTCCTGTACCCGGAATGTGAGCATGCACTACTAGAGGACAGGAAGTGGATACTGAAGGGTCGGTATTAGTTTTTAATCATATAAGTTTATCTAGAAATATTTACTTCAGTGGTAGTGCAATTAAATGAGTCGTAATGGTAAAATCCATGTCCCTATGGTACTACTTTACCAAAGAAATGTAATCTGTATTGATATATGTGTTAACCATAAATAGGATCGAAGCCACACAATGAGTTGGAGTTGATAGTCTCCAGCAAGCATCTCCAACATGACATTGGCAGGCTTTCCCCATCAGAGCAGACATCAAGCCTAGAATCGTATCACAAAGTAGTCGTATTCTTCGCACCAAAGAGTGTCCACTATCCCTTTGCCACCATGGAGGCCAGGTAATACCAATGAAATAACAGTTTGAAATTCGGTTGTGTATATTTGTTGTATGGGGAAGTTTAGCACATTTGTGTAGTGACAGCTGCAATGTTCTTTGTATAATTATGTGCTCAAGTTTCAATTCTTACTTAGCAATATGTTATCAACCTGCTATATATATATCCAGATAGCTCCTAGCAGTAATTCACTTCAATGAAAACTCGAACAGAGCTCAAGCCATCACTGAAGGAGGTCAGTCCCAATGGAGAGTGTCTTACCCCAAGGCCAGACAAGGAGACCCAGTTGTCAAGCCGGTCAAAGTACCAATTTCTTTTGGTGTGTACATGCATTAATCTAAAATGAAACATGTTATTTTGACATTTATTACCGATACCTAAATAAGTTTCATATGCACAAAACATGTGTTACCCAATTCAAATGGGCATATTTTATAACTAACTTACTTTATGACTATCATAAAATATGAATATCATTGATTTGCCTCAGACTATGTACATCAGTTCATTGCTGAGGTGCTTGATCTCAGGCAAAAATACCCAAGCTACAGACTTGCAGAGGTCCTTGAAGAGGAAAGGAATGTTCCACCATCTATTGCCTCCCAGTACGAGAAACCTGAAAAGAATCTTCTCATAGATGCTCACGGGTGTCGATTTAACCTGACCAAGTAACCTTCCGCTCCATTGTAGATAACCTGTATATTTGCCGCCCATGTGAGGGAAGGATTCTCTAACAACTGTTACCACACAGGCTGTCATCACTTTCCTGTTTCTTTTGGCCAGTCTGTGCCATATCAATAATGTAAACTGGTGGTAGGCTAGATACCTGAATAATCCGAAGCAATATGTCAATAAGTTGTCTATGGTTATGAAATAAGTTGCATAGTTAAAAAAACAATTGTCATTTGTCAACCATTCCCTCACTTTGTAATTTTATTGTAAGCTCTGCCTCTGGATTTCATGTTACTGGTTTTATTTATTCTTGGCTATGTGAAATATATAATAGTTTATCAATATGAACACTGAATATTTTACACAGCGGGATTGATGTTCCCTTAGCAATAAATATGATTGTTCAACCTCAAACCGTCCTTTTTGGTAGCAATAATGGCTAACTTACTCATTGCAGAGAACTCATCTCCAACCATTTGAATAGATTCAAGTTTGGAAGCTTCTAGTACATTTTTATTCAGGTAGTTTGCCAGGAATCTGGGATGCATGGTGATCAGATGCATGTCCATTCCTCCGTTATATCCATCACTCTCTCCAAACTTCTGCTGCACACTGGCTTTGTCCATTGGGATGCAGTGCTGACAGCTACACCTAACTTAGAGAAATAATTAAAGAGTTATTGTAAATTTATATTTGTGGTACAATGAATGAATATAAAAGGAAAATACTTTATATACTGCATGTAATCATCTGTCCAAAATATTTAATGTGCTGAGGGTACAATGGCAAAGCTACATTCACTAGCCAAGTTCTATCTGTTGTAATAGTTAGATCTGTCAATATGCCATCCTCAACTTACAGAATGTGTAAATTTATTGTGTAAACGATACTAACGAATATTTTTTACCAGTTAACATAGTTCAATAAAGCTTGGGAAGGGTATTCTTAAACTCACCATTCGTCGAAATCTTAAGTGAATTCTTCATCCGAAGCGGACCCTTGAGTTCCCGGTGTCATTTCGAAGTGTGACTTCGATTTTTCAACTCCCGTCCGTATTGGCTCAAATAAATAGTCATGGACATAATTTGCCCCAATTTTATGCTATGGGGCCTCGTTATTTTCATCAGAAGATGACATGGCTTAATTTAAAAACAGTGAAATCCTAAAATCCAAACAATCGCTTTTTCGCTTCGCTCGCTGTCAAATTCTCTTTGAGGCCGCGCAGCAGGAATGACGTCACGCAACCTGCCCCTAGCGGCCAACTGAGGCAATATGGCATCGAGAAGATGGCTTCGTATTTTCTTCCGAGTGGAACCTTATCGGTGGATTTTTAGTAGTTATGTATGGGGGTGCAATGAATTATGAGTACCCGTTGGTTAATGAGTTATTAATCTTTATTTTGAAACAAAAAATAAAGAAATGATGAAAATCGTTGAAGTTGACCTTTAAGAGTATTTTTATTACAGCATTCTACCTCATGATGTCCTTTAGCAGCTATAATATATTGCTTCCCTGCATTATGGAGTACGATAACTTGCAAGGCATCAATGTTTACAAGCATGGACAAACACTACCCTATCTGCATTGCATATATATTGATTTCTGGTGCACTGTCATGTTGCAAAATGTGATATGGATTGTCTGATGAAATTTAATGAGCAGTCGTTTACTTTAAAAAAAAGTGTCGATTTGTGGTTGGGGAAACATCCACCGATTGTATACAACAACCCCATGCTTTAAACATGTGAAAACTAAGAAACTTGCATTGGCCTAGATAGACAGGGTGTATCCTTACATCGTGCAACAAATTACCGCTGATGATCTGAACTTGTCTCTGTGGGTATTTGTATACTGGCGTCATATGAACGTCATAAAAGAATGCTGATAATGATAAATGGAAGAGCCATTTCGAATGATGATTGATAACCAACCGCCGCAAAGACTGATAGGGTGATAACCCTTGTGCGTTGTGGCATTATCATTGTAAAACAGTAACGTACATTTCGCTGCAATAGGTCGTCTTTAAACAAAAGCATGCAACCAGAGGCTGATCATCTCTACGTTTTGTAGCTCAGATACATGGGCAGAGACCTATCATTGGTTGTTGGGGTGGAAGCAGTGCTCATTGTCATATAACGTCTCTAGATCATTTCATCAAAGCTACAGAATATATGTTCATGTGCTGTCTGTATTTGTCTATAGATAATCAGGGTGGTCTTACCATGAGAGATTTCTCTGCGGCATCTCATAACGATTCCTGACTTATAAAACGCAAAACCTGGTTGTCTGCTTAAAAGCGTGAGTTGAAAAATACGCAAAAGCTGCTACAGTTGCGTCACTGTCTACTTACCGCATGTTATGATAACGTATATTCGCATAATGCGATGCTACTGGACACAAAACGTAGGGCGCCATGCTTTGCAATGATATTGCTGGTTTTATAAGTATCAGACGTCGTTATTAGAAGTAGCGATAATATGTAATAAATCTTATAACGATCATTGTGGAAAGAAATACGCGGGATGACATTTATGCCTTGGTCGCCGCAAGTACCATTTATAGATCCTCATACATTATCGTATATGCCGCAATGTGATGACCTTATAAGGCCACATTGCTGCATGAACATGACAAAAAGAATCGCATCTCTAGTTTCCACTTACACCTGTGGGCTAGCTGTGTCAAGCCGAACATGAGGGTTGCGTGGGGAGCGGGGGCGGTATTTTATGGCTGCAGATATCTACTACTGTATGGTATATATGCTTGATAGTAGCAAAAGCTGTGGTATACGGTGTTGAATGGTATACAGTGACTTTATAGTGTAATTTATGGCGCATACTACTACTGTGGATGGCATGCATGTAAGGTATATTGGGCAAATGTATCGTCATATAAATTACATATTCAAATACTTTTATAATGACGTAACATACACATCATTAGAAACTTATGCATACATGGCAGCTGCAAAAGCAATCATGGTATCCTCAAGATTACCTTTGCATGCCGTTTAATTTTTGCGTTTTGGTGGCACCTGCCTGTCAGCCGAATATGTCATGAGACTGGCCATGAATGCGTTTTGATACATGAACCACTGTCAGGTGGTTACGTATTTGCGTAGCACGAAATGTGAAACAACATATTACAGCCTGGTTATTCTTCATCTTGCTGCCTTTTTATATTCATACATGCGGATCGGATGCTTTATCTGCTTGCCAGGTTTCACTAAAAATAAATCCTATCATAAACACTTTATGATTCATGATTCGTCCCTTAATTCAAACAATGGCACTGCCAATGAATAATGATAATAATTAGCTGTTTATTTGTCATTTGTATATTCCGATCAGTCCTCGGACTCTTCGGGGTGATTGACACAAACATTACATTAGAAGCATTGGCAAGAGCTGTAGTGTTACCATGGACAATGAATTATGTAATGTGTTGATTGACCGAAGTGTTGGCCGTTTTCTCAGTTGTCTATCAGTAAGTCACTATGGTCAGTTCAAGTCGCCATTCAACAAGTCGACGCAAGAATATGATCCAGGGATATTTAACGTGATATAAGCCACATTTCTGCTTTGAGCTCTACAAGACACGTTTCAAGCATTGGTAGCCAGTTGACCTGTAATTCTCGTCCTGGTCTACGTATATTCCGCTTGTGATATCATCGACGGAACCGTGAATATGATATCGTTTTTTTGTATGCTGGTATATCTCTTGATGTATTTCTGGAATACACTATGCGCCACGTACTGCCGTTGAAGGAAAGCCTTCGTAACTTAGGAAAACTGCGGCTGTATTGTAGAATGGGGATTTTACTGTGCCTTGCAAGACAACATTAGCTAATTTGTAAATTTCAATGTAAACGAAGGCTGCCATGGTACCACGGCCGTATATGATTAAATAAGCTTGCTTATTACTTAATTATTGAAATGAATGAGCTAGTGACTCAGTACAAGCGTACATTAAGCACCTCGTGAAAGATATAAGTAAACATAGTTTTAACTATATCTCATTTAGGTAATGAACAATTAGCAGAATCCTTTTTGCTCACCAATACACCTTAGCAATGGAGAATGATTGCATGTAACTGTAGAATTTGTCATGAAGGTCGCTTATTGGACTTGACAACAAGCGTAGTTGGTTAATAACAGATACTACAATGTGGTGAAATTCCATCGTCGAACGAATAGCGTCAAAACAATTTCTTTTGTCACATATTAATTTTACATTAACGCAACAAAGCATTACTGATTTTTATACAGCAAGATAAAATTATATCTAGAACCACTTTTTGTAATGGTTATAGTGCCGCTATAAATACCGTTTTGTCCATTAGCTCCTTGCTGCGTGTGTGGCTAGCTACATAAAGATCAAAGTAGGAAGAATCATCTTCCTCAAAAATATATGCTCTTGTCAAATCTTTCAACCCCGTCACTGCCCACGCAGGACTGATTAAATATCGCGCAAATAGGCATCAATCAAGTGGCCGCTTTCTTCTTGATCTAAATATAGGCGATGACACTTTTTTTTATATGCAGTGTGTTCTACTGTAACTAACGTAAACACGGCTAGGCAACTTGGGTACAAATCAGCGAAGACATTTCACTTGGTTTCTCCCATATCTAGCTCTTCGCAGTCATGGACCCTGGGATCACATTTGGTCATGAAGTACCCCCACTTCAATCTGCCGAAACTTTGCATTGGTTATATCTGCGGAAACCGTTCATAGTCAGGTTCGTTTTGTGATTTTAAACAGAAATGCGTTATAAGCTGAAGACAGTCCAAGGCTACGTTTACTTGTCGCGGCCAATCGAATGCTGACTTTATCAAAGATGGAAAAGTTTCAAACTAGCATCGATAATAATATATAGTCAGCACTTACTAATGTCATAAAGAGGTATAAAGAACGCTCCGAATGCTTCCAATGCCGATGTCAATAAAGGACACTTAGGGGCTCGTACTGGCCCTAATACCGACAGTGGCTATCCTGGGCCTAATCAGTTATTGGACCTTTACCTGAATGTGAGGATCACCTGAGGTCCATTTGTTGCAACTGCACAAGTCTCTCCCGTCGTCTCGAATGCATGGCTTCCCTTTCGCGCCATATGACAGCCTCAATGAGTACTATCACATAATGTGACTGGCAGCTACGGTGGTGAGGTTGTTGATGTCTACCTGTTGCTTCGCAATACTTCCCGCGCCATAGACGCAGAGTTGTAACAGCTCAACATACAAACCATACAACCCGTTTTTGCAAATGCAGTTATTTTACATCAAACCTTCACTGTACTTCGCATATGGCTACATAAGAGAAATACTGCATCTGAAGAATGATCGGAGACACACCATTCATAACATGAAGGTCCCAAATGATATATAAGAGTGGCAATAACAATCATAACGTAATCTGACAAGTAATTACCACCCCCCCTTGGGTAAAATAAAGCACCAACTTCCAATATCTGGCTGCCCAATTCAAATTCATTGCAGCTCAATCATATCTTGAAAAGTGTATTCCTTGTGTCGGAAGTAAAATGACTGCCCAAGCTTCACGAAAGGATGTAGAAGTACAGGCAAATAACGATGAGCTACATACGGTGAGGCATGCACCGCTATTTACGTTTCGTTGTGAATGTGCTGGCTCTTGCCTCAATTGATGGCGTCGGTAATTGCCGGGGATATGATAAGGTCAGAAGATGTTCACTTCGTAGTTAGCGTGATCTTTAGCATGTGGCCGCGAGTAAAGCGGCGATATGATTGAAATGATGAAATCCTGGGAAGTAAGTCCCTGATTCCTTTTAAGCCTTTTTCCGGTAACATACTCGGTATTCGTGTTTAGGCGTAGCTACATTGGTTACACACAGCATTACATCCTGATGCCCATATATCGAACATATTTTAAATGTATACAAGATATATATTCATATATATATAACATATGCGTATATATAAACATATATACATATATATATATATATATGTATATGTGTATATAAATATATGTGTGTGTGTTTATATATATATATATATATATATATATATATATATATATATATATATATATATATATATATATATGATGTACTTATATACACATATATGTAATGCATATATACACATATATGCATCGTTATATGGAGTGAAGATGACCCTTTAATTATATTAGTTTTCTGTCTTTATGTTTAAGTATGAAAACATTCTACACAATATATGGACGCTGCACGAAATTACAGTGTTGTCACAGATTACGGCGGCGGTATTGTAGTATGAGGACTCACCATTTGCTCTCTCGTTTCAAATGAGGTGATGATGACACTGTTTCTGTTACTTCCCCTGTCAGTCGTGAGGCTACTCGTGGAATTATAGTACTTATGGTTATTACTGAAACGTATTCTTTATATGTGCTACTTCAGTAGGATTCCAAAGAGAAATGGCGAGGCTGACGCAGCTACTTATTGAATGTAATGGCGTTTCGTGCATCGTGATTCGTCTCGTTGGTTATTTCATTATTACTTGTTATGACGGACAAATAAAACCAGTAATGCACAGGAATCTGTTCATCGCACCAAGATCAAACACAACGTGGTGACCCCCTTTTATTGAGACAGACATGCATTGTTGCGCAGGGACGATCATAAATGTTAACCGCTTCCAAAACTGTTGTAGCTCACCTTAAGTAAAAATTGGATTATGATTTTTTATATCAGCGTTTCGGGTATTTCCGTTGTGCTGACATAAAAAAACTTGCAGCCGTTTGTTCTCTGATAAGACATAAGATCAAAGGATATGCCGACAAATTATGAATAAAATGGGTTCCAATTGCGTCAGCAGCATTATCCATGTAGTATGAGATGTATAAAGCTTTCTGACGCCAAAGGCTCCCAATCGTATTCGGAGACTACTTTGATGATGCTTTATATAAATTCATATGTAATGACTATATGCAATAAGTCAGAAACGTAGAAAGGCGTGGCGATTCATAGATATATGATCCATCGCGATAACAGCTACTAAAATTGGTCGTTTGATCAAAACAGAGCAAACATTGCATTATATGAAGTCAGGCTGTGCGTTCAATATGCAAGCCCTGATTATAAATCTTAGCAGCTGGTACCATATTGCTAAGTAATTGTTTATATTTCGCCCCTATTGAGAAATTCTATAATATCTGCTAATGCTTTAGAACTAAGCGCACAGTGTTTGGCACAATCAACATCCTAGCGCAAATAGAGTCAATGCACCCAATTACATTCGTGTTGCCCTTCCCGTTTATTTGCAGCGGTGGCCATGTCGGTAAGTTGTTATTAAGGTTGTATCAGCAAGCAATGGTTCATTTTTAGTTAGACCATCTTGTTAACAAGCGTTTGAAATAGATGTGTTTCATAATATGCGCAACCGTCAGCTGGTCACATATTTGGAACTTCAATATATAGAAATGTGGTCACTTATCAAAAGATAACTATGGCTATCTGCAGTTAGTATGAGGAATTTAATCACATATCATGATTTACTTGCATTTGTGCAAGTAATATCAGATGGGCTGTAAACCTGACATTCACTTTAGTGTGACAACAACGGTATGCCACTATACAAGACAACATGGCATGTTAAAACAATATATGATAACCTTGTGATTCTTCATGTTGTTGCCTTTTTATATTCATGTAGGAGTATCGGATACTTTATCTGCTTTTAGGGTTTCAACAACCAGAGAAAGATACATCCCATCATAAATATGTAATGTTTCGTCATACGTCCCTTAAGTCAATATAAGTTATTGGTCGCACGGTGCTGCAAAGAAGCAATGGTATTGGTTGTCGAATTATTTGTGGCGGCTCAGTAGCAGCACACATTAAACATCTCTTGAAAAATAATGAACTGACGAAATATGACAACCATACTTGAGCGATGGACATTTGATAGATGTGTCCATGCAAGTTGGAACATAAACATTATTGTCACCCTCAGGATGAGCACATCAAACCTTCGGATGTTTTTATATGGGGTTACCGACAGGAAGTACAGCATCTAAATTAGTACAGACACAGTACTTACGGACCATTGTGTAGATATTGTCACCTTAGCAGTCTTTTCTGCTGTACTTGGACCAGGCTCATTTTAAGTGATGGACTACATTTTGGACACCTTGGATCCCCCGTGCAATTCGATGCTGATGCAAAATTGATATTCTCTTATAGCGAAGTAGTGATGAAATGTCTCTTAGAAAACTACGAAGGTGATGGCATTCACAGTACTGCATGTATTGACAGTTGTAAATCGCCATAAATGAGCTTTGTGTTTGGACTAACTGGATAATAATAGCCTATTGACCGCTGCCGACCCCGCCGGGATGCAGAATATGACACACACTAACGAGGCAATCATTCTAATCCACTGACGTCAGAGAACGAAGCAATTGAAACAAGCTAGCAATAATGTGAAGGCTATTAAGCTGTCACATGCTTAACAGTTCGTGGTTAGCAACGAAGTAATGTTTTGTCTCACGTTGTTTGTCGACAATTCATTAAGCATGAAGGAAAATGTTACTAGCAACATATAGGTACGCCCCATTGCTCATATTCATAGACGTAAACTTAACACAACACGATCCATGGTGTAGGAGACATGTTGTCATTAAACATATAGCCGCCTCGCTATGTTCTGTGAATTACAATTGTAAAAATACATACTGCTTTTTAAGCATATCTTTTCCTCAATTATGTATAACTGTACAGCTATTATTTGGTGATTAAAGCTCCAACGATTGTTAAGCTGTGGTCGAAAGTAAGATTTTTCGTCAGGTGGTAAAGATTTACAGATTCATATACTTCTGACGACATATTGCCAATCGGCATCACGGAGAAAATAAACCTACAAATCCCAAACTATTGTGGAGTAATCAATCGTATTATAATTATTATAACCGTACTGCCAACTTGTCGGTCATGAATTCATGCACGATAAAAGATATAAGATTGACAGCATGGGCGAAAATGTTGGTATGCAAACTGTGCAAACACATTTGTTGCTCCCCCGCTTAAATGTTGCTGTCTAGAGCTTCATAGTCGCAGTGGAAGCATAGTAATAAATTAATAATCATATTTCGTTATGTTTGACTAACCCTTTCTATACAGCGAGACCACAACTTTCTTATACCGAATGTATTGTGAGGCCCTTAACAACTTAACAATACATGTGAAAGTGCCGGCATGGATCGAACACAGGTCTCAGTAGCTCAGTGATAGAGCATCTGCACGGTCCGCAGAGGGTCGTGGTTTCAAATCTCAGCTAAGACATTTTGCAACTGATCACAAAATATCAATAGGATCATAATCGTACCCTCCCCCCCCCCCCCCACACACACACATGACAGAGGCGCCTAAGGGTGAATTATGGATTCACAATGTAAGTGACTAGATCGGAAAAGGGGAGAATATTGTAAGGTCCTTATCGATACAGGTGAAAGTGTCTGCTGTGATCGAACACAGGTCTCAGTGGCTCAGTGGTATAGCCATAGGGTCCCCAGTAAGCTGGCTTGCTTTCCCGTGACCCTTGACCGGTCCACACGATAGGCCAGGCTAAAACAATCCCCGCGTAACATGACGGGTTACTTGGAGGGTGTACCCGCTTGAGAGTCAAGGCTATAAGGATTGTTACTATAAGAGTAACACCCATCCCCACTAAGTGGTCGGATGCAACCCGGGCTGTTGTGCTGATAATTAAGGGGGGAGGCTCCTTAAAAACGTATGAGCTAGAATAGTATTATAACAAATGGCGCACCTGGATATGTTAAAAAATACGATGTTGTTGCTTTTGCTTACTCGTCGACAGATGCATGCCTTGTCAGTCGGTCAGATTGTTACCCACCCTGCGTGACGTAATCAGCTAAAGAAGCGGCGCAGGTGACATGTTTTATGAGGAACTGTTGTTAGAAATATTAGGGACACTTTGGTCAGACACTGTTTTCGATGACATTTAATCTCGGGCATCTACGTGGCTGATCGGAGTTGACTGAATTCATGTTTAGCTATTAGACAAGCTTCTCATCGCATCTTTACCTCATTATATTAAGCGAGAATAAACATGACCTAGGTGGATCAGTATCCCAATGTATATCCTTTATCAGCTACGGCTGATAATACAATAGTGCGTTATAAGATGGATATCTTCAGCGATGTGATGTTGCACATGTTTTACGGAGCATGGGATATTTCAGCTTATGCTGAGTATAAATCTTACAATACACAGTATTTGAGCAGATGGTAATCAATTCTCTCGCACACTATACTCGCTATGGAGGGTTGTAATGTTTGGTTTTGCATTGTGCCACACCACGTGAATATGATCCGTCGAGCAGGTGTCTCTAAGGCCGCCACAGCAGCGATGTGGAGTGATAGGATTTTACACAAGCCACTTTTATTATGGTCTTATTGAATACAAGTCGCATTTTTTGCATATTTTATTATGGCCTATGCATGAGGTCTTATTGAACACAAGTCGCTCTTTACATTATAGTCTGTCATGTGGTGATCACCAGAATCATGCCAGACGCGTTTATAATCTTCCAAACAGACTTGAGGGACCCATATGGAGGGGTCCAATATATGACTGAAGGTAGTGTCTTGACGATATGCTGCAGGGGCAACAGAAATGGGTTTCAACAGGTAAACCACCACTACGGAGTAAAGGGAAAGTATATCCCATCGTAAACATATTTGTTAATTGAAGGATTTCCTTGCTGTGCTTCTAGCTGGAGGTATGAGCGTTATGATCGTTCCCTAGAATACATCAATTTACTATCATCAAAGCAGCTCCATAATATTCGTTGATGTTAGACTCATTAAGCACTGTAGGGATCAAGCGTAACATAGAGCAGGTGAGATATGTTTGCTTGTTTTGATACAGGAGGTAGCGCTGACTCGTACACAATATAACTTCCAACCCAACCGAAGCAAGCAAAGTTTGACAGCTGTATTCAAACCCCCTCATTCCATAAATGCAAGCTGCATATCAAAATACCGAGGCTGCTACTAAGGGACTGATTTATATTACTGTAACCTTTGTGGTAATTACGGTTGGAACTAATATATGATGGGAGGACGTTAAAGTTCTTCATTAGCGGCCACCTTACCAACAGTGCTCTATAACTTGATATGTAAATCTTGGAAAACTGTAGATTATAGCAGCGCCATTTATGCTAGAACAGGTAATCCCATTTGCAGTATGAGCTTTCATTTTTCTTCAGTGGGTAAACATTGGCTCGTCAACACTGGCGATGTTCTGTCAACTGTCTCAGTAAACTACAGATGCTGTATAACATGGTGTTAACACTTGCTTTAGCTATTTTGCTGTGTTAACATTTGAAAACCTAAACAGCACCATATACATTGTTGGCCGAATGAACCCCGTACATCATATAAACGGTTTACTTAAAGCGCAGCCCATCAGCGCCATGTTACACCAGAGATATAGTCTGTGTACCGACAGAAGCGCTTCAGCTTTATGTTTCACAGGGCGCATTGGCGCACTAGGAGAAGCGCTTCAGTTCTCCCGCTCATGTAAAATATCCTATGCTGGTTGTTTGCAGCCAGTCCTGCATCCATGTTTCTGTTGAACGTGCTTTATAACTACACACTGCAGTGCTGCACACGTGGATCACTTGAATCTTTCAAATCACATTTATTTATATCAACATACCCTAGATATGAATAAGTGGGGTGTATCGACAATATGCTGTTTCCAGAAAATTGTTGTGATCAATGTGATTGCACAGGTAAGCGACTGCTAAACATGGCTTTTCCATTTGTTCTTTCCTACTCACTTGCCAGGTTAGTTGTCATATTTTCGTAGAGCACTACACTACTGAGATAAATAATTTACAACTTTTACTTTTTATTATCGGGACGTGTTGTGCATTTACTTTCAGCCAAGCCCCCCCCCCCCCCTCACTCTTTTTTCAATTATAATATTATCCTTCAGAACCTGTAATTGAATTTAACAGTCTACGTTATGACGCCTGAAGCATCAAGAGCTAAAGCGTAAACTGAGTTGACTTTCAGAAGGTGTCATTTATATTGCCTTTGTTAATGCTTGTTTTGTAAATAAGATGTGGCTTTGGGTGATATTAACGACGATGTACGGAAGAGAACAGTAGAGACACAATAAAACTATATTTATGTGCTATATATCAACACGAATTACGGCTGATTGAACGTTCTGATTCATATGGTGAATATTTCATTACCTGGTGAACTTGCCAGTTTGGCAATGCGTCAAATATGTATGTGGACTAACGGATAAATACTTTAAATGACTTTGTGCCCCTGCAGATGTCACATTACAGCTAGTTGCAGAATTACTGTGCAGATTGTGTCAAGATGTTGCATTATTATTGTCATCTTTGGTCTGTGCCTATGTTATGCAGGCTTACCCATTGTCATAGCCAATTAGTAATCCTTCAAGGTCAGAAATGTTGCACCAGGCCATGCAACATTAACATTTCGGCACTCTTGCAGTACCATAGCTCAAGTGGCAACAGAAGAATATACATGGATAAGCCAAACTTATCGGGCAGATTGTGAATAGTGATACGGAATTATGCCGGTGACATTATCGTCTTAGATACTAGCAAGTAGAGTATAATATCCCATTCAGCTACAGATTTTCAAGCGTCAAGGCTTCGCACAGGATGCCATATTTTTTATTGACAATGCCATTGCAAACTCCAACCAAGGTAGGATCATTCGATCACATTTGTTTCGTTTGATATAATCTGGAGTGTCCTGCATGTTAATGCAATATACTGTCTGCACGCGGTGGGGCTTATTGTTGGCTGGATTTAACATTATCTTATAGAAGCTATGATAAATTTGGTATCTCTCTTTTGGCATGATATTACGTATGTTTCCAAACGTTATCTGTACTCACTACAATGCGCCGATTTTACGGTGGCACAAGCCAAGTACGTTTGCTTAAATGATTAATTGTGCACACTATCAAATGATGAAAAGGATTTAAAATGTCTCATCACAAATGGTTAACAAATGATTTATGGCGCCGGCCAATAAGTTAATATTTGTGCCAATTATACCAGCAGCCTTGATTGTAATGTGAAATATTGGCATCTACAGACTAAACATCTTATAACTAAACTCGCATTCCAAAACTGTATTGATGCGTGGCACGATTCTTTTTGCTGAGCTAGTTTGTATTCGCAGATTTAATATAATACGGAAGATGTCATCTTACAATGCTGTTTGTAGTCAAAAGAAGAACGGCAAAACTAATCATATTGATATGTTCCTATATTCCCTTGCGTTGAACTTAACAGTGCTACTCATGGACAGCAGTAATGCAATTAACAACATGCAGGTGTAAGAACCCCGCTACTGTAATGGGTGCAACAAAACTTAGAAGGTATAGCTTAAAACAGACGAACTTTTTCGTTGCGTTCTTAAAATATCTGATGCCACTAATTCTCCAACAACACAGTTCTAAGGTAACTGACGTAAGCTTAGAAAAGAAATGCATAAAGTATTGAATCAGGGTACCCACATTTAGCTCGGTTTCTGGTGTTTAAACCAAGAGGAAATAGGAAGACGGTCAATATAGCATTATTTATTAAGTTAATGCAAAACAGAAACATTCATCGCAAAGCTCTGAGTAAGCGATTCAGCGACATGCATAAACATGTGTTATTGTGAGTCCATCCGACAGCATTTACGTCACTCCTGATATGTGTTCTTATAACTCACATAATAATGAACTTAACGTGGATTTATTATGCAGTAATGTTTCCGGAATCTGAGTTATAGTTACCAATACCGATTACCAGAGTTGACTGATAGGCAATCGTTTACCGTTGTCCTGCATACAAGAGGATACATACTGCTTCATATCACGCATGCGCTTCATACAACCCAACATTAAAATGTATTAGCATTTGCATTCCACTATATAAAAAGTTGAAGTTGTTGCAGTACCAAGCGCATTTTTGCAATAGTATCCGCTTACTGTGAGCTCGATATTAATTATGTGAGAAATTGACCTTCATTGTGATTTCATTCTGTTTAGTACCTGAAAGTCAGTAATACAATTCAATGTTTACTGTCGAAACACTCCCCCTCTGAAAGCTGACACAATAGCTTCAGTTCGCTGATCATTAATCTAAAAAAATTCATTGGATCATGCTTGAAGACTACCGTGCAAGATGTGATGATGCACAGCAAAAATTCTAGATGCAAAACTTGGGTGGATATGAATTATGATCTTAAGTCATTTCTTTGCTCTTGTGAGTCTGCATGTCGTGATTAAGTAACGTCTACGGTGCATGCGAATGCTTGTTTTCCATTGACGAAAGATTTGGTTGGATATCTTTAAGGTAGATTGTTGGCTAGCTTGTAGTTAGATTAGCGTTCTAGCTTATGCTATATATTATTCTGAGACGGCAACCTCAGCACTTACATGCACCTGTACTCCATTACCAGGCACGCTGCTTGTCTGTAATCTATATCAGTGTTTCCAGTCATACAGCAGACGTTGGTAATTGTGATGTATGCTTATGTTGTTTTAAAAAAAGGATATATTGCAGTATAACGGCTATTTATGATGTAATAGCCTAAACTCTTAGTAACCATCAGACATATGAAGCAACGCCGCAGCACTTGGAGGTATGACTGCCAAAAATATTTCTTCATCATGCAACAGAATGTTTTTGCATATACGGCTCCAAATTTCAGTACGGCCCAGCAAAACGTCTAATACTGGTCTCTGGTGCCGCATAGGGTCTCTAAGGTGGATGCCATTTAGTTAAATCGGTCTGGGATCAAAGCCCCGAGCGCAAATATCGACGCGAGGGCACAGTGTAAGATATAAAACAAGTTACTCAATGCAGCTACACTTAATACTACATAATCAATATGCTAAGACTATGTGCTGTCTGATAGAATGGAAGGTTTGTAATCGTAGAGTATATGCATGCATGCTAAATGACCGTTTTGCCTGGACTGCTGCTGCAATACAACACACCACAGCACCTGCAAAACAACGGGTAACATGGAATTTCATGAATCCAGCTGCACCTTACAAAGTAATGTATTAGTTTATGTGCATCAAGCCAAAACAAGAGCCGGTACGAAGGTGACCTACTAGGTTCTTTTAGTACCTCGCTGACTGACACGGGTTAAAGAAGTAACAACAATATATCCAGAAGCAAACGGCTATCCTCATTCCCACAGCTATCCCAAGTGGAGAGGGAGGAAGGACGAATGTTTAAGCCTACAAGGCAGTGCGCTAATCAGGAGAAACTGTTAACTCCCCTAGAGACTCTCAAACCCCAGTGCATAGGTAGCCATCACGTAAGCATGGGAACTGACGTGAACGAAAAGCTAGCATAACAACTGATAAATCAAACACATAAACACTTACAGCATGACCGATTACATGCCATATCTCAGCATTTACCGCTTTGGATTGCCCTACCAATGCGCTTTTCTATACTGTACCCGGGGACACCGGATAACCATTGGCTGTTTAATCAGTGCTACAGTATCTGGACAATATATTCGAATGTGATGCCCGTAGGTGCCGACGGTTGTTGCTCGAGAATATCTAGATATGCTTATCACATGCTCATATCATTATGTCGAGCAGCAAAGCCAAATATTCGGTTTCCTTCAATAATCCGTGTGGGGAACTATTAGTTATTACCAGTTTGTGGGTTATACAAAGTGGACTTTGCTATGAGTGCATTGATTTCTAACAGGTCTTAGAGAGTCAGTAAAGTAATTGTTTGCTTTAATTCGAGCAGAAGCTGCTACATTTTGGTTGCATCATCCCATGACGTATATTCGCATGATGTGGTTAACCTACTTATAGAGAAACGTCGATTACGGACAGTTGTTTTATCTTTCTTTACCGAGTGCATGATGCATTTGCAGCCATGTGGTTTGGCACTGTATGCTCCCACAGTGGAGGCAGAATCGTATGCAATGCTTTCTTGAAAACTGAGATCACTGGAACGCTGCCATCTGTTGTCAATTTGCCAGTGGTGTCTGGGTTAATTATTGCGATAAGGAGTGTGTTGTCAAAACACATACAAGTAAACTAACACAGCGAGAGAAGACGAAACAATAAGATCCTCGTTGTGATTAGTAAATAAGTTTACAACAGGATATGTATGGTAAGTTTAAGACAAAGAGCATAGTTTCGTCAAAGGATGCTGATTTTGTGTCATCAGTTTGCAGCACACACGTGTCCCTGGAAAGACAGTCCATGTAAAATGACAGTTTGATGAACTGTCGGCTATCATTCGAAGCTATCCAAGGCTGCAGTCGCAGACTGCTAGTTACCAAATCAAACGGGGATTTCAGTATGATCTCGCAATTACTGTAGTGCACGGTCAGTAAGCTAGCAAAAAATGAATTGCCAATTCATTTCGCGCCGTACCACATTACGCCTGCTTAACAGACATTGCGCTCAAATATCTTACAATTGACTTTTGCGGTAAAACACATGCTGAACAATCTTTTTTTACTGTTTGCATCTAGACGACTGTGTCTTTATTCGTAGCAATGTATCGGGCCGTCTCAAAGGTATCAAATGCTACATGGATTAAATTACCCTCAATGGTAAAATAAACAAGTGTTAATTAGTGGTTGCAGCTTAAGCAATTGCGAATCATTTAACACAACGCAATATGACGTTCGATAATGCATGTCTAATAGAAAACCCATTTCGAGGTTGACGCGTTGACTCAGCTTAAGCACGGTACGTTATTATCCAATGAAATGTGTGACGTATGCAGCACGATTGTAAACGGGGAAAAGGGGAACATAAATACTGCATCATAAGCCATATCACTTCAGTAGGATGTTTACTATATCCCTGCAATGCGCCATCAGCAACTTTCTTTTTACCTTGTATGATGATGCCATGTTATTGATCCAGTCCCACTTACAGTCAAGTCCGACGAATCTAAATATTCAGCAGACACTACAAATAAAAGAAACACGATTTATATTATCAGAGAAGATGATTCAGCAGTAGACTGTGTCGGTAAACAAATTGATATGAGGACGCGATATACGACTACATGACTACCCGATAAAACAAGGCTTCCCACAGCTTGATTAGGCAATCATGACTTCCTTAGATTCCTGTGCGAGGCATCAAATACAGCTGTGGAATTGTGCAAACAACAAACAGTGCTTATAGTTAGAACGGTGAGATAATTCCCTGCCATATGTTATAAAACTATGCCGAAACATTCACCAGTGTGCTGGGCTTGTTTATATTCGCGGCTTAAGCATCGTATTGCATAAATATCATCCATACATATTGATATTCATAGACAGCAAGACGAATTAATGACTAAACCATCATGTTTATTTTCAGGTCCTCGAGACATATACTCTATTGGCTCATAACCTGTATGCAGTTGTCAAGACCACTCTCTGTAATGGCTGACATTATACAATGAGGCATAAAGCGCAAGAGTTTGAAGTTTTCCTCCTATTTTTTGGACATGAGATTGCTGCTGATATCTACTGATTCTTGGTCTATATACCTTATAGTAGATGTAAACCGCGGTATACAGTATTGAATGGTATATTTGGCAGTTGCCTTGCGCATGCTGTATTGTTATTACTGTTGTGGATAACACAAGTTTAAGGTATATTGGACATATGGATCGTGATGTATGTTGCATCTTCAAATAATTTTATAGCCAACGTAAAGTACACATTATCAGACCCAGTTTTATACATACACGGCAATTGCTAAAGCAATCCAAAACAAATATACCCTCACATAGTTACAATATTACCTCACTTAGTTATTGAACAATTTTGCACGCCACAACACTTTACCAATATAGATTGATTGAATACAAATGTAGAATGTGTCGCGAAGGTCGCTTGCTCGTATACTGTATGTATGTATGTATGTATGTATGTATGTATGTATGTATGTATGTATGTATGTATGTATGTATGTATGTATGTATGTATGTATGTATGTATGTATGTATGTATGTATGTATGTATGTATGTATGTATGTATGTATGTGTATGTATGTATGTATGTATGTATGTATGTATGTATGTATGTATGTATGTATGTATGTATGTATGTATGTGTGTGTGTGTGTGTGTGTGTGTATGTATGTATGTATGTATGTATGTATGTATGTATGTATGTATGTATGTATGTATGTATGTATGTATGTATGTATGTATGTGTGTGTGTGTGTGTGTGTGTGTCTGTGTGTGTGTGTGTGTGTATGTATGTATGTATGTATGTATGTATGTATGTATGTATGTATGTATGTATGTATGTGTGTGTGTGTGTGTGTGTGTGTGTATGTATGTGTATGTATGTATGTATGTATGTATGTATGTATGTCTGTATGTATGTATGTATGTATGTATGTATGTATGTATGTATGTATGTATGTCTGTATGTATGTATGTCTGTATGTATGTATGTATGTGTGTGTGTCTGTGTATGTATGTATGTATGTATGTATGTATGTATGTATGTATGTATGTATGTATGTCTGTCTGTATGTATGTATGTATGTATGTATGTATGTATGTATGTATTGTATGTATGTATGTACAAGTGTGAGTGCGTGAGTGTCTGCATGCTTGCGAGCGAGCTTAGTAAAGTGATAAGCTAGTATTCACGCACTATTTGCAAAATATGGATTCACAGTTTTGTAAGAGATTACACATGGAATGAATGTAAGCTAGTACGCCAAGACCTGATTCTGCAAAACATCTAGCGTGTTGACAGTGTTGTGCACACGAGGACCCATATGCATGTTAAGGAGGTTATGGACGCAAGGGTTTCCACAGGAGTCATAATATCATATGAGGAATATGGAAGCTGTGCTAAGTGTTATCAAGTAGTGAGCATACATTGTTCATCAATTTACGACGGCTGTTGACATATGCTGATAGCACCTTATGTCATTGCTAGGAGGGGGACGCCCTGGAGACCATAGTCAGTAAGTTCATGTTTATACAGCATCCCGTGTAGACATCATGTGGCAATAATATTCAAGTAATATATATATCATGAGCATATAGTACACAAAGTCCGTTGTTTGGGGCTGTTACCTTCTACTGCTAGTGTCATGTGGGACCTCAAATGCTCTACAGTAGTAGCGCGTGCATATATTATCAAACACGTCCTATTGATCAACATGGGGCTGTTTGCATTGATCTCATCCGGGATTCTTTTAGCCTCGTGGAATACATGGAAGGTGAATAGAGCTTTCATCATGGGGACTGATGCTACAAGGTGGTCACGAGACAACTGACCACATCCGGTTTTGGCACAGCAAATGGCAAAGTTGACCTGGTTCTGTCAGAAGTTGGAACTCCAGTCTTTGACAATGTTGTCTTTATTACCATTCGTTAACGTGCAGTCCTGAAATAGGTTAGTGGAAGTTGATCCTGAAGGACCCGGATCCAACTCTGGGTTGCGCTTGATGATGAAAGGTGTCAACTGCTCTGCCACTACATGGGCTTGGTATATTCTAGCCGTTTTGTATGTGGTGTCACTATTGAATTGATAGGCTTGTGTATCAATAGCCTGTGCCCATGAAGAATCATATTGAAAAGACTGACTTCGATCTCCGTGTAGGTCAGGTCGACCACGTATACTTTGGGCTGGTTCAACAGTGAAACACAGCAGATCATTGTGTGGCAGCAGGGTTGTCAGGAAAGAGAGAACACGCCAGGAGACTATTTTTGATATAGGTCTTAGTTTTGAGGTTGATGCTTTAGATTGGGTCATTGTATTCACCATTCATGGTGGGACTGTGCGTTTTGACGATGGAGCGTTAGACTGTTGGGTCTTGATGACGGCCTTGGTGGGCTTTGGATTTGTTCAGGTAAAGGGGGCACGACCCATAGACTTAAGCACCTTGAATACAATTCACGCCAACCTAGATCTGGTCAGTACAATATACTACGTGTTCGCTGGGGTGCCCATCGAGCTTCTTTCCGTGACCAATAACCATACAAAAAAGGTGTTAATGGCGAAACAATGCACGAGTTGAAGGTTACCTGCATTATCATAAAGGCAGACCATTGGACATTGCGGTGACTTGAATACACAAATAGCCAATAAAAGCGAGCATCAATGGACGTGAACATAACGAAACAGATTGTGCAGTAGCCATTTCTGAATGTGCAACGACAAAGTATGGTGATGTTCAATACAGCCAGCACGCCGCGACCAGCAGAGGATCTAAGTCGCAAAGAGTGGGCACATATGGTCGTACTGTGACTGGTGACCTTGCAATAAAAGATACCTTAATCCTTCATCTAGGATGATGCAAGCAAGCAAATATGCTGAAGGGCGGCACACACAGCAGTATAGGGTAATGAGAGTATATAAAGACACATAGAAGAAGCCCCTCAATACTATTTGCGAGGAATCAAATGGCCCCATACATAGGGGAGATGGATTGTTGTATGGTGACAGAGCCAGGGGTTAGCCTCGGGAGACGGATGCTGACGATATTCCAGGTCATTAATTTGGGTTTGGTGTCTGCAGTGAGCGCTGAATCAGATGCTATAGCAATCGTTCTTGTTATAAATAGAACAAATCAAGCGGTAGGAATAAGTAAAACTGATTGCAAATGGACTGATGCTCTAACTTTCGACCAACCTTTACAGCTGGACCAAGGCAATGTTGTTAACTTTTATACAACAGGTTCAAGCAGAAAACAACCTATCACTCCTATTTGAACTTGGCTAGTAGACGTTTATTGAAAATGAAGCAACAACCAACCGTTCCGACGCCATCGCTTTATCCTGAGCTACCTTATGAAGCTGAGAAAGTGACTGGTGAATCTCAGTCGTTCAGGCTTCAAACGCGCTTGCAGTTGCGAAGACATTTAGACCATGAGTTAACCCCTTTGATGGGGTGGATTGCGCCCTTTGTCAGTCAGCATGGGTATGGGTGTAACGGGTGGGATGCTGCTGTCCACCATTGTAACGGCGCCCGTTGTTATAGGGTTGCAGTGGCTTGTGGCATGCTATCAGTAGCTAGAAAAATCATAAGCTGATGTTTATTAGTGAAGGCAAAAAACATAATGAACTGATCCATGGCAAGATATTAGATGACGACGTTTGCCTGACTGTAAATGGGGTAGAACAAAATGGTCAGATTAATAGGGAACTTAGTGCTGGTGCACAAAAGGCCCATGCCGCTGTTACTCTCAACGATACTTCAAAAAACTTCATGAATAAATTAACTGCACCTGCACAGTGATTTGTGGCTAAAACGACGTGCCTCCGCTGAATAACTAATACATAATTTGACCCAACAATGAATGGTTTTTTTTCTAGGCTGTCTCACTTAACAAGATAGGGTCGGGCCTCCATTAGTTGTTTCGCTACCATATTATACAGGCGCATTGCGTAGAACTGTGCATACATTAATGATCGCTTGGCCTTTTTTACTTACATCGGTGACACAGGTGCTGGTGGGTGCTGGAGGGTGCCTATTCCGCATCTGCGACAAGGGACCTGGTAAGATAGACCTTTGCATCCCATACACGCCCAATGGTGCCAATAATATTTTTAGGCGCATTTAATTTCACAGTGAGTTGTTGCACCAATTAGCAACCAGCTGCACGTGTTTTCTGCCTGCACACCGCAGCATTTTATGTGTGTAGGCATCTATATCTAGCTCTATGCAGTCTATTGAATATATAGGCATAATGAAAAACAAGGGATATAAGCGCATTACCAAACGTGAGAATCTTGCTGCGGAGATGCAAATCGGAACTGGTATTTGCAAATCAATAATGAGATTCTGCTCTGTAACTGCTTGGCATAATCAACAGTCTCTTGTTTTTCGCATCAACTTAGTATAAAGATACGCCTCATTCAATTGTGTCGCAGTTGAATCGTATATAAAATCCTGAGTGCATCGTGTAGCGGTAATCAATATCACCGGTCGATCACATCCTTGATATTTGATGTGGTTGCATTGATAACGGATCATCGGGGTGCAGTGATGATGGTTATTGCGTGGCTGGGAAGAGCTTGGTAGTAGTCTTCATTGAGTACCATCACTACCGAAGGACGCATACATATATGTCAGTACTCGCAGAAAAACCAAGCCGTTCCCATGATTTGTCGGCAATATGCGGCTACGGTTTTGTCCCGGACGATGCTCTTGGTAGGCGTGACAGGCAAATAACACTGCAGACGTATGTTTCAGAATAGAAAGCAAATTTCCGATAACTGCGATTCATGTTGTATAGCTTCACTGCCTTCACGTTAACTCTATTGACCGGAACAACTATGTATAGAAATATTGATATTTGAGCGCCGTGTGTGTTAAAAGTGTGACTATCTAAAAGAAAAGAAAATGTTACCGATATCAAGATGAACTCTTTTGACCAAAGACCTATCTTGGACAATTACCTTCAAAGGTTGTTTCATATGGCAGTACATTGAATTACATTTCAAACTCTTCAACATTTCGAATGGCTTCAATGGATCCAAGCTTGTAGCGCTAAACAGCTAATATAATAAAGTTACCGGGATAAAGGTGGTTAGGATTTCAATGAATTTACCTTAACTGCATATGTAGCCTGATCTCATAGTAGCTTAGTGTCAATAATGCAGATCATATGAGTTAACATCGACGAATTCAGCACATTTAAAAAAAGGTATTGAAAAGATACCATCAATAGACGGTAACTATGCCCGAACTGGAGAGCTTTGAGAATCACTAGTCATGTAATATGGCCATGCCTCGACAAGCTATATACATGATTCGCAGTTCAGTCAATGACGACTCTGTTCATCACTTAAGCCAACGCCGTCATAGAAGGTAGATCAATTATACAAACAGGCACATCATATGACGTAGCAGCACATGAAAGCCTATGTAAGGATCGCATTTAGTGCGAATATTCTGCCTCAATACGCTGTTCATGACATATCCAATGATTATATGATTTTCCGATTTGCTTATTGTTGTTATTCTTAAAACATGCAGGATGTTGTCATGTTAGATATAATACATAATAACAGGGCTGTTAGTTACTTAGCCAATCTTGTCGGTTCTTTCGCTCTCTTATGGCCACTATTTTACCTTCATACAAATTTTAGCCATAACTACAGCACACCAAGCCAACCACATCATAGGATCGGATCTCATTTAACACTTCAGCAGTCCAAGATATAATAATACATTCACATACTATCTGTGCTACGAATTCAGCAACATTAGTCATCGAAGGCAATGACATTGTCAACACCATGTGGCCCTCCTGTGCAATTGAAACAATGACATTGTGGGTTACGCTGATTAACACTCGTGCATTGTATTCAAGCCTTATTAAATGTACGTTGCCTCCCGCGTTGTTGTGCACCAAGGATGCTACTGCCAGCAGTAATATTCTATCCAACACCCACTCGTGACTGTTATTTTTAGCCCACCATCTCTGTATTTTACAACGCACACAGTCTTACACGTATCTGTTTCACATTCTCAATAAAGGCTTTAGCAGAAACAAGCATATGCCTCGGGTCAGTCCCGCACTCATTAACTTAACACTAGCAAAAGCAGCATATAACCTTATCATCCTCGGCTTTTCATATATTTCTGTGTTTTATCGGCAAGTGCGACAGCCTTACTTGTATTTTGTTGCAATTGCTACATAATAACAACTGCGTAATCCCAACTACTGCCAGACATATCACTCGGCATTGAACACCACTAGTCTACTGTAAATCAATGACCCAGGGTTAACCAAGGTTGATAGAACTAAACACTGACCACGCCATAATTAAATAGCTCGGTATCAGATATGTTGTTTGGCTTCAACTCAGCTTTGTTGACAGACGAACTTTGCTAAACTCTGTAAATCTTAAGCAGTTTATCTAGGGTCGAAAACATCCTATCTGAAGCAATACTTACTAACCCCTGACGATTACAACCTTGATGACTGATTGACTATGTTGGTTTTGCAAATTGTTTCCGGGCAACATTCCTGCAATGCAAAGTGAGCACCACGCTTCTTCGCACCACTACAGTAATATAACTTGCGGTGTCTGCCTCTGCTCAATGGGGAAGTTGCTACAGTGGGGGCAGCATATATACAGGCGTTTTCCACCCACCTTTATCTAGCTAAGTGTTACAACCACTGTATATCACAGAGTGTATGGATTTTAACGATGAGCTGCCTACCATATAGTTAACACAAGTCCGGCGTTGTAAGGAAAGACTCAATGAGAAATAGTACATTGTTGCCAATTTGACGTGTTGCTGTGTTGCATTGTCGGCTCTGAACTGCTCCCTCGCTGCCAGCTATGGAAATAAAGATACCTGTGAAGAAAGATTTATTGATGTTATTCTCACGTTTACACCTGAACAGGTGTCAGTCAAACAGCTTCTTAGTGTACCTGAGTAGTCACCATGGCTTCCCATGTATGTCCTTCTGCTCCCGTGGGTTCAAATTGCGTATGGCATGGAGAGAAATCGTTGTTTTGAACTGAGGCAAACAATACAATCATAAACCTCCGTTGTACAGTCTAAGATACACTAGACATGGCGAGAAAAGCTATTGTTCTTTGAGAGATCTATTGGCATTAATAGCTTGCAGCACTGTAATATAGTTGGTGGAAGAAGCTGTGTCACTAAGGCTAGCTTTCAATGATGTCCGGCCAGTCTGTAGACATCTGGTGGATTGCATTAGACTACTGATGTTCGCCAATTATGGGTCGGAGAGGATCTTGCATGTTTGGAAAAAGATTCATCTCCGCTTGTTACCATATACTGACGTCGAGATATTAATATCTCCCATTTGCCTGTATTTACTTTTGTTGATTATGTAATATCTCCCTTTTTTACGTGGAGCATTAAATGCTGAGTTGACATTTTTTACCCTATGTCAGGTTGTGTAGCCGATGAGCAGGATTATCTCAAACTGTGAGCCCTGCAATGAACGTGCAGCGTAGCACTATTGGTGATTATCATGTTTCGACGTTAGATATCGCTACTCATTGTGGTACACGGCTGCTGCTGTGACATTCTACCAGTCCATGGATATATTGGCAAATGCTTCCCAAACTAACGATCCAATGCACCACCCAGCCCTCACCTAAAGTTGAGCGAGTGCTTATGCAAAACAGCAGCTGCAGGCGACACAATGATGTTAGAAATAAAATGCCTGCATCTCGTAACTAAGAACTTGCAATTATCATAGTCTTCCTAGTTAAGCCTACGGCATGTTTTGGTGAAACAAGCAACCAATGAGCACGTTTTCGAAGTGGAACATTCAGTGAAACACTTTCAAGGGTAAATTATAGGTAAAACCATTAGTCATCTGATCCTCTGATGTCAAGCTTCCAGGAGCCTGTCATAACAGAAATGTAATCGGAATTAAAATGTCTCAGGTAAATAACAACACGTACAAACGTAATGAATTAAGCCTGGGATGTAAAAGTTATGTAATACATCAAGCATGTGATGTGAATGTGACAGTGACATCAAACGTAAATCATGCAATACAACTTTGAGGTAAAACAAAAAACATACGATGTAAAGATGACGTGAAACAAGCAGCACGCGGTGCAACAGTGACGTGAAACAAGCAGCACGCGTGCAACAGTGACGTGAAACAAGCAGCACGCGGTGCAACAGTGACGTGAAACAAGCAGCACGCGGTGCAACAGTGACGTGAAACAAGCAGCACGCGGTGCAACAATGACGTGAAACAAAAAGAACCCAAGTTTAAAAAAATTAGACAGCTACGCAGTTAAAATGCGCACCAACCTAATGCATAAATCGTGCAACTTCACTGTGATCTTATCCAAGCTGAACAATTTGTTGCAGAACGTGTTATGGGAAGGTGAGTCGTGGCTGTCAAACAGTGGAATTCATTTATCCGCATAAGGTGGCAAGTGAATGACACGACGCCGTGATCGGATTACTCGGCCCAATGCGTACCATGTTGAGCATTCCAACAGCTATGCAGTCACTTTGTAATCCCCAATAATGTACTTTTCTAAGATTAGACGCAGCCTAAATGTGTGATTGGTTTGATTATCGAGTGATCTGATATGCAAACAGGAATACCTTACCCAGATGCGATAATACAAAATGTTGGTATCTAGTGCATCCGTCGATGCATCTAGAAAGATGTGCATTGGATAATGATCACACAGTGAGATAATTATTTCCGTCTTATATGAAAGGTTTTTCTTGCGAGTTCCTGTCGAGATATCAGCTAGGGGGAATAATACATTTTATTGCAACTGAACACGTGCACCATTAATTATGAGAGCAAACAATTGACAACATACTATATTCTCTTGTCGCTCTATCATCACCCGCGGCTCAATACAGCCGTGAATATTTACGATGAGGCGAGCATTGTCTGAAGTTAATTGCATCTCGGAATAGCGTCCTTCTACGGGCTATAACCTGTCTTTTACCAGCCAGTGAGGCAGAGGACAATGAATAATGAGTTGACGCTAATGACCCAGAGACGATCACAAAGCCTACCAGCCTCCTATATCGTGGTATTAGACGCAGACAGATTACCTTAAACACTGCCGAACGTTGTAATCAACTAAGAGAAAGAGCAGAGCACACGCACTATTGTCACAGTGAATTTACAACCGATCCACGTATATACGATGTGAATGACTGATCACTCTTGCACATGGACGGAACTTTACGAACACGAATGCCATTTTGTTCCCTTCAAGTCGAAACACGTGCATCAATCTACTAAGTCTCGGGCACAATAACATAAGCTACCTCGATATAATAAAGATGTCTGCATCTTAGTGCATTTAGTCAACCAGCTTAAAAAAAGATGTCCGCATCTTAGTATATTTAGTCAACCGGCGTAATAAAGAAGTCTGCATCTTAGTGTATATAGTCAACCAGCTTAAAAAAGATGTCTGTATCTTAGTGTATTTAGTCAACCAGCTTAAATAAGATATCTGCATCTTAGTGTATTAAGTTAATCAGCGTAGGAACAAATGTCACCCGACGGCCATGCAACCATATTTAGCGCTGCAGCGATCTACATAGGCTGTGCTTGTATTTTCTAGTGTCCATTAGATGTTTCATACTGCATCTGTTCATTCTTAAATTCCCGAACACTTCAGGTGAAAGCATACACAGTTAGATGTATGAAATAAAGCATTCCACAGGGGATACGACAACAAAATGGAATCATTATACACGCAATGTTTAAGAACGTGAAGAAGATCTAACTTAATATGAATTACGTTTCTTTTTCCATTGCCATGCTAAGGAAAAGAATTTGTAGCCCCATCTCGGAGAATTGTATTGGAAGCGTATCATTAGTCACTAATTGTGAGAGGCTTAGAGCCATCCAACTGGTACTATGTTACCAGACTCATCTGAGTGGTCACTGTTCTTCTGAAACCGCGACAAGGGTAAGCAATTAAGAAGAAAACAACACACTCGTTTCTTCACGTGTATAGTTTTAGTGGTGAGATTCCATCAGCACATGTCCCAATCAAACGCAATGGATAAATGTAACAGACATAAGATGCCTATCGGTATTAAGGCCCTAAATCGGAGCTAATGATGTAAGTCTTATCCAAGACTGTACCACAGCATCCTATAAAGATGATATCGGCGAGAACCCCGCCGACTACGATGTAGACAAACGCCAACATGTCACAGAGCATACTCTTTGACATGCCCGCGAATATTTGAATGTAGACAAAGACATTGTTACTATAATCAACGACAACGAAGGACGTCAGTCATCATGGACATTTGTAATAAACACATATATTGTGCTGATTAGCTAATAACCCAATAACTGTCTTTGCCAGGTTTTGTTAGGGTAGGGCAATCTGAGCTCCACGTTGAGCCATTATACTGCTGCCTCCCTAGTGTATGTGCGGGGTTGGGGGAGGGGGGTGCTGATGTACTACAAACATCAGAAACTTCCACATGATTGACCAGGTGTGCCAGCATCAGCCTAAGATGGTTAGACATAAGAATTCATCTGCCCCTTCAGAGTTTTCATTGTTTCAGGTGAGTCTCATCATGAACATAAAGTATCCTATATGATCAACTTGTTTGACATTGCATTTAAATAACAGATGCAAATGTTGTACTCATTGTTTTCTGGAAGAGAGCAATGAAGCAGTATAAGCGAAGCACCTGACCAAACCATTTGCACATCCTCTTTCTCACACACACAGACACACACACACACAGACACACACACACACACACACACACACACACACACACACACACACACACACACACACACACACACACACACACACACACACACACACACACACACACACACACACACACACACACACACACACACACACACACACACACACACACACTAAAGAACAATGGTTGTGCAATGTCAGATATGGCCGATTTTCATCAGTCAAGGTTAACCTCCTTTAACCTGTGACTGGGTTCGGCGATTGAAGACCGCATTGTAACAACTGCCTTGAGTGATCATTTCGGCAATGTCGAGAACCAGGCGCCAGCATATGAAGCAATAAGCCGATCGTCGACATTATACTGAAAGGGAGTGCCATGGGTTTGGGTGGGGGGGAGGTGAGGGGGTGTGCGTGTGCGGCCGGCTCCCGATCATTATAATGAGCTCTATGTGTGATATTCTGCTTCGCTGGCTTACAGTAGACATTGCTTAATGATCGCAGAAGAGCGCTGTTCCCCGGTGCAGATAAAGTGATTAATATGCAAACTGTTGTGTAAAGCCGCGGGTGAAAGTGGCATTGATTTGCTGCCGTCATTGGAGTCGCTTTACGAGAGGTAAAGAGCACTTCTCTCTTGGTGATGGGCTGCATTAGGAGAAATAGAAATATTGTCTTTAATTCGTGATTGGTGTTAAAATGGAACTAGAAGCATTCGTTCTTGTTTGGCAGGTTGAGACATGAATAATTTTTCGTTGGTGGGCCCAATGCCGAACATGGGTCAATTTCAACAGCATTGCCCTCGACAAAGCGAAACAACTAACGAACTGCACCAAACCAGCCACAAATGATTACTTAACGTTCAGCTTGCCATTTTACCGTTACAAATGCTGAAAATGCAGCTCATTCATCAACGATGACCGTGACCTGAAACTGAGTATTAGAATAGGATTTGTCAATAAAGATATGGTACATAGAGCCGTCTAGGCTGGAAGGATATGTTGTGCGGGTAGTACAGTCAAGACTTGTGGTGAAATGTGTATTATAATAACACTGTGGCTATTGCAATACTTTTATGCATTATCGACTTCAACACTGCGACATCATGAACGTTGCATTGTACATCCCCGCAACATTGTACAAAACAGGCCTGCGAGATTATACGATGTGTAATACATCCCTTTGATATGATGCGTTTTGTATAACATTCCCTTTACATGAAGGATTATATATTACATCTCAGTTAGTGTCCTCTTGTTCCTGAGCGAGCGCATACTACAGGATTCGTACCAAACAGGGGTTACCATAGTGACTACTTTGTTACCTTCAGTAGCTAATTGACCGACACCTATTCAGGAAGGAGGTTGGGTGTTCAGCAATATATCGCAGCAAGTAGGTATTTTGATCCCAACAGGGATCACAAGCGAGGACGCAGTTCGTGGCATACTATATTAGATGCAGCTTGCATCCAAAGCAACGGCGATTGGCACCTCAAGTAGCATTGCTATATTGATAAAAGAAAGACAGGCAAACCACATCAGCCTAGACACATTACCTTCAACTCAATACCTAACTCAATGTCTGCGTTCGTTTGCAATCACCTGAATAATTGCATCATTGACAACATTATTCATAGCAACTTTTAAAGCTTGTCACTGTAAAGAGACCAAGGTTCTTCTTCCTTCCTCATATACGCACTAAAGGGAAGCGTTTTAGTGTTTTCCTTAATAAGAGAGAACACGCACGCTAAGCAGCTGATGATGATCCCACATCTGCCTCCGACCCACCCCCTATTGTATCATAGAGATAGTAGCTCATACAATTATGACTGCAACCTATTGCGATTTGTATGAGTTTAACGCTCGCATTGCATCCATATCTGCACCATGGCCCATTAACCATTGGCTGCATATTTTGCTCACTCCATCAGAAACAACCACAAGATTTGGTGCCCTCCCCCCCCCAACTTTCTCCGTAATGACAACAACATTGCATCATATCGATGCATCACACGCGGCTGCTTATACATCTCTCTGTTAACGGCGAGGAAAGCATCTTCTGATCTTATCTTTATCCACGAATAGCGTTCGTTAGGGTTTTAGTGGTGCCGTCTGTTATCAGCAAGTGTGGCAGGTTACAAACGTGATGATAGCTCCGAGAAACTCAAAGGAGCCCCTAGCAGCAGTTGCTCACAAGCCCACCAGGCAAACCTCATTGATATTATGCAGACTGATTGTCAACACAATATCGACTGCTGTATACTAATCTACTTCCTGAAAGAATGGGGGACCCGCTCATGTAGAAGAGAATTACGTGGACTCGTTTCAAATAGTAGATCACTCTTGATAATGTAATAATTGAACAGCAAAAACGAGTTAATCAATCGCAAATACTGGCGGGTAATCAAAGTCCATGGCCAACAAGGGGTCTATCATAAATGTTTCATGCGCTGTGAATGCGGTTTGGTATTACTCGGCCCCATGCGTATTATTTGCAACATTCAGCCAGCTATGCAATGACTCTGTCATCCCCTATTATGTACCTATCTAGGATTACACACAGCCTGAAGGTGTGTCGATTATTAGGTGATCTAATATATAAAAATGAATATTATGATGAAAACAGTGCTGGTATCTAGTGCTTCCTTTGACGAGGGCTGCATATAGCCTAACGTAGCTTTCGTAATGCGAAAAAGGCATTTGGTCGGCTGTGGGCAATATGTCCATGGTCTGCCAGGATGCTGCCGCCGGTTAATATTCAGCAGGCTCATTGTGTTGCGTATCGAGTACGGTATCTCCCGTTAGTAACGCAAGCTAACCGGTATCAGAAGCAATCAATGTGTTTTGCCATACTGCACATGTAGATGAGGGGACTAATAAACACAGAAGGTTTATGACGATAAATGTGCTCGTCAGCTCATACTAAGGAACAGACTTCCTGTCAAACGCACTAAAACCATAAGTAGTTACTATAGTGACTTCAAGGGTATTTTCAGTAGCTAACTGACAGACACCTGTTAAGGTAAGCGCTTGAGGATTTCAGCAATAAATCTCAATAAGTAGGTATCTTCATTGCCGAAATTGTCATAAACGGCCAGTGAGGAAGCACGCCGACCGAGCAATGCGTCTAATGGACAACACGGTTAGTCCCCCACCCCCACCCCCTCCACGTTTTGCCTTACAGCGCCCGACAGTTTACTATGTGAGGTGTAGCTTATCGCTGATGATGCAAATATGCTATGATATAATGCAGTGTCAGGTTTAGCGGGTGAATTACGCAGCGGATACAATTGGATGGGAAACGTTGGTACGTGTATAGCATTCACTGACGCATCTTGTCAGATAAGCAGCGGCTAATATCACAAGAAGCAATGTCTGGTTGATGCAAGGGAGACAGCAAACCACTCCAAGCTATACATACACGTTCTCAACCAAATGCCTCACATAGTGTCTGACTTTCGTTTTCTTATGTCCAAATAATCAAGCAAGAACTCCAAGCAAACTCGGGAAGCCGGCTGTAGGTGCATCTAGTACTTACATCAGCCGAGCGAGCAGGAGATTATATATGGCTAATGTCGCTATCATGCGGCGTGGGTATTTAACAAATCTTGGGGCGCGTTATGACAGGATATCAAATTCAGGTGTGAATAACATAAGGGTATAACAGAGCTATACTAAAATAAATACTCATGCTGTTGTATTGCCTATGCATGAATACGCCCATTTCTAATGCATTCATTCCCAACCCAATGCACACATCCTACGCACAATGTAACATTAAAGATAAACCAGAAATATGTATTGATAATTATGGCGATATCTTCGATACTGGACTGGTAAATTAACATCAAAATGATCAACATGCAAACTAATATGCCCCTGCCATAAATCCGCCTGTCTGTGCCAACTCGATTGATTAATCTTATTAGCCATAACATATCGCACGTGTCATCGCGATGCCAATCAACGAAGCAATAAGCATGTGTATCACGTCATTATTCCATCAGCGTACCTTTAACCAACATCACAGGGTCACTTCGGTAGGATCTAACAAGGCACTGACCACGCTATCGTTGTAAGCAGATGCCGTCGGTAGCTGCATATCAATTTGAATACAACAGTACATCGAAGCTCTGTTCTCCTCAACCTCCACCTTTTACGTGTCCTACAATGTGCGTTCATAAAGCCCTGTTCGGGAAGTAATTGAGAATGACCACAAGACTGGGCTTGGTGTTGGTTTGATAGCCAATTGAATGTTGTATTCCGCCTTTCCATTGATACCATGATGTAAAATTGTTATTTAACCTAATGGCGGACATACCATGCGCTTTTTCCACACGTAAGTAACGCTAAGTGAACGAGACACCAGGAGATGGTTGATAACAGATACTAACAAGTGGTGAAATTTCATTGCAGAATAAAAAGCATCCTAAAATCGCTTAAAATCGCTTCTTCGACGTATCCCGACCTCGTGAAATACATGTTAACTACAACAATCGCCATTGAGCGGGCCGATCTGCGTACGCGATGTAGGTCAGAAATGCAGATATATATATAAATATATATGATATATATCTATATATATATATATATATATATATATATATATATATATATATATATAGATATATATATATATATATATATATATATATATATATATATATATATATATATATATATATATATATATATATATATATATATATATATATATATATATATATATATATATATATATATATATATATATATCTTGATGTGGCGATGTAGTACCTGGCAGTTGAGGGGCTCGTGTTGGCATGTAACGCTACCCGGGCTGAATGTTAATGAGTTTATGGATGCTCTTCAGTCGTTGATACTGGGATCACATTTGCTCGAGTCACTGGATAATCAATTCAATCTGCCGAAACTATGGGGATGAAGATGCCTGCCAACTATGATAGGTTTGTGCTACTCCTCATACTCCTACCTCAACAGGTGTCTGTCGTGGGGCTAATCGAGTAACTTTAGTACTTGATGTAACAGACCTAAACAACTAAAATACCTTGCTGTTATCGATTTTCAGAAAATTTGGCGTATAACGTGATGTACAAAAAGCGACGATGACATTGTATTCTCATTGCGGTAGGTTATATAAGTTGCAATAACTGCAATATATGATGGGGGGTGGCGTAAGTAAATAAAACCTCTGTCAAAAATGCAGAACCATTTAAAAAACCATTTTCAAAAACGTTGTTGCTCAGTTATATGCTTACTTTAACTACAAAAGAGGGATCGCTTTTTATATCAGCGTATCAGAGGATATCATTGTGCTGACATCAAAAGCTTGCAGCCGTTTTTATTCTTTTGACAAAAGGCCCGACTGCTCTTGATGAGAGCTAAAATCAAAGGATATGCCGACCAATTATGCATTAAATGTGTTCCAGTGGCTTCAGCAGCATAATCCATGTAATATTATATTCATAATGCTTTTGTGACGCTGATGTCTCACAAGCCTATTTGAAGACTGCTCTGATGACACATTATATCAATTCATCTGCAAATATTATAAGTCGTTAAGTAAGAAACGAAACAATACAATGGCGATGCCCCGATATATGATCCATCACGCTAACAGCCACTGAAATCGGTCGTTTGATAAGAGGGTGCAATAATTGCCTTACATTAAGACCGGCTGAATGTTCAATACGCAAACCCAGACTGTAAACTTTAGCAGCTGATACCATATTGCTAATTTGGTAATTCGCGACATTCCTCCGCTAATGATGATTTCTTTAATAGCTGCTAATACTTTGGAATTATGTGCACAGTGCTCTTCCGCCATTTCTGACACCGCACACACACCATTATAGAGCCAAACACATTATTGCAAATCTGGCCCGCACCGAATTTTATTGGTGTAGAATTTTACTCACAAAGGGAAGATACCTTCTCGTCTATTTGCAACGTTTGTTCTAAACGCGAGTATTTATAAAGGTTGTATCAGTAAGCAATGGTCTATTTTCTAATCTTTGATTTAGGCCATGTTGTTCACAAGCTCATAAAATAGACGTGCCTCGTCATATGCGTAACCATCGGCTGATCATATATTTAGTACTTAGATAAATAGGATCTTAAGAACTAAAGATAACTCCGGTTATCTTCATTTGCTCGTTTCGCTAGATGTTATATTGAGGAATTGAATTACACATCAGCACTCCATGTGTGCACCTCCATGTGTGCACTCACCGAAACAAATGAACTGCTTGCGAACAGTTGGAGATTTACAACTGCAGCAATTTATACTATCAGTGCATCGTGATTGGGTAATGTGGTATGTTTGGCGTAACTAGCTATGCAAAAACATGAATATCATTCTGACAAACAATGAAGATCTGAAACAATACATATATATAATAAGATAAGCGTGTGGTAGGATCTACTTTCCTGTATAGCTGTCATCAGGGCGAAAAAGGCCTTTATCATCTAGTGAGTCTAGGCATTGTACGCTTGCAGCAATACACATCCAACCGAGCATGCACTTATGAGAGTATCTACTACTCGCTGCTTGCCAAATGATGCTTATATGCACCACTTCACCGATAAAGGATATCGATGTTACGTCAGCATCGAACCGCACAAGTGATACTTCGCCCCGAAAATGCACCGACGACACTGACTGAGCCCTGATCCTGTGCCCTGCTCCAATATATATACAGTAGATGAAGGCATTTTGGCTGGTGGTATCGTAATATGTCACACAATATTTGGGTATTTGGGTATATATTGTCTTTCTAACACGTTCATGTTCCTAACGAATCGCCTTCATTAAACCTGATGACGCACCTAGCTAAAACAATGCGGTGATAATGTTTTCATCCTTGCATATATCAAAAGGTGGACGGCAATGATAATACATGCTACCGTGTTCAAGTTAAAGCTATATTTATAAAATATTTGTTCTTGTTTGATTGATAATGTTTACAAGCGCCACCGTTGATGGGATCATGCTGCCGTAAAACCAATCAACCTTGAAATATTATGACCCTAAATATGTGAAGCTCCAATCGTGTTGTATATGCTGTCAACACAATAGCGCGGCATCGGCTTAATAGTCACCATAAACGTTACCATCGATAAGTGATTAACTATCTGGTTTATTTAAGACTTACTTGGGTTGACAAATGTTAGAGGCTTTGTGTGAAGTGCTTTTTGTTAAGCGAGCGGCATAAAGCAAACAGATGCAGATGCTATCTCCAGGGGAATGCTGTCCTACCATCTTGCTCTGCTCAGGTGTTAACAGCCTGAGACAGGAGTGTAAAGAACGGTTGGTTTCAACCTGGTGCGGGGATGATTTAATGTAAATACCGGTGGTGATACTATGATCGATGATTGCCTAGAAATATTATCATCACTACGGAATACGAATGGCAGACAGACTTCCCTACGATGCACCAATTCAACAGAATGCATAGTTGATCTACAGAGAAGCCAAGTTATTTTATGAGTCTAAACAGTGAGTTAACAAAGGCACACATGTGTAATTCAGTTATTGATACCGGAACCATAACAAAACATACGAAATCAATATACGAAGCTCGTATTATCTATGCAAGGTAATTTAAGAACTAGATGATAATAAAGGTAGGGATATACGTACGTACGTATGTATGAATGTATATGTATGTATGTATGTATGTATGTATGTATGTATGTATGTATGTATGTATGTATGTATGTATGTATGTATGTATGTATGTATGTATGTATGTATGTATGTATGTATGTATGTATGTATGTATGTATGTATGTATGTATGTATGTATGTATGTATGTATGTATGTATGTATGTAGGTATGTATGTATGTATATGTATGTATGTATGTATGTATGTATGTATGTATGTATGTATGTGTATGCATGCATGCATGCATGCATGCATGCATGCATGCATGCATGCATGCATGTCATGTATGTATGTATGTATGTATGTATGTATGTATGTATGTATGTATGTATGTATGTATGTATGTATGTATGTATGTATGTATGTATGTATGTATGTATGTATGTATGTATGTATGTATGTATGTATGTATGTATGCATGTGTGTATGTATGTATGTATTATGTATATATGTATGTACATTTGTGAGAGCATGTGAATATGCATACATGCTTGCGAGCGAGCGAGCGAGCTAGCGAGCAAGCTTAGTAAATGGGTAAACAGGTATTCTTGCATTTTTTGCAAAATATGGGTTCACAGTTTTGTAGCAGACTACACATGGAATGAATGTACGCCTGTACACCCACTTTTGATTATGTCACACGACTACCCATATGCATGTTAAAGAGGTTATGGATGCAGGATCTTCCACATATCCTATATAGACCAGCTATGACATTCTCCAAGATTATAATTCTGGAATGTTATAGGGCTGCACTGGCGATAATCAATGATAGGTGGTCAATGTCAGCAATATCTGCTGCATTTATTTTAATACACCGTAAATTTCAAGCAGAATATCTCCCATAAAGCATATGTTGTGTCACAGAGCACAATGGCCCAGAATATGTGTAACATTTTAGGTTTTCATCACATTATGGTGCTCTACCTAGTAAAAGAATGGCATGGGTATTGATTTGGTATATTTCAGCTTACCTTTTGATGCATTTGACAAAACTTAACCCACACGATGATAATCCCCTGACGTTTGTTTTTCAGATGATGCATGTTATTGTTTGTTTTCTCATGTTTTGCATGATATGTGGACATAAGCTTAGGAAAATAGTCGATGAATGGGAAATATTGCAAACATTAAGTGTCCGTGCATGCAATACACAGCAATAAATAATGAGGTATGCGCGATTGAACAAAGAGACAAAGGAGTTAACTTTCGTGTAAAAGATGCCGTGACCCTGGGATATAGAAAATACACACGACCCACCATCCTCGACGGCTCTCAGTCTTACAAAGATTACACACAATTAGAGATTGACCAAGTCAGGGGAAAATAAAACGCCCGGTTAGAGATTGACCAAGTCATGGCTATATCAAACGCCCAATTAGAGACCAAGTCAGGGTATACAAATCTGACAATTAGAGACAAGCCAACATTGGATGTATGAAGGACAACGTGGTTTATTTACGAACTGTGCTTCCGCGCATGGGGCTTGTAAAATGCGTTAACAAAAGGATATGACTCCAGGTACCAAGGAGTATTCCAATGCCATCTTATTCCGTGCTTTGTTTGCAGGCAAGAGGATCGTTAAGCTGCTGAACTAACCCGAATTGTGCTCAAAGGATTTCAGTGACATAGTGTAAATACGAGCTTGTTGTTCGCAGCGATATGAAGCCAGAAAAGAAATCAGAGAAAGAGGTTGAATGAGCCAGAGAAGTTTACAGATCCTTACTAAATATCCGGTCGAGATACCGGATCAGGCCTAGGTGGAAGCCCTGTATGACTTGAACACGATACCGACAGAGCAGATTCGCACTCCGTTCAGAGAGCAAGGAATCACTACATCAAGCATCGTCACTGCAGTCGAGATGGCGATTAGCACTTTGGTTCCGGCATTGATCTGTGGTGGCGGTGCTGCCGCAACCCTTATCTTGTTGTTGTCAGCAGTAATAAGTTATCCGATGAGTAACCGCATATCTGATGGTACCATTTGCAGCTACTGTCAAAACATGAAGTACACCTTAGAGTTGGCGCATTGTAGAACATCTTGAAATCGTATCAATGACTGTGCCAGATGCACAGGCAAAGCAGTAGCAGTTTAATTCAAAAAGCCAGTTATGGCACAGCAAATGGCAAAGTTGACCTGGTTCAGACAGAACATTTAGGGGTTGGAGCTCCAGTCTTTGACAACGGTGTCTTTATTCCCAATTTGTTAACCTTTAGTCCTGAAATAGGTTAGTTGAAGTTGATCTGGAAGCCCCCTGAACCACAACTGGGTTATGCTGAGAGGTGAGAAGTGTCAACTGCTCAGCGACAATATGGGCTTGGTATATTCCACCGGTTTTGTATGTGGCTGCACTATTAAACGTATTTATGGAGGAAGAGTGCACGAGTTGAAGGTTCAGCTACGTGATTATAAAGGCAGGCCATAGGCCAGCCACGACCTTGCAGTGAACGTTGTAATTGAAAAGACAGTTAGAAACAGAACGAGACAAATGCGCCGCACAAAAATATGGGCTTGGTATATTCCACCGGTTTTGTATGTGGCTGCACTATTGAATTAATAGGCTTGTGTAGTCATCATCTCTGTGTATCAGACTAATGTTCAAAACGGAGAGGCTGTGCTTATGCAGAATCATATTGAAAACACTGCCTGTCATCTACGTGTAGGCCTCAGGACGATCACGTGTATGTGGCCCAGTGCAACATAGATCTTTGGAGGTTGAAGCTGGGGTCATTGCATTCACTATTCGTGGTGGAACTGCATGTCTTGATGATGGAGCGTCAAAATGTTGGGTCTTGACGACGGCCTGTTCAGGTACAGGGGTACGAACAATTAACTAGAGGAATTTCAATATACTTTACGTCCACCTCGATCAGGTCAGTACAACATACAACGTGATAGATGGGGGTGCCCACCACACTCCGCAAAGTTGTAGGTGTGCAGTCTCTTTCGGTGATATAATAACCACTAACTCAAAATGTATTTATGGAGGAAGAGTGCACGAATCGAAGGTTCAGCTACGTGATTATAAAGGCAGGCCATAGGCCAGCCACGACCTTGCAGTGAACGTTGTAATTGAAAAGACAGTTAGAAACAGAACGAGACAAATGCGCCGCACAAAACACAAAGCATCGACCAGGGGTTAACACCCTTGATGGGCTGGATGGCGCCCTTGTGCTGGTCAGCATGGGTATGGGCGTAACGGGTGGGTAGCTGCTGTCCACCATTGTAGCGGAGCCCGTTGTGAAAGGGTTGCAATGGCTTGTGGCATGCTATTAGTGGCTAGAACTTTAATTTCTTGCCGAGAGCAAGCTGAACATGATCATTAAATATATCTCTGCCACATTTATTGAGGGCAAGATTTCAGATGACGAATTTCGCCTGACTATAAATGAGGTGGGAAGAAAATGTCCAGATTAAGAAGGAAATTCGTGCTGGTGCACAAAAGGCCCATTCCGCTGTAGCTCTCAACGATACCACAAACACATTTGGATGTGACCAAGTCCACACAGACTTCGTGAATAAATTAACTGCGCCAGCACAATGATTTGTGGCAAATACGCCCCGTTGTATAGCAAGTATAAAATTCGACCCAGATGTGAATGGGGTTTTGCTAGGCTTACTTATCCCAGACAGGGTCGGGCCTCCATTAGTTGTTTAATTACACTCTTATACAGGTGCATTGCGCGGACCTTTGCATACCATAATGATCGCTTGGCCTCGTTTAAATCGCATCGTGGGCACAGGTGCAGTTAACTGTGGGTGCCTTTACCACGTCTGCGACAATGGACCTGGGGCGTTGAACCACTGCATCCCATACACGCCCTATGGTGAAGAAAATGTGTGTAGGCGCATTTAATTCCCCAGCGAGTTGTTGTGTCAATTAGCAACAAGCTGCACGCGTTTTATGCTTGCACGTAGCAGAATGTTATGTGTGTATGGATGTTTATCTAGCTGTTTGCGGTCTATTGAATATATAAGCATTATGAGTAACAATGGAGGAGATGAAAATCGACAGTATAATACATAATGAAGGAGAAGAGGAACTGGTATTTGAGAGGAAAGACAGAGTAAAGGATCTAGAGTTGAGAGACATACTCAGGACCATCGAGGTATGTGGGGCATTCCTGAGGTAGCTGGTTGTGCGTGTTTTATATATCCCTGGGTTATTTCACTTGATACATGAAAGTACGGTTTTTGTCAGCGAGTCCCATTGCGCATTGTGCTGCTGTGGTGCAAGCCATGCATGAGACTAAACGTCCATACACCATTAAAATGTCTGGCGCCAAATATCGTAACCACTGTAATAACGATCAAGATCCGTATCAGATGACTTCAATTTGCCCAAAACACTAACAATAAACACCCTAACAGATCAGTTAGCATCAAGGAAGTAAAATTCAGATTATCAATGACATGAGTCATGTTACAAAGGTGTTAGTATGTTCACCGTTAGTCTGGCCCCAATCAATGGCATACCATGCACTCCAGGTACACACGGTTCCATCCGCATAGCTTGATCTGGTAAGTCCTATTCTGAAACTCGGTCATTGTTATGATACAGTGGACTGATTCGATCACTGATTGTGTCGAGTCCACGAAGCGACGTCGTCGTTGGTATTTGGCTGCCTGCCACGCCATGTTTTGTTCCCAATAGTTCGACCAGCGAACAGCTGTTTATCAGCTCGGTAATACTCTATGGTGTACTATTCCAGAATTACTAAGCTTTGCACAAGTTCGTGGAGTCGATTTCATTTTGATCTGATATGCCTGGTATGGGAACAGGATGATTGCACCGTAAGCGAGCACCACCCCCGGTCATCACAACCCCTGGCGAGCACCACTTTCTTGTACCTTTTTAGTAACAGACATGCCCACCAGTCAAATTAGTAATCCTATAAGTCATTCAATCATTGCCTTTATTTCGACCTCAACCAGGCAACAGCGAGCAGGGCATATCACATTACCCTTGTCCGGAGTCGGCTTCGGATAACTGAATTGGACAGTGACCAGGGATACCATAATGAGACGTCTGCTCAATAACAGATTGCCATTAAATTACCTCGTGTTTTTCGAATCTCCTTTGTCTACAGATAAGCCTAATTTCATTCTATTGCAGTTGAATAGTTGATAAATGCCGCGTGCATCTCATATGTAGCGGTAATTACCATCACAGGTCGATCACACCCTAGATAATTGGTGCGATTGCATTGATAACGGATCATCAGAATGCGGTTGTGATGGTGGTAGTGTGAATGGGAAGACGTTGGTAATCTTAACCGAGTTCCATCACGAAGGCATACATACACGTCTGTACTCACCGACACATCAAGAGCTTCTCAAGCCGCGACACAATGCTTATACGGTGATGACAGGTTTGTCAATTGCTAGTTGTCGCAGCCGATACTGTTCGTAGGTGTGACAGGCAATAATATATGCAGATGTACATTTCAGAATTGGAAGCTAATTTCAGATAAACAGCGCTTCGCGTTGAATAGCTCCACTGCCGTCATGTTAACAGTCATGGCCAGAACAACTATGTAAAAAGTGTTGATGATAACAATGCCTGAACTAGAGAGATTTGAGTGATCTAGACATGTAATATGGCTATGCCTCGACCAACCACATACCGGATTTGTATCAGGAATGCAGCACAATTATTCACCAAAAGAAAGTGCACCGCGATTTGTATACCAAGGCTGCTGCTGTGATCAGCCACATTTCATCACACACGGCCGCTCGTGACTATAAATTAGCGATCACCATTTCAGTACTTTAGGCAATTACAACACATACAGTCATACACATATCAGCCACACGTTTCGCTCAATTAAGGCTTTAACAGAAATATTCCTCGTTCGGTCCCGGTCACATTAATTTAACTCTTACGACGGTTGACAACCAATTAACCGCCCCCAGCACCCGGTGCGCACATCTACCCTAGTCTGCCTTATTTTACATACAGATTACTACATAATAACAACGGCGTCATCTCAACTGTTGCCAGACATATCACGCGGCATTGAACAGCACCAGTCTATTGTATATAAATGACCCGGGGTCACTGAAAGTTGTTAGAACGGGACACTGACCACGCCAGCGTTAAAGTAAGGCGTCCGCCACCTAGCATGGTATCAGATATATTGTTTAGCTTCAACACCGCTTTGCTGACAGTCGAACCTCTCACTTAACCATGTAAATATACAGCAGTTGATCTAGTGCCTAATACACATCATATTTGAAGCAACAATTAACAACGCAGGACGATTACACCCTTGGCGACTGGTATGCGATTTTGGTTTAAAAATAGTTTCCGGGCAAGATTCCTCGGGATGCAATGTGAGCACCAGGCTTTTTTGCACCATCATTACTTGCAGTGTGTCTCTGCTCAATGGGGAAGAAGCTGCAGTGAATGCAACGTTTGAACAGGCGTTTCCCACCCACCTATATCAAGCTAAGTAACCGCTGTAAATCATAGAACGTGTGGATTTTATCGATGAGCTGACATTCTTCACACCATCCATGTCAGATTGTTTAGCCAATGACCAGGATTATCTCAAATTGCAAACCCTGCAGTAACATGCAGCCTAGCCCTATTGGTGATTATCATGTTCCGACGTGAGATATCGCTACTCGCGGTGATACACGGCTGCTGATGTAACATTCAGTCCATGGATATACTGGAAGAAACCCCCTGGAGTTTATTGGTAAATGCTTCCCAAAAAAACGATATATTATGCGCGCCACCAAGCCTTATCAGAAAGTCGAGCGAGGGCTCATGCAAAACAGTAGCTGCAGGCACTCGGATTATTAGAACCATTTCACTGCAGCCTCGTTGATAGGCGAAAGTTTTCAATGAGAGAAAAATGCACTGCAACACCTCCATTTTTTAACTAAAACTCCTGCATCAACTTAGAACTTAGAAGAAATTATTACCCCTAGTTTTCCTTTTTAATCACACGGTAAGTTTGGGTGAAGCGAGCAACCAATGAGCGCATTTTTGAGGTGAAACATTCAGTGAAACGCTAACGAGGGCAAAATTAAAACTAGAGCCGTATCGGCCATAAAAGAACCACCCATCCACTGATACTTTGATGTCAAGCTTCTAAGAGCCTGTCGTAGCAGAGAAGTAAGCGGAAACTGAAATGAACAACTGTATAGTCGGGTAAATTACAGCATGCACCTACGAAATCCATAAAGACTGGAATGTGTAAGTAATGTAATGCATCAAGCATGTGATGTGACTCTGACAGCGACATAAAATGTAGAGCATGCGATGCAACGGGACGTGAAACAAAAACCATTCGATACGTAGGAGACGGGAAACATAAAGCACACGATGCAACGGTTACGCGAAATAGAATGCGATGGAACAGTGTCGTGAAACAAAAAGAATGCGATGGAACAGTGACGTGAACCAAAAAGAACGCGATGAAACAGTGACGTGAAACAATAAGAACGCGATAGAAAAGTGACATGAAACAAGTAGAATGCGATGCATAGGAGACGTGAAACAAAAAGGACGCGATGGAACAGTGACGTGAAACAAAAAGAACGCGATGGAACAGTGACGTGAAACAAAAGAATGCGATGGAACAGTGACGTGAAGCAAAAAGAACGCGATGAAACAGTGACATGAAACAAAAAAGCACACGATGGAAAAGTTACATGAAACAAAAAGAATGCGATGCATAGGAGACGTGAAACAAAAAAAGCGACGCGAGGGAACAGTGACGTGAAAGTGAAAAAAGAACGCGATGGAACAGTGACGTGAAACAAAAAGAACGCGATGGAACGTGAAACAAAAAGAACGCGATGAAACAGTGACGTGAAACAAAAAAAATGCGATGAAACAGTGACGTGAAACAAAAAGAATGCGATGAAACAGTGACGTGAAAGCAAAAAGAACGCGATGAAACAGTGACGTGAAACAAAAAGAACGCGAATGGAACAGTGACGTGACGTGAACAAAAAGAATGCGATGAAACAGTGACGTGAACCAAAAAGAACGCGATGAACAGTGACGTGAAACAAAGAATGCGATGGAACAGTGACGTGAAACAAAAAGAACGCGAAAAAGTGAAGAAACAAAAAGGCGATGGAACAGTGACGTGAAAAAAAAAGAACGCGATGAAACAAAAAACAGTGACGTGAAACAAAAAGAATGCGATGGAACAGTGACGTGAAACAAAAAAGAACGCGATGGAAAGTGACAAAACAAAAAGAACGCGATGGAACAGTGGAACAGTGTGAAACAAAAAGAATGCGATGGAACAGTGACATGAAACAAAAAAAAGAATGCGATGAAGCAAAAAACGCGTGACAGTGACGTGAAACAAAAAAAAATGCGATGGAACAGTGATGAAACAAAAAGAATGCGATGGAACAGTGACGTGAAACAAAAAAAATGCGATGGAACAGTTACGTAAACAAAAAGAATGCGATGGAACAAACGTGAAAAAAAGAATGCGATGGAACAGTGACGTGAACGATGGAACAGTGACGTAAAACAAAAAATGCGATGGAACAGTGACGTGAAAACAAAAAGAATGTGATGGAACGATGGAACATGCGTGACGTGAAACAAAAAAAGAATGCGATGGATGGAACAGTGACGTGAAAAAAAAAACAAAAGAACGATGGAACATGACGTGGAACGCGATGACGTGACGTGAAACAAAAAGAACGCGATGGAACAGTGACGTGAAACAAAAAAAACGCGATGGAACAGTGACGTGAAACAAAAGTGAACGATGAAAACGTGAAACAAAAAGAACGCGTGTGAAACAAAAAGTGATGGAACAACGTGAAACAAAAAGAATGCGATGGAACAGTGACGTGAAAAAAAAAAAAACGCGATGAAACAGTGACGTGACGTGAACAAAAAGAACGCGATGGAACAGTGACGTGAAACAAAAAGAATGTGATGAAACAAAATGCGATGGAACAGTGACGTGAAGCAAAAAGAATGCGATGGAACAGTGACGTGAAACAAAAAGAACGCGATGATGGAACAGTGACGTGAAACAAAAAGAACGCGATGGAACAGTGACGTGAAACAAAAAGAATGCGATGGAACAGTGACGTGAACCAAAAAGAACGCGTTAAACAGTGACGTGAAACAAAAAGGACCAATGGAACAGTGACGTGAAACAAAAAAGAACGCGATGGAACAGTGACGTGAAACAAAAGAATGCGATGGAACAGTGACGTGAGCAAAAAGAACGCGATGAAACAGTGACGTGAAACAAAAGAGAACGCGATGGAACAGTGACGAAAAACGTGAAAAAAGAATGCAATGGAACAGTGACGTGAAACAAAAAGAATGCGATGGAACAGTTGAAACAAAAAGAACGATGGAACAGTTACGTGAAACAAAAAGAATGCGATGGAACAGTGACGTGAAACAAAAAGAATGCGATGCATAGGAGACGTGAAACAAAAAGAATGCTATGGAACAGTTACGTGAAACAAAAAGAATGCGATGGAACAGTTACGTGAAACAAAAAGAATGCGATGGAACAGTGACGTGAAACTAAAAGGATGCGATGGAACAGTGACGTGAAAAAAAACAAAAAACATGGAAAAATGACGTGAAACAAAAAGAACGCGATGGAACGGTGACGTAAAACAAAAAGAACGTGATGGAACAGTGACGTGAAACAAAAAGAATGCGATGCGTAGGAGACGTGAAACAAAAAGAATGCGATGGAACAGTGAAGTGAAACCAAAAAAACCCGATGGAACAGTGACGTGAACCAAAAAGAAAGCGAAGCATAGGAGACGTCAAACAAAAAGAACGCGATGGAACACCAATGCTGCATTAAGGACGCATTGAGACAGCTACGTTGTGAGAATGCGGCACAAACCTAATGCATAAATCTTGCAATTTTATTGCGGCAATGTTATCCAAGCTGAACAATTTGAGGTTCAGTTTTAAATCATCATCAATGTCGTAGGATATGTTATGGGAACGTGAGTCGTGGCTGTCAAACAGTGGAATTCATTCATCCGCATAAGGTGGCACATGAATGACACGACGCCGTGATCGGTATACTGGGCCAATGTGTACCATGTTGAGCATTTCAATATCTATGCGGTCACTCGATAATCCCCAATAATGTACTCATCTAAGATTAGACGCAGCCTAAATGTGTGATTGGGTTTATTATCAGGTGATCTGATATGCAAACATTAATACCTTACCCAGATGCGATAATAAGAAATGTTAGTATTCAGTGAATCCTTATGTGCGTCTTCAGAGATATGCCTTGGATTTTAATTCCACTGTGAGATCATTATTTCCGTCTTATGTGCGTGTTCAAAGATATGCCTTGGATTTTAATTCCACTGTGAGATAATTATTTCCGTCTTATATGAAAGGATTTCCTTGCGAGTTCCTGTCGAGATATCAGCTAGGAGGAATAATACATTTAATTGCAACTGAACACGCGCACCATTAATTATGAGAGCAAACCATTGACAACATACTATATTCTATCTTCGCTCTTTCGTCTCACGCGTCTCAATACAGCAGTGAATATTAACGATGAGGCGAGCATTGTCTGAAGTATCCTGCTATAACCTGTCTTTTATCAGCCAGTGAGGTCGAACAATGCATACTGAGCTTATACTAATGACCCAGAGATAATCACAAAACCAGCCTCCTATATCTTGGTATTAGACGTAGACAGATTGCCCGTTGTGAGCTACTACAAGCACGAGCAGATCACTCGCGCTATTGTTACAGTAAATGTACAGCCGCATATTCGATTTAAATGGCTGATCACAAAGTAATATAACCAATACGTTTCCCTTCAAATCGAAACACGTGCCTCTATCTACTAAGTCTCGGGCACAATTCCAAAAGCTACCCCGATTTAGTGAAACACACTGCGGTTGTTTCCCGATGTGCTACCAATCCTGCGTCCTCCAATTATCCAAAATCACGTAGCGGGATTTTATCTATAGAGTCTTGACCATTCAGTTGGATTTGTTATCTCAATCGGCTTTATAAAGATGTCTGCAGCTACGTGTATTAAATTGATCAGGTTAATAAAGAAGTCTGCATCTTAGGGTATTTAATCAACCTGCTTCATAAAGATGACTGCAACTTAGTGTAATTAGTCAACCGGCATAATAAAGATGTTTGCATCTTAGTGCATTTAATCAACGTCACTATAAGCCTCACAGATAACCACGAGCCAATCTTGCTAACGCTTGACCGGCACTCCGGCACGTGTATGGCATTGAGTGAATTGATCAGCTCACTCACCAATCGTACATGACTCCACCTGATAAACGATCTCATTAGTCATCATATCAGCTCCATTCTTATCTGATACCGCTCAGGCATACTGCCCAGCAATACATAACATCAATCTATCGTCCCGGGGTCAGCTCAGGTTGATTAAACTGGACACTGACCATACTATCGTTATAATGAGATGTCAGATTCATAACAACTTGACATTAGCATCTGATTATCCCATTGTTATCAATACCCCTCTACCTTACAGATAAACGTCGAGCCTCAAAAAAAGACTGAATGAGTTGATCGTGGATAGAACGCGAATAACTTCCCTTTAAAAGAAGAGATGAACATTACAGAGGGCAATACACAACCATTCAATACTTCAGACATCTATCAAAAGTAGAGGATGGATGGGCGGTTTGAGAGGAGTAGAGAAGCTACCACCAAACATTGGTGCTTTTGCAATTATGCTCCGACACACATCATTAAATCCAATGGAGCGAATTGACAGGCTCACCAAGCAAAAAGCAAACATTATTATCACCAAGTAAGTTGCTTCACAAATACAAAGAACAAATCTTCAATATCCGATTTTTGAAGTTTTCAGACAAGCCGCTAACCAATGGATGTAAACTATAATGGGAACCATTCCTCTCCCAATGCACGAATGACGTCATCACGTCTAGGGGTCTGGTAGTGTGGATGCTTGAAATAATCAGACAGTCTAGACTACCATTTAAATGCCGAGTTATAGCTTCGGATGTGTATGTAGAAGCTCGCCAGTATGTAAGTTATTTCGTGTTATCATTACAAATAAACATATACAGATCCATTTGCAGTCACAACAAACGGCCGTTAGCATGGAGGCATAACCAGTCATCAGTCTATATAGGACAAGATAACATCAAAGTCAACACACAATGCTTCATAAGACAATTGCTAATCTCCTCTGACATATCATCAGCGTAAGAACAAATGTCACCCGACGGCCATGCAACCATCCGTAGTGCATCAACGATCTACATAAGCTGTGCTTGTATTTACAAGTGTCCAAGAGATGTTCCATACTGCATCCGTTCATTTTTAAATTCCCCAATACTTCAGGTAAAAGCATACACAGTTAGATGTATGAAATAAAGCATTCCACAGGAGATACGACAAACAAATGGAATCCTTATACACGTAATGGTTAAGAACGTGAAGAGGATCCAACTTAATATGAATTACGTTTCTTTTTCCACTGCCATGCTAAGGAAAAGGATTTGTAGCCCCCTCTCGGAGAATTGTATTGGAAGCGTATCATTAGTCACTAATTGTGAGACGCTTAGAGCCATTCAACTGGTACTATGTTACCAGACTCATCTGAGTGGTCACTGTTCTCCGGAAACCGCAACAAGGGTGAGCAATTAAGAAGAAACATTACACTCGTTTCTTCACGTGTATAGTTATAGTAATGAGATTCCATCAGCGCATGTACCAATCAAGCGCAATTGATAAATGTAACAGACATAAAATACCGTACTTCTATTAAAGTGCCTATCGCACGGTTATAGGTACTTTGCTGAAATCAATTCATAATGTGATTAATAAACTCAAACCGGTCCAATAACCGTCGCATCTGATCAATTAAGGCCAAAATTTGATAAAATGTCAGTTCAAATTAGCGCGCCCGACAAAACGTTGCGGCAGCCATTATCTAGGTCAACCATGCGTGTGACGTCAGGTAAGGGATGCCGTTCTCAGAGACGCACGGAGTTCCCCGTTGTTTACATTGTCGGAGTTCGTCTCTCGTTTTTGGGATTTAGGATCGTTTTTAGTCATCTTGTTTTACTGGTAAGGACGATTTAAAAAAAACCAATGGATTGGCCAGGTACTACGATCGCGAGACAAATGGCCGGGCCCGGGCAAGTACTTGTTTGTGTGCTCGGTTCATTTCACCGAGGAATGTTTTGAGGAGGCACCGAAACTCAGAGAAGAGCTTGGTTGGATACCACGATGTAAGCGGGTTATGAAAGAAGCTGCTGTGCCTACTCTTTTTGCGAAGGCCTCTGCTGTCAAGCAATCAAGAAAGGATGATGAGGCAAGTGAACCCCTCCCACCCGAGCCCAAGAAAAGCTGACCGGCCTTTACCAAGATAGAGAAGCACAGGGTGAGATTTGATGACTTTCTTGTTGTATTAGTATCGAATAAATAGTCCATTATCTTGTTAAGTTGATGATATGGTTGCCAGGCAAGTATCATTGTTATGATATAATATGTTGCTTTTTACAGTGCTCCTTCATGGTGGTGTTTGTTTTTAAATTTGGGAGTCATTAAATTTGTTTACATGTGCTGATATGCCAAATATATGTAGGTCACGTTTAATTGGTTCATTGTATCACATATATCAGAGAACAGGCGACAACATAAGCTGGGGATTCAGTCTTCAAGCTAAGATACCCCAAGTTTAATCAGGGGCATGTTGTCACTGAAGTAGCAACAAAGGCAACATTTGGTGAATATTTTTACTGATATATAAAATGTAAACAACAACAAATTCAATTACCATGGAGGTATAACTATAAGGTTATAAGCAACAGTCAGGTGTGCAAGCTGTGACTGGATTCCTGTTATGTTTCAAAGTATGTCAAGTGCCTGATGGCTGAGTTCTTGCTGGTTTGCTATGAGCCAACCCTGCCCAAGACAGAAGCACCACCTCCAATGTGTGCAGATGCGATGAGACCAGATCCATGACAAGCCATTGACGCACACCAGAGTAGGTTCTGCATGTATCAAGACAAGTCCTAGGTGAGTGGAGGTTAGAGGAATCCTTGATAGTCTGGTGCTGGGAAGTTATCTTGTATTGTTGTAACAGCGCAGGCTGGTAACGGAACTCTAATCTTTTGTCCAAGATGTCCCCAGCACCAGCAACAAACTGCCTGTATGCAGTATACCTGTAACGCCTGTAAAATAACCATGTGACATTGTTGATTTAACCATGCTCAAATATTTTTTGTCATACCAGTATCAATAAGTATAATTAAATCGTAAATAATGACTGCTAGCCTTCGTACAGATTTATGTGTAAATAACAGAAAACATTGTCACCTTTGTATATCATTATCTGACATGTGCCCGTGCTGTTGTCTGTAGGAGAAATATCCCACTTGCAAGGCCCAAGGGTTCAAACAGATTTGGCTGAAACCAGGATGCTGGGTTATGCCACCAATGGGAATGGGGCGGTTCTGTATTGAGGTCATGACTCAAGGAATTTCCACATAGCACGCAGATTCTTCCACCTCTGCCATTGGTTGACAGTAGCCACACAAACACCTGTAACATGATGTAATGATGTGAATATGAATGTATGTAATAAAGGATGACATATTGTATGGCAAATATGTTTAAGCCTCTGCGTTCATAGAAACTCTGATGTAACACTAACCAGATGATAATATAATACCATAATCTTCACCTCCTAAAGTCCAGTTATACATTCATTTATGGGCTAACTGACAATCCTATGAGAGAAAACAGCTGTGGTACTTGCTCTCCTATATATATTCTACCTCAGAATCAATCTACATCAACTTTTAAAAATATTGTAATCAGCCTTTGATAAGGCCTACTTTAAATAAAAGAGGATCTCTATTTATTAACAGCAGTCCGAAATTAGTTTGTATGCAATTCGTGTGGAGGAGCATTTACATTTACATGGTACAATTTGTAAACATGAACCCTTGCAACCACTTGATTTGAAAAAAACTTTGTGGTATATCTCATGTCTGCTTTCTGATATGGAAGAATTATTTGCTGCAAAGCTCTGTTGTATAGTCTACTGTTAGGAATAGAGCTTATATATTTTGTTAGTGAAATTTAGGGATTAACTTCGTTACATCTGGTGCACAAGCAGAATCAGACATAGCTTACCAAGCATTGTTCTGTAGCAGCCCTATGTCCTGGGCAGGATGACCCGCGTGAGACACAGACGCAGCAGTGACATCGCCAGTGTCTTTTTTCTCTCATCGGAGACGTCGAATTCGCTCATTTCTGGTTCGAATCTGTAAGGCAAAACTTGCTCCGCCGAAGCAACGATAGTTTGCAAATGACCTGTGCCATACCATGTCTCATCGTCGCTCTCCTGAAGTGATGAAATAACGAAATTTCCAGCAGCCATTTCTCGCTAATTGTAGTGCAGATTGCGCCTCGCAAAAAAATATTCCCGGACCTGACGTCACGCGGAGGCGATGAATTATTCATGAGCTTGTCGGCTCGATACGCCGAATTCATCTTTAAAGTCGAATTTCGATCAGAAAGCGCGCACTTTGACAATTGACACATAGACAAAATGGTTACTTCTGGGTTATATTTCCGTTATCTGGCGAAAAAAATGACATGATTTTTCGTGCGATAGGCACTTTAAGGCCCTAAATCAGAGCACATGATGTAAGTCTTATCCAAGACTGCACCACAGCATCCCATAAAGATGATATCGGCGAGAGCCCCACCGACTACGATTTAAACAAACTCTAACATGTCACAGAGTACACTCTTTGACATGCCCGCGAATATTAGAACGTAGACAAGGCATTGTTACTATAATCAACGACATCAAAGGACCTCAGTCATCACGGACATTTGCCATAAATACATACATTGTGCAGGTTAGCTAATACCCCAATAACTTTCTTTGACAGGTTTTGTTAGGGTAGGGCAATCTGAGCTCCGAGATGAGCCATTATACTGCTGCCTCCCCAGTGCGTGGTGTGAGGTGAGGGGGCGCTGATGTACTACAAACATCAGAAACTTTCTCATGATTGCTGCTATTCACAATCGGTGGTTATGCTCATCTCTGCTGTTAGAGGGTGTAGAGTGAAGACTTGCCTCACAGACCCTAGGGTCATATTCAAATGACATTAAGTAACTGACCTTCCTTTATGTAAACATTCAGATCACAAATAGAAAAACCTGACGTCGCGAGGAGAAACTAATTCTATCCTATCACCAAAAGGAAAACTAGAACAAAACCACGCTCGTCTGATCCTTGACATTCACCAGGATTGATGTATCAGACCGCTAGCGCCTGTAATGCAGGTGGTCGAATACTGTATTAAGACTTGAGAAAGGCACACCTCTCAAATTGGTGGTACCAACAGCAATAAAAAGATCATATTCTGCCCTTTAGCGTCGATATAATAACATCAGGTAAATAGGAATACATGAAGCTAATGTTCCCAGCAGCCGAGAATTTCAGAAGCGATACCAACGTGTAGATGTTTGTGCTTACGTCATAGAGTGCTCGGTCACCTGCAGCTACAACTGACCAGGTGGGCCGGCATCAGCCTAAGATGGCTAGACATAAGAATTCGTCTGCCCCTTCAGAGTTTCATTGTTTCAGGTGTGTCTCATCCTGAACATAAAGTATCCTATATGATCATCTTGTTTGACATCGAATTTAATAACCAGATGCAAATGTTGTACTCATTGTTTTCTGGAAGAGAGCATTGAAGCAGTATAAGCGAAGCACCTGGCCAAACCATTTGCACATCCTCCATCTCACACACATACACACACACACACACATGCACACATACACTAATACACACATGCGCACACACAAACACACACAGACACAAGCACACATACACTCACTCATGCACACACAGAAGCATATACACACGCACACACTCACGAGCACAAACACATACACATATACTACCGAACAATGGTTGTGCAATGTCAGAACTGGCCGAATACCATCAGTCAAGGTTAACCTCCTTTAACCTGTGACCGGGTTCGGCGATTGAAGACTGCATTGTAACAATTGTCGTGAGCGATCATTTCGGCAATGTCGAGAAGCAGGCGCCAGCATATGAAACAATAAGCCGATCGTCGACATTATACTGAAAGGGAGTGCCGTGGGTTTGGGTGGGGGGAGGTGAGGGGGTGTGCGTGTACGGCCGGCTTCCGATCATTATAATGAGCTCTATGTGCGATATTCTGCTTCGCTGGCTTACAGTAGACAGTGCTTAATGACCGCAGACGAGCGCTGTTCCCCGGTGCAGATAAGGTGGTTAATATGCAAACTGTTGTGTAAAGCCGCGGGTGATAGTGATATTGATTTGCTGCCGTCATTGGAGTCGCTTTACGAGAGGTAAAGAGCACTTCTCTCTTGGTGATGGGCTGCATTAGGAGAAATAGAAATATTGTCTTTAATTGGGGATTGATGTTAAAATGGAACTAGAAGCATTCGTTCTTGTTTGGCAGGTTGAGACATGGATAATTTTTCGTTAGTGTGCCCAATGTCGAAAATGGGTCAATTTCAACAGCATTGCCCTCGACAAAGAGAAACAACAAACGAACTGCACCAAACCAGCCACAAATGATTACTTACCGTTCAGCTTCCTATTTTACCGTTACAAATTGAAAGCTGGGTCCAGTAAATGCAACCACCACTTACTTATATTATCCTATACAGACCTACACTGAGTGGCGAGGTAGCTAGATATGATATTCCTGGTTCCATTTGAGATCAACCGATTATCGACCAACCCGCATTCATGAGCTACATGTTATCCGAGCAATGTACGGTACAGGGGATTACAGGATTTATAGACGGCTGTTAAAATGCTGAAAATACAACTCCTTCATCAACGATGACCGTGACCTAAAACTGAGTATTTGCATCCAATACAACGGCGATTGGCACCTCAAGTAGCATTGCTATATTGATAAAAGAAAGCAAGGCGAACCACATCCGCCTAGACACATCACCCACAACTCAATACCTCACTCAATGTCTGCTCTCGTTGGCAAGCAAGAGCCTCAAGCATTCCCGTGAAGCCGACTACAGTCCCAGCCGGTATTCCTATCGGCTGAATGAACAGGTGATAAGACACGGCTGATGGCGCTCCTATGCGTGGTGCGCCGCGTGGCGGGAGTTCAATTGTTTTTTCTCAGGTGTAAAACATCGCGGGATTAAAAGAGCTATTTTAACATAGATACGCATGCTCTGCAGCTAAGTAACCTCATATCACTCACACATTATATCTGGTATAGAAATATAGTAATGCTTTGAGCAATCCGGTTGTGAAATTACATAGTCAAAATTTACGGGACAATTAACAAACAGGAGAAAAGTCAGCACTGGCACATATAGGGCCCAGTGATGTGTTGCCATCACCAATGTCAAATACTACACTCAAATATTGCCTTATGTGGACAATTACGCGCCAATTTACGCATGAACTTAGTCCTAGCCCATTGGCTGCGGGTCCTGTTTACATGTTAATGATGTTCAATAGTCGCGCCAAGGGTCTAGGCTAAGAAGACTTCTTGCACTGGACTGGCATCCCATATTTCCAATCAGAAGCCTTTTCTCTGAGTCACCCTCGGGTACTTTTAAGTCATTGTTTCTCATTGGTCAGTGTCACATTATCCGAAGATTCGGCGCCATATTTATTTTGGTGCGCTCCGTTTTACACCTCGTTTCGCCAAAAATTAAATCAATTCTCTCGCTAAACATTGAAATGTCTCCAACGGAAGCCCTCGATAACACACAACAGTCACATGGTACCCTTAATCAAACGGTCAGCGAGAGAAGACACATGTGCCAATCAAAACACTACTTAGCTGTCAATGCGCCAATCAATTGTATAATCTGATTAGTCATCAAATAAGCAAATCGATTTTCTCAATGCCAATAATCAGGTTTATCAGATCAGAATTACACGACATCATGATGTGAGCAAATGCCAAATCCGTCACTGCATCAAAGTACTGGAATTCGGTTCTCGGACGCCTCTTCTTCTCAGCAAACAGTCAAGTCCAAATTTGCTCTGTGATCACCCCAACCAATACAGACCACATGCATGAGTCGTTAAACGCCCCTCCTCTCTGGCTTGCTGATTTATGTCGCTTTGTACCAGGCGACCAAGAGTTGGGGCATTGTAAGACTCTGGTGCCCGTGATAATGACCCGTAACGGCATGCAGTGTACTGCAGTATTGACAGGTATGAATAAAAAAGTTAAATAGACCTATGCTATACACTTTATATAAAAGAACGCCTTTACGCGTGTCGTGTGCGGTCTTGTTGAAATACAATGTCTACAGCATATACAGTATGAGCTAACATGAATGACATTATAACCCTTTAGCAAAGCAGAAGTCACGCCATGTTCAAGATGGCGATCTCCAAGAATCAATATTTATGTTAGATCTATTCTATTTCAAGTGCTGGTTAAAGTGGTATTTACGACCAAGAATACTCCAGCTGCCATTAGATAGAATACAACATAAATTGAGAGGTTTAGAGATGGTATGCATCATTAACAGCGACGTTGGAAGCACTTGTTACTTGCTTTAGGAAGATCACATCCCAGGTGGTAGTCAATACCAATTTAAAGCTCGTCACTGTTTTCCTCAATAAGACAGAACAACGCACGCTAAGCAGCTGATGATGATCCCATATCTGCCTCCGACCCACCCCCTATTGTATCATGGAGAGAGTAGCTGATATAATGATACACAAGCTTTGGTGCCGCCCCCCCCCCCAACCTTTCTCCGTAACGGCAACAACATTGCATCATATCGATGCATCACACGCGGCTGCTTATACAACTCTCTGTTAACGGCGAGGAAAGCATCTTCTGATCTTATCTTTATCCACGAATAGCATTCGTTAGGGTTTTAGTGGTGCCGTCTGTTATCAGCAAGTGTGGAAAATTACAAACGTGATGATAACTCCGAGAAACACAAAGGAGCCCCTAGCAGCAGTTGCTCACAAGCCCACCAGGCAAACCTCATTGATATTATGCAGACTGATTGTCAACACAATATCGACTGCTGCATACTAATCTACTTCCTGAAAGAATGGGGGACCCCTTCATGTAGAAGAGAATTACGTGAACTCGTTTCAAATAGTACATCACTCTTGCATGTCAGAGTATATTCCCACATTATAGACATTGTGCGTATCACGACTTGGCTTGAGGTTATCAGGCGCAAGATATGCGCTTATTTCCGGTTATATGAGAATCATTCATTAACTAGAGGCATTCATTTAAAAAAATACCCTGAACCAATTAAATATCGCCTTAATTTTCAAATTAGCACCCTGATAAGTCAAATATACTCAGGCAATACAACTTACCACCAATTTACACCAGTCTATCTTTAATCAATAATCCAGAGTCAGCCCCGACTGGAAGAGCTTGACAAGGTCGGCGTAATTAGGTATCTGCCACAACCTGACATTCGCAAGTCATTGGGTGTGTTTCATCTCAGCTTTGTTTACAGACAAACCTCTCTCAAAGTCCATTGCAGTTTTTGCAAGGTATAGGGTATGGTATTTAGTTTAATCTCAGCTTTATCTGAAGACAGACTTTTCTCAGCCTTTGTAAGTCTATAGCAGTTGATCAATGGTCGAGTGAATGTCATATATAGCATTAAGTAAGAATAATGGTCGCCCCGGTCCAATTGTTTGTTATGCTGGTTTATTAAATAGTTGCAAAGGAACATTACTAACGGTATAGCGAGGACACCAGTTGCAGATGAACTAAACTCAGAATGCAAAGAACAATTATCCATAGCTCGCAATATCAAGGCAGGCTTACACACGCTATCATTATATCTTCATCTCTGCCGCCGATACAACTTGACCATTGGCAGCCCGTAAGTGTGACACGATAATATAATAATTGAACAGCAAAAACGAGTTAATCAATCGCAAATACTGGCGGGTAATCAAAGTCCATGGCCAACAAGGGGTCTATCATAAATGTGTCATACGCTGTGAATGCGGTTTGGTATTACTCGGCCCCATGCGCATTAGTTGCAACATTCAGCCAGCTATGCAATGACTCTGTCATCCCCAATTATGTACTTATCTAGGATTACACACAGCCTTAGGGTGTGTCGATTATTAGGTGATCTAATATATAAAAATGAATATTACACCTAGATACGATAAAAACAGTGCTTGTATCTAGTGCATCCTTTGATGAGGGCTGCATATAGCCTAACGTAGCTTCCGTTATACGAACAAGACGTTTGTTAATGGCATATGGTCGGCTGTGGGCAATGTGTCCATGGTCTGTCAGGACGCTGCCGCCGGTATAATATTCAGCAGGCTTATTGTGCTGCGTATCGAGTACGGTATATCCCGTTAGTAACGCAAGCTAACCGGTATCAGAAGCAATCAATGTGTTTTGCCATACTGCACATGTAGAGGAGGGACTAAACACAGAAGGTTTATGACGATAAATGTGCTCGTCAGCTCATACTAAGGAACAGACTTCCTGTCAAACGCACTAAAACCATAAGTAGTTACTATAGTGACTTCAAGGGTAACTTCAGTAGCTAACTGACAGACACCTGTTCCGGTAAGCGCTTGAGGATTTCAGCAATAAATCTCAATAAGTAGGTATCTTCATTGCCGAAATTGTCATAAACGGCCAGTGAGGAAGCACGCCGACCGAGCAATGCGTCTAATGGACAACACGGTTAGTTCCCCACTCCACGTTTTGCCTTACAGCGCCCGACAGTTTACTATGTGAGGTGTAGCTTATCGCTGATGATGCAAATATGCTATGATATAATGCAGTGTCAGGTTTAGCGGTTGAATTACGCACCGGATACAACTGGATGGGAAACGTTGGTACGTGTATAGCATTCACTGACGCATCTTATCAGATAAGCAGCGGCTAATATCTCAAGAAGCAATTTTGGTTGATGCAAGGAAGACAGCAAACCACTCCAAGCTATACATACACGTTCTCAACCAAATGCCTCACATAGTGTCTGACTTTCGTTTTCTTATCTCCAAATAATCAAGCAAGAACTCCAAGGAAACTCGGGAAGCCGGCTGTAGGCGCATCTAGTACTTACATCAGCCGAGCGAGCAGGAGATTATATATGGCTAATGTCGCTATCATGCGGCGTGGGTTATTTAACAAATCCTGGGGCGCCTTATGAAGGGAGATCAAATTCAGGTGTGAATAACATAAGGGTATAACAGAGCTATACTAAAATAAATACTCATGCTGTTGTATTGCTTATGCATGAATGCGCCCATTTCTAATGAATTCATTCCCAACCCAATGCACACATCCTACGCACAATGTAACATTAAAGATAAACCAGAAATATGTATTGATAATTATGGCTATATCTTCGATACTGGACTGGTAAATCAACATCAAAATGATCAACATGCAAACTAATATGCCCCTTCCATAATTCCGCTCAGCAGCTGTCAGTGCCCACTCGATTGATTAATCTTATTAGCCATCACATATCGCACGTGTCATAGCAATGCCAATCTACGAAGCAATAAGCAGGTTTATCACGTCATTATTCCATCAGCGTACCTTTAATCAACATCACAGGGTCACTTCGGTAGGATCTAACAAGGCACTGACCACGCTATCGTTGTAAGTAGATGCCGTCGGTAGCTGCATATCAATTTGAATACAACAGTACATCGAAGCTCTGTTCTCCTCAACCTCCACCTTTCCGTGTCCTACAATGTGCGTACATACAGCCGTGTTCGAGAAGTCATTGAGAATGACCACAAGACTGGGCTTGGTGTTGGTTTGATAGCCAATTGAATGTTGTATTCCGCCTTTCCATTGATACCATGATGTCAAATTATTATTTAACCTAATGGCGGACATACCATGCGCTTTTTCCACGCGTAAGTAACGCTAATTGAACGAGACAGCAGGAGATGGTTGATAACAGATACTAACAAGTGGTGAAATTTCATTGCAGAATAAAAAGCATCCTAAAATCGCTTATGATATCGGTGATTAAGTTGAAAAATGTACAAAATATGTCAGGAACCACAATGGCCCTATTAAACATATAAACGTACAGTTATTAAGGCAAACATGAGCGGAAACAAATTACCTTGATACTTCTTCGACGTATCCCGACCTCGTGAAATACATGTTAACTACAACAATCGCCATTGACCTGGGCCTATCTGCGTACGCGATGTAGGTCAGATATATACATATATATATATATATATATATATATATATATATATATATATATAGATATATATATATATATATATATATATATATATAGAGATATATATATCTATTTTATATAGATATAGATATATATATATATATCTATCTATCTCTATATATATATATATATATATATATATATATATATATTTATATATATATATCTTGATGTGGCGATGTAGTACCTGGCAGTTGAGGGGCTCGTGTTGGCATGTAACGCTACCCGGGCTGAATGTTAATGAGTTTATGGATGCTCTTCAGTCATTGATACTGGGATCACATTTGCTTGAGTCACTGGATAATCAATTCAATCTGCCGAAACTATGGGGATGAAGATGCCTGCCAACTATGATATGTCTGTGCTACTCCTCATACTCCTACCTCAACAGGTGTCTGTCGTTGGGCTAATCGAGTAACTTTAGTACTTGATGTAACAGACCTAAACAACTAAAATACCTTGCTGTTATCGATTTTCAGAAAATTTGGCGTATAACGTGATGTACAAAAAGCGACGATGACATTGTATTCTCATTGCGGTAGGTTATATAAGTTGCAATAACTGCAATATATGATGGGGTGGCATTTTTTTTACCCGTAAGTACATGCGCGGTGTGTAAATCGCGACCTCTGTTAAAAATGAGCAGCATAAATAATTCATAAATGTGAACCATTTCAAAAACGTTGTTGCTCAGTTATATGCTTACTTTAACTACAAAAGAGGGATCGCTTTTTATATCAGCGTATCAGAGGATATCATTGTGCTGACATCAAAAGCTTGCAGCCGTTTATTCTTTTGACAAAAGGCCCGACTGCTCTTGATGAGAGCTAAAATCAAAGGATATGCCGACCAATTATGCATTAAATGTGTTCCAGTGGCTTCAGCAGCATAATCCATGTAATATTATATTCATAATGCTTTTGTGACGCTGATGTCTCACAAGCCTATTTGAAGACTTCTTTGATGACACATTATATCAATTCATCTGCAAATATTATAAGTCGTTAAGTAAGAAACGTACAATGGCGTGGCGATGCCCCGATATATGAAACATCACGCTAACAGCCACTGAAATCGGTCGTTTGATAAGAGGGTGCAATAATTGCCTTACATTAAGACCGGCTGAATGTTCAATACGCAAACCCAGACTGTAAACTTTAGCAGCTGACACAATATTGCTAATTTGGTAATTCGCGACATTCCTCCGCTAATGATGATTTCTTTAATAGCTGCTAATACTTTGGAATTATGTGCACAGTGCTCTTCCGCCATTTCTGACACCGCACACACACCATTATAGATTATTATTGCAAATCTGGCCCGCACCGAATTTTATTGGTGTAGAATTTTACATGTACAAAGGCAAGATACTTTCTCGTCTATTTGCAACGTTTGTTCTAAACGCGAGTATTTATAAAGGTTGTATCAGTAAGCAATGGTCTATTTTCGATTCTTTGATTTAGGCCATGTTGTTCACAAGCTCATAAAATAGACGTGCCTCGTCATATGCGTAACCATCGGCTGATCATATATTTAGTACTTAGATAAATAGGAACATGGTCAGTAATCTTAAGAACTAAAGATAACTTCGGCTATCTTCAGTTACTCGTTCCGCTAGATGTTATATTGGGGAATTGAATTACATATCATGACTCCATGTGTACACTTCCACTTGTGCACTCACCGAAACCAATGAACTGCTTACGAACAGTTTGAGATTTGCAACTGCAGCAATTTATACCATCAGTGCATCGTGATTGGGTAATGTGGTATGTTTGGCGTAACTAGCTATGCAAAAACATGAATATCATTCTGACAAACAATGAAGATCTGAAACAATACATATATATAATAAGATAAGCGTGTGGTAGGATCTACTTTCCTGTATAGCTGTCATCAGGGCGAAAAAGGCCTTTATCATCTAGTGAGTCTAGGCATTGTACGCTTGAAGCAATACACATCCAACCGAGCATGCACTTATGAGAGTATCTACTAATCGCTGCTTGCCAAATGATGCTTATATGCACCACTTCACCGAGAGAGGATATCGATGTTACGTCAGCATCGAACAGCACAAGTGATACTTCGTCCCGAAAATGCACCGACGACACTGACTGAGCCCTGATCCTGTGCCCTGCTCCAATATATATACAGTAGATGAAGGCATTTTTGGCTGGTGGTATCGTAATGCGTCACACAATATTTGGGTATTTGGGTATATATTGTCTTTCTAACACGTTCATGTTCCTAACGAATCGCCTTCATTAACCCTGATGCCGCACCTAGCTTAAACAAAGCGGTGATAATGTTTTCATCCTTGCATATATCAAAAGGTGGACGGCAATGATAATACATGCTACCGTGTTCAAGTTAAAGCTATATTTATAAAATATTCGTTCTTGTTTGATTGATAATGTTTACAAGCGCCACCGTTGATGGGATCATGCAGCCGTATACAACCGAACGCACCTCAGCTCTGTTTGCTAAACATTGGAGATGGACGCTACGTTAGGTATCTTCAATAAGTCCCAGCTGAATTGTCATTTCATGATTATATAATGTCACTCATTCGACGTCGCGTAGTGCCGCGTAGTATGGAGAGAAATACCAGAAAACCAAACAACCTTGAAATATTATGACCCTAAATATGTGAAGCTCCAATCGTGTTGTATATGTTGTCAACACAATAGCGCGACATCGGCTTAATAGTCACCATAAACGTTACCATCGAATATTTGCTGTCTTACCCATCTTGCTCTGCTCAGGTGTTAACAGCCTGAGACAGGAGTGTAAACAACGGTTGGTTTCAACCTGGTGCGGGGATGATTTAATGTAAATACCGGTGGTTATACTATGATCGATGATTGCCTAGATTTATTATCATCACTACGGAATACGAATGGCAGACAGACTTCCCTACGATGCACCAATTCAACAGAATGCATAGTTGATCTACAGAGAAGCCAAGTTATTTTATGAGTCTAAACAGTGATTTAACAAAGGCACACGTGTGTAATTCAGTTATTGATGCCGGAACCATAACAAAACATACGAAATCAATATACGAAGCTCGTATTATGTATTGCAAGGTAATTTAAAAACTAGATGATAATAAAGGTAGGGATATACGTACGTACGTATGTATGAATGTATGAATGTATGTATGTATGTTTGTATGTATGTATGTATGTATGTATGTATGTATGTATGTATGTATGTATGTATGTATGTATGTATGTATGTATGTATGTATGTATGTATGTATGTATGTATGTATGTATGTATGTATGTGTATGTATGTATGTATGTATGTATGTATGTATGTATGTATGTATGTATGTATGTATGTATGTATGTATGTATGTATGTATGTATGTATGTATGTATGTATGTATGTATGTATGTATGTATGTATGTATGTATGTATGTATGTACATTTGTGAGAGCATGTGAATATGCATACATGCTTGCGAGCGAGCGAGCGAGCGAGCTAGCGAGCAAGCTTAGTAAATGGGTAAACAGGTATTCTGGCATTTTTTGCAAAATATGGGTTCACAGTTTTGTAACAGACTACACATGGAATGAATGTACGCCTGTACACTCACTTTTGATTATGTCACACGACTACCCATATGCATGTTAAAGAGGTTATGGATGCAGGATCTTCCACATTTCCTATATAGACCAGCTATTACATTCTCCAGGATTATAATTATGGAATGTTATAGGGCTGCACTGGCGATAATCAATGATAGGTGGTCAATGTCAGCAATATCCGCTGCATTTATTTTAATACACCGCAAATTTCAAGCACAATATCTCCCATAAAGCATATATTGTGTCACAGAGCACAATGGCCCAGAATATGTGTAACATTTAAGGTTTTCATCACATTATAGTGCTCTACCTAGTGAAAGATTGGCATGGGTATTAATTTTATATATTTCAGCTTACCTTTTGATGCATTTGACAAAACTTAACCCACACGATGATAATCCCCTGATGTTTGTTTTTCAGATGATGCATGTTATTGTTTGTTTTCTCTTGTTTTGCATGATATGTGGACATAAGCGTAGGAGAATAGTCGATGAATGGGAAATATTGCAAACATTAAGTGTCCGTACATGCAATACACAGCAATAAATAATGAGGTATGCGCGATTGAACAAAGGGACAATGGAGTTAACTTTCGTGTAAAAGGTGCCATGACCCAAGGATATAGAAAATACACACGACCCACCATCCTCGACGGCTCTCATTCTTACAAAGATTACACACAATTAGAGATTGACCAAGTCAGGGGAAAATAAAACGCCCGGTTAGAGATTGACCAAGTCATGGCTATATCAAACGCCCAATTAGAGACCAAGTCAGGGTATACAAACCTGACAATTAGAGACAAGCCAACATTGGATGTATGAAGGACAACGTGGCTTATTTACGAACTGTGCTTCCGCGCATGGGGCTTGTAAAATGCGTTAACAAAAGGATATGACTCCAGGTACCAAGGAGTATTCCAATGCCATCTTATTCCGTGCTTTGTTGGCAGGCAAGAGGATCGTTAAGCTGCTGAACTAACCCGAATTGCGCTCAAAGGATTTCAGTGACATAGTGTAAATACGAGCCTGTTGTTCGCAGCGAAATGAAGCCAGAAAAGAAATCAGAGAAATAGGTTGAATGAGCCAGAGAAGTTTCCAGATCCTTACTAAATATCCGGTCGAGATACCGGATCAGGCCTAGGTGGAAGCCCTGTATGACTTGAACACGATACCGATAGAGCAGATTCGCACTCCGTTCAGAGAGCAAGGAATCACTACATCAAGCATTGTCACTGCAGTCGAGATGGCGATTAGCACTTTGGTTCCAGCGTTGATCTGTGGTGGCGGTGCTGTCGCAACCCTTATCTTGTTGTTGTCACTAGTAATAAGTTCTCCGATGAGTAACCGCATATCTGATGGTACCATTTGCAGCTACTGTCAAAACATGAAGTAAACCTTAGAGTTGGCGCATTGTAGAACATCTTGAAATCGTATCAATGACTGTGCCAGATGCATAGGCAAAGCAGTAGCAGTTTAATTCAAAAAGCCAGTTATGGCACAGCAAATGGTAAAGTTGACCTGGTTCAGACAGAACATTTAGGGGTTGGAGCTCCAGTCTTTGACAACTATATTTTTATTCCCAATTTGTTAACCTTTAGTCCTCAAATAGGTTAGTTGAAGTTGATCTGGAAGCTCCCTGAACCACCACTGGAGGGGACAATATGAGCTTGGTATATTCCACCGGTTTTGTATGTGGCTGCACTATTGAATTAATAGGCTTGTGTAGTCATCATCACTATGTATCAGACTAATGTTCAAAACGGAGAGGCTGTGCTTATGCAGAATCATATTGAAAACACTGCCTGTTATCTACGTGTAAGTCTTTCGGTGATATAATAACCACTAACTCAAAATATTTTTATGGAGGAAGAGTGCACGAATTGAAGGTTCAGCTACGTGATTATAAAGGCAGGCCATAGGCCAGCCAAGACCTTGCAGTGAACGTTGTAATTGAAAAGACAGTTAGAAACAGAACGAGACAAATGCGCCGCACAAAACACAAAGCATCGACCAGGGGTTAGCACCCTTGATGGGCTGGATGGCGCCCTTGTGCTGGTCAGCATGGGTATGGGCGTAACGGGTGGGTAGCTGCTGTCCACCATTGTAGCGGAGCCCGTTGTTAAAGGGTTGCAATGGCTTGTGGCATGCTATTAGTGGCTAGAAAATTAATTAGCTGCAGGCTGTAAGTGAAGGCACAAAACATAATGAACTTTAATTTCTTGCCGAGAGCAAGCTGAACATGATCATTAAATATATCTCTGCCACATTTATTGAGGGCAAGATTTCAGATGACGAATTTCGCCTGACTGTAAATGAGGTGGGAAGAAAATGTTCAGTTTAAGAAGGAAATTCGTGCTACCGGATTTGTATCAGGAATGCAGCACAATTATTCACCAAACGAAAGTGCACCGCGATTTTTGTACCAGGGCTGCTGCTTTGATCAGCCACATTTCATCCAACGCCCGCTCGTGACTATAAATTAGCGATCACCATTTCAGTACTTTAGGCCATTACAACACATACAGTCATACACATATCAGCCACACGTTTCGCTCAATTAAGGCTTTAACAGAAATATTCCTCGTTCGGTCCCGGTCACATTAATTTAACTCTTACGACGGTTGCATATCACCACATCATACGCGGCTTCCCATGTCAGTGCACATTAACGACCGAGGCGGGCATCCCCTGACCTAACTTGCATTCCGGAATAGCGTTCGTTTGCAGGCATTAAGCGCCGTAATTTATCAACAAGCGCGGCAGACCTACCCAGATGATGATAATGATTCCGAGACAACCAATTAACCGCCCCCAGCACCCGGTGCGCACATCTACCCTAGTCTGCCTTATTTTACATACAGATTACTACATAATAACAAACTGCGTCATCTCAACTGTTGCCAGACATATCACGCGGCATTTAACAGCACCAGTCTATTGTATATAAAGGACCCAGGGTCACTGAAGGTTGATAGAACTGGACACTGACCACGCCAGCGTTAAAGTAAGGCGTCCACCACCTAGCACGGTATCAGATATGTTGTTTAGCTTCAACACAGCTATGCTGACAGACGAACCTCACTAAACCATGTAAATATACAGCAGTTTATCTAGGACCTAATACATCATATTTGAAGCAATACACCCTTGGCGACTGGTATGCGATTTTGGTTTAATAAATAGTTTCTGGGCAACATTCCTCGGGATGCAATGTGACCACCAGGCTTTTTTGCACCACCACAGTAATGTTACTTGCAGTGTCTGTCTCTGCTCAATGGGGAAGAAACTGCAGTGAATGCAACGTATGTACAGGCGTTTCTCACCCACCTATATCGAGCTGTAAATCATAGAACGTGTGGATTTTATCGATGAGCTGACATTCTTCACACCATCCATGTCAGATTGATTAGCCAATAACCAGAATTATCTCAAATTGCAAACCCTGCAATAACGTGGAGCGTAGCCCTATTGTTGCTTATCATGTTCCGACGTTAGATATCGCTACTCACGGTGATACACGGCTGCTGATGTAACATTCAGTCCATGGATATACTGGAAGAAACCCCCTGGAGTTTATTGGTAAATGCTTCCCAAAATAACGATATTATGCGCGCCACCAAGCCTTATCAGAAAGTCGAGCGAGGGCTCATGCAAAACAGCAGCTGCAGGCACTCGGATTATTAGAACCATTTCACTGCAGCCTCGTTGATAGGCGAAAGTTTTCAATGAGAGAAAAATGCACTGCAACACCTCCATTTTTTAACTAAAACTCCTGCATCAACTTAGAACTTAGAAGAAATTATTACCCCTAGTTTTCCTTTTTAATCACACGGTAAGTTTGGGTGAAGCGAGCAAACAATGAGCGCATTTTTGAGGTGAAACATTCAGTGAAACGCTAACGAGGGCAAAATTAAAACTAGAGCCGTATCGGCCATAAAAGAACCACCCATCCACTGATACTTTGATGTCAAGCTTCTAAGAGCCTGTCGTAGCAGAGAAGTAAAGCGGAAACTGAAATGAACAACTGTATAGTCGGGTAAATTACAGCATGCACCTACGAAATCCATAAAGACTGGAATGTGTAAGTAATGTAATGCATCAAGCATGTGATGTGACTCTGACAGCGACATAAAATGTAGAGCATGCGATGCAACGGGACGTGAAACAAAAACCATTCGATACGTAGGAGACGTGAAACATAAAGCACACGATGCAACGGTTACGCGAAATAGAATGCGATGGAACAGTGTCGTGAAACAAAAAGAATGCGATGGAACAGTGACGTGAACCAAAAAGAACGCGATGAAACAGTGACGTGAAACAATAAGAACGCGATAGAAAAGTGACATGAAACAAAAAGAATGCGATGCATAGGAGACGTGAAACAAAAAGGACGCGATGGAACAGTGACGTGAAACAAAAAGAACGCGATGGAACAGTGACGTGAAGCAAAAAGAACGCGATGAAACAGTGACATGAAACAAAAAGCACACGATGGAAAAGTTACATGAAACAAAAAGAATGCGATGCATAGGAGACGTGAAACAAAAAGGACGCGATGGAACAGTGACGTGAAACAAAAAGAACGCGATGGAACAGTGACGTGAAACAAAAGAATGCGATGGAACAGTGACGTGAAGCAAAAAGAACGCGATGAAACAGTGACATGAAACAAAAAGCACACGATGGAAAAGTTACATGAAACAAAAAGAATGCGATGCATAGGAGACGTGAAACAAAAAGGACGCGAGGGAACAGTGACGTGAAACAAAAAGAACGCGATGGAACAGTGACGTGAAACAAAAGAATGCGATGGAACAGTGAGGTGAAGCAAAAAAAACGCGATGAAACAGTGACGTGAAACAAAAAGAATGCGATGGAACAGTGACGTGAAGCAAAAAGAACACGATGAAACAGTGACGTGAACCAAAAAGAACGCGATGGAACAGTGACGTGAAACAAAAGAATGCGATGGAACAGTGACGTGAAACAAAAAGAACGCGATTAAACAGTGACGTGAAACAAAAAGGACCAATGGAACAGTGACGTGAAACAAAAAGAACGCGATGGAACAGTGACGTGAAACAAAAGAAACAAAAGAATGCGATGGAACAGTGACGTGAAGCAAAAAGAACGCGATGAAACAGTGACGTGAAACGAAAAGAACGCGATGGAACAGTGACGTGAAACAAAAAGAATGCAATGGAACAGTGACATGAAACAAAAAGAATGCGATGGAACAGTTACGTGAAACAAAAAGAATGCGATGGAACTGTGACGTGAAACAAAAAGAATGCGATGCATAGGAGACGTGAAACAAAAAGAATGCGATGGAACAGTTACGTGAAACAAAAAGAATGCGATGGAACAGTTACGTGAAACAAAAAGAATGCGATGGAACAGTGACGTGAAACTAAAAGGATGCGATGGAACAGTGACGTGAAAAAAAACAAAAAACATGGAAAAATGACGTGAAACAAAAAGAACGCGATGGAACGGTGACGTAAAACAAAAAGAACGTGATGGAACGGTGACGTAAAACAAAAAGAACGTGATGGAACAGTGACGTGAAACAAAAAGAATGCGATGCGTAGGAGACGTGAAACAAAAAGAATGCGATGGAACAGTGAAGTGAAACAAAAAAAACCCGATGGAACAGTGACGTGAACCAAAAAGAAAGCGAAGCATAGGAGACGTCAAACAAAAAGAACGCGATGGAACACCAATGCTGCATTAAGGACGCATTGAGACAGCTACGTTGTGAGAATGCGGCACAAACCTAATGCATAAATCTTGCAATTTTACTGCGGCAATGTTATCCAAGCTGAACAATTTGAGGTTCAGTTTTAAATCATCATCAATGTCGTAGGATATGTTATGGGAACGTGAGTCGTGGCTGTCAAACAGTGGAATTCATTCATCCGCATAAGGTGGCACATGAATGACACGACATCGTGATCGGTTTACTGGGCCAATGTGTACCATGTTCAGCATTCCAATATCTATGCAATCACTCTGTAATCCCCAATAATGTACTCATCTAAGATTAGACGCAGCCTAAATGTGTGATTGGGTTAGTTATCAGGTGATCTGATATGCAAACATGAATACCTTACCAAGATGCGATAATAAGAAATGTTAGTATTCAGTGCATCCTTATGTGCGTCTTTAAAGATATGCATTGGATTTTAATTCCACTGTGAGATCATTATTTCCGTCTTATATGAAAGGTTTTCCTTGCGAGTTCCTGTCGAGATATCAGCTAGGGGGAATAATACATTTTATTGCAACTGAACACGCGCATGAGAGCAAACCATTGCCACGATACTATATTCTCTCTTCGCTCTATCATCACCCGCGGCTCAATACAGCCGTGAATATTGACGATGAGGCGAGCATTGTCTGAAGTTAACTGCATCTCAGAATAGCGTCCTTCTACGGGCCATAACCTGTCTTTTATCAGCCAGTGAGGCCGAACAACGCATACTGAGCTTATACTAATGACCCAGAGATAATCACAAAAACCGGCCTCCTATATCTTGGTATTAGACGTAGACAGATTACCCGTCGTGAGCTACTAGAAGCGCGAGCAGAGCACTCGCGCTATTGTAACAGTAAATTTACAGCCGCATGTACGATTTAAATGACTGATCACAAAGTAATATAACCAATACGTTTCCCTTCAAATCGAAACACGAGCCTCGATCTACAAAGTCTCGGGCACAATTCCAAAAGCTACCCCGATTTAGTACAACACACACTGCGGTTATTTCTTAACGTGCTACCAATCCCGCGTCCTCCAATTACTCCAAATCATGTAGCGGGATTTTATTTACTTATAGAGTGTTGACCATTCAGTTGGACTTGTTATCTCAATCGGCTTTATAAAGATGTCTGCAGCTACGTGTATTAAATTGATCGGGTTAATAAAGAAGTCTGCATCTTAGGGTATTTAATCAACCTGCTTCATAAAGATGACTGCAACTTAGTGTAATTAGTCAACCGGCTTAATAAAGATGTTTGCATCTTAGTGCATTTAATCAACATCACTATAAGCCTCACAGGTAAGCACGAGCCAATCTTGCTAACACTTGACCAGCACTACGGCACGTGTATGGCATTGAGTGAACTGATCAGCTCACACACCAATCGTACATGACTCCACCTGATAAACGATCTCATAAGTCATCATATCAGCTCCATTCTTATCTGATACCGCTCAGGCATACTGCCCAGCACTACATAACACCAATCTATTGTCCCGGGGTCAGCTCAGGTTGATTAAACTGGACACTGACCATACTATTGGTTATAATGAGATGTCAGATTCGTAACAACTTGACATTAGCATCTGATTATCCCATTGTTATCAATACCCCTCTACCTTACAGATAAACGTCGAGCCTCTACATAAGACTGAATGAGTTGATTAACCGTGGATAGAACGAGAATAACTTCTCTTTTAAAGAAGAGATGAACATTACAGAGGGCAATACACAACCATTCGATTCTTCAGACATACATCAACCATAGAGGATGGATGGGCGGTTTAAGAGGAGTATAGAAGCTACCACCAAACATTGGTGCTTTTGCAATAATGCTCCGACACACATCATTAAATCCAATAGAGCGAATTGACAAGCTCACCAAGCACAAAACATACATTATTATCACCAAGCAAAAAACATACATTACTATCACCATGTAAGTTGCTTCACACATACCTAGAACAAATCTTGAATATCGGATTTTTAACGTTTTCAGACTCTCCGCTAACCAATGGATGTAAACAATAATGGGAACCATTCCTCTTCCAATGCACGAATGACGTCATCACATCTGATGGTCTGGTAGTGTGGATGCTTGAAGTAATCAGACAGTCTAGACTACCATTTAAATGCCGAGTTATGGCTTCAGATGTGTATGTAGAAGCTCGCCAGTATGTAAGTTATTTCGTGTTATCAATACAAATAAACATATACAGATCCATTTGTGGTCACAACAAACGGCCGTTAGCATGACGGCATAACCAGTCGTCAGTCTATATAGGACAATATTACATCAAAGTCAACACACAATGCTTCATAAGACAATTGCTTATCTCCTCTGACATATTATCAGCGTAAGAACAAATGTCAGCCGACGGCCATGCGACAATCTGTAGTGCAGCAACGATCTACATAATCTGTGCTTGTATATACAACTTAATATGAATTAAGTTTCTTTTCCATTGTCATGCTAAGGAAAAGGATTTGTAGCCCCCTCTCGGAGAAGTGTATTGGAAGCATATCATTAGTCACTAATTGTGAGGAGCTTAGAGCCAACCAACTGGTACTATGTTACCAGGCTCATCTTAGTGGTCACTGTTCTCCGGAAACCAAAACAAGGGTGAGCAATTAAGAAGAAACATTACACCCGTTTCTTCACGTGTATAGTTATAGTAATGAGATTCCATCAGCGCATGTACCAATCAAGCGCAATTGATAAATGTAATAGACATAACATACCGTATTGGTATTAAGGCCCTAAATCAGAGAACATGGTGTAAGTCTTAGCCAAGACTGTACCACACCATCCTATAAAGGTGATATCGACGAGAACCCCGCCGACTACGATTTAGACAAACGCTAACATGACACAGAGTACACTCTTTGATATGCCCGCGAATATTAGAACGTAGACAAGGCATTGTTACTATAATCAACGACATCAAAGGACCTCAGTCATCACGGACATTTGCCATAAATACATACATTGTGCAGGTTAGCTAATACCCCAATAACTTTCTTTGACAGGTTTTGTTAGGGTAGGGTGGTAATCTGAGCTCCGAGATGAGCCATTATACTGCTGCCTCCCCAGTGAGTGTGTGTGAGGTGAGGGGGTGCTGATGTACTAAAAACATCAGAAACTTTCTCATGATTGCTGCTATTCACAATCGGTGGTTATGCTCATCTCTGCTGTTAGAGGGTGTAGAGTGAAGACTTGCCTCACAGACCCTCGGGTCATATTCAAATGACATTAAGTAACTGACCTTCCTTTATGTAAACATTCAGGTCACAAATAGAAAAACCTGACGTTGCGAGGAGAAACTAATTCTATCCTATCACCAAAACTAGAACAAAACCACGCTCGTCTGATCCTTGACATTCACCAGGATTGATGTATCAGACCGCTAGCGCCTGTAATGCAGGTGGTCGAATACTATATTAAGAATTGAGAAAGGCACACCTCTCAAATTTGTGGTACCAACAACAATAAAAAGATCATATTCTGCCCTTTAGCGTTGATATAATAACATCAGGTAAATAGGAATACATGAAGCTAATGTTCACAGCAGCCGAGAATTTCAGAAGCGATACCAACGTGTAGATGTTTGTGCTCGGTCACCTGCAGCTACAACTGACCAGGTGTGCCGGCATCAGCCTAAGATGGTTAGACATAAGAATTCGTCTGCCCCTTCAGAGTTTCATTGTTTCAGTTGAGTCTCATCATGAAAATAAAGTACCCTATATGATCATCTTGTTTGACATCGAATTTAAATACCAGATGCAAATGTTGTACTCATTGTTTTCTGGAAGAGAGCATTGAAGCAGTATATGCGATGCACCTGGCCAAACCATTTGCACATCCTCCTGCTCACACACATACACACACACACACACACACACACACACACACACACACACACACACACACACACACACACACACACACACACACACACACACACACACACACACACACACACACACACACACACACACACACACACACACACACACACACACACACACACATACACACACTAAAGAACAATGGTTGTGCAATGTCCGATATGGCCGATTTTCATCAGTCAAGGTTAACCTCCTTTAACCTGTGACTGGGTTCGGCGATTGAAGACTGCATTGTAACAATTGTCGTGAGCGATCATTTCGGCAATGTCGAGAAGCAGGCGCCAGCATATGAAGCAATAAGCCGATCGTCGACATTATACTGAAAGGGAGTGCCGTGGGTTTGGGTGGGGGGAGGTGAGGTGGTGTGCGTGTACGGCCGGCTCCCGATCATTATAATGAGCTCTATGTGCGATATTTTGCTTCGCTGGCTTACAGTAGACAGTGCTTAATGACCGCAGACGAGCGCTGTTCCCTGGTGCAGATAAGGTGGTTAATATGCAAACTGTTGTGTAAAGCCGCGGGTGATAGTGACATTGATTTGCTGCCGTCATTGGAGTCGCTTTACGAGAGGTAAAGAGCACTTCTCTCTTGGTGATGGGCTGCATTAGGAGAAATAGAAATATTGTCTTTAATTGGGGATTGGTGTTAAAATGGAACTAGAAGCATTCGTTCTTGTTTGGCAGGTTGAGACATGGATAATTTTTCGTGAGTGTGCCCAATGTCGAAAATGGGTCACTTTCAACAGCATTGCCCTCGACAAAGAGAAACAACAAACGAACTGCACCAAACCAGCCACAAATGATTACTTAACGTTCAGCTTCCTATTTTACCGTTACAAGTTGAAAGCTGGGCCCAGTAAATGTAACCACCACTTACTTATATTATCCTAAACAGACCTACACTGAGTGGCGAGGTAGCTAGGTGTGATATTCCTGGTTCCATTTGAGATCAACCGATTATCGACCCACCCGCATTCATGAGCTACATGTTATCCGAGCAATGTACGGTACAGGGGATTACAGGATTTATAGACGGCTGTTAAAATGCTGAAAATACAATTCCTTCATCAACGATGACCGTGACCTAAAACTGAGTATTTGCATCCAATACAACGGCGATTGGCACCTCAAGTAGCATTGCTATATTGATAAAAGAAAGCAAGGCGAACCACATCCGCCTAGACACATCACCCACAACTCAATACCTCACTCAATGTCTGCTCTCGTTGGCAAGCAAGAGCCTCAAGCATTCCCGTGAAGCCGACTACAGTCCCAGCCGGTATTCCTATTGGCTGAATGAACAGGTGATAAGACACGGCTGATGGCGCTCCTACGCGTGGTGCGCCGCGTGGCGGGAGTTCAATTGTTTTTTCTCAGGTGTAAAACATCGCGGGATTAAAAGAGCTATTTTAACATAGATACGCATGCTCTGCAGCTAAGTAACCTCATATTACTCACACATTATATCTGGTATAGAAATATAGTAATGCTTTGAGCAATCCGGGTGTGAAATTACATAGTCAAATTTACGGGACAATTAAAAAACAGGAGAAAAGTCAGCACTGGCACATCTAAGGCCCAGTGATGTGTTGCCATCACCAATGTCAAATACTACACTCAAATATTGCCTTATGTGGACAATTACGTGCCAATTTACGCATGAAATTCGTCAAGGTCCCCTAGCCCATTGGCTGCGGGTCCTGTTTACATGTTAATGATGTTCCAGAGGCGCGCCAAGGGTCTAGGCTAAGAAGACTTCTTGAACTGGACTGGCATCCCATATTTCCAATCAGAAGCCTTTTCTCTGAGTCACCCTCGGGTACTTTTAAGTCATTGTCTCTCATTGGTCAGTGTCACATTTTCCGAAGATTCCGCGCCATATTTATTTTGGTGCGCACCGTTTTTACACCTCTTTTCGCCAAAAATGAAATCAATTCTCTTGCTAAACATTGAAATGACTCCAACGGAAGCCCTCAATAACACACAACAGTCACATGGCACCCTTAATCAAACTGTCAGCGAGAGAAGACACATGTGCCAATCAAAACACTACTTAGCTGCCAATGCGCCAATCAATTGTATAATCTGATTAGTCATCAAATAAGCAAATAGATTTTCTCAATGCCAATAATCAGGTTTATCAGATCAGAATTACACGACATCATGATGTGAGCAAATGCCAAGTCCGTCACTGCATCAAAGTACTGGAATTCGGTTCTCGGATGCCTCCATCTCTTCTCAGCAAACAGTCAAGTCCAAATTTGCTCTGTGATCACACCAACCAATACAGACCACATGCATGAGTCGTTAAACGCCCCTCCTCTCTGGCTTGCTGATTTATGTCGCTTTGTACCAGGCGACCAAGAGTTGGGGCATTTTAAGCCTCTGGTGCCCGTGATAATGACACGTAACGGCATGCAGTGTACTGCAGTATTGACAGGTATGAATAAAAAAGTTAAATAGACCTATGCTATACATTTTATATAAAAGAACGCCTTTACGCGTGTCGTGTGCGGTCTTGTTGAAATACAATGTCTACAGCATATACAGTATGAGCTAACATGAATGACATTATAACCCTTTAGCAAAGCAGAAGTCACGCCATGTTCAAGAGGGCGACCTCCAAGAATCAATATTTATGTTAGATCTATTCCATAAAGTGGTATTTACGACCAAGAATACTCCATCCCAGGTGATAGTCAATACCACCTGAATAATTGCATCATTGACAACATTATTCATAACAACTTTTAAAGCTCGTCACTGTTAAGAGACCACGGTTCTTCTTCCTTCCTCATTTACGCATAAAAGGGTAGCGTTTTTTGTGTTTTCCTCAATAAGACAGAACAACGCACGCTAAGCAGCTGATGATGATCCCATATCTGCCTCCGACCCACCCCCTATTGTATCATGAGGAGAGTAGCTGATATAATGATACACAAGCTTTGGTGCCGGCCCCCTTCCCACCTCTCTCCGTAACTTTACTCTAACGACAACAACATTGCATCACATCGATGCATCACACGCGGCTGCTTATACATCTCTCTGTTAACGGCGCGGAAAGCATCTTCTGATCTTATCTTTATCCACGAATAGCGTTCGTTAGGGTTTTAGTGGTGCCGTCTGTTATCAGCAAGTGTGGCAGATTACAAACGTGATGATAACTCCGAGAAACTCAAAGGAGCCCCTAGCAGCAGTTGCTCACAAGCCCACCAGGCAAACCTCATTGATATTATGCAGACTGATTGTCAACACAATATCGACTGCTGCATACTAATCTACTTCCTGAAAGAATGGGGGACCCCCTCATGTAGAAGAGAATTACGTGAACTCGTTTCAAATAGTACATCACTCTTGCATGACAGAGTATATTCCCACATTATAGACATTGTGTATATCACTACTTGGCTTGAGGTTATCAGACGCATGATATGCGCTTATTTCCGGTTATATGAGAATCATTCATTAACTAGAGGCATTCATTAAAAAGAGTCCCCTGAACCAATTAAATATCGCCTAACTTTTTCAAATTAGCACCCTGATAAGTCAAATATACTCAGGCAATACAACTTACCACCAATTTACACCAGTCTATATTTAATAAAAAATCCAGAGTCAGCTCCGACTACAAGAGCTGGACAAGGTCGGCGTAATTAGGTATCTGCCACAACCTGAGTTTCGCAGGTCATTGGGTGTGTTTCATCTCAGCTTTGTTTACAGACAAACCTCTCTCAAAGTCCATTGCAGTTCTTGCAAGATATAGAGTATGGTATTTAGTTTAATCTCAGCCATATCTGAAGACAGACTTTTCTCAGCCTTTGTAAGTCTATAGCAGTTGATCAATGGTCGAGTGAATGTCATATGTAGCATTAAGTAAGAATAATGGTCGCCCCGGTCCAATTGTTTGTTATGCTGGTGTATTAAATAGTTGCAAAGGAACATTACTAAGGGTATAGCGAGGACACAGGTTGCAGATGAACTAAACTCAGAATGCAAAAAACAATTATCCATAGCTCGCAATATCAAGGCAGGCTTACACACGCTATCATTATATTTTCATCTCTGTCGCCGATACAACTTGACCACTGGCAGCCCGTCAGTGTGTCACGATAATTTAATAATTGAACAGCAAAAACAAGTTATTCAATAACAAATACTGGTAGGTAATCAAAGTCCATGGCCAACAAGGGGTCTATCATAAATGTTTCATGCGCTGTGAATGCGGTTTGGTATTACTCGGCCCCATGCGTATTATTTGCAACATTCAGCCAGCTATGCAATGACTCTGTCATCCCCAATTATGTACTTATCTAGGATTACATACAGACTAAAGGTGTGTCGATTGTTAGGTTATCTAACATATAAAAATGAATATTACACCTAGGCACGATGAAAATAGTGCTGGTATCTAGTGCATCCTTTGATGAGGGCTGCATATAGCCTAACGTAGCTTCCGTTATACGAACAAGACGTTTGTTAATTGCATGTGGTCGGCTGTGGGCAATATGTCCATGGTCTGTCAGGATGCTGCCGCCGGTATAATATTCAGCAGGCTTATTGTGCTGCGTATCGAGTACGTTAAATCCCGTTAGTAACGCAAGCTAACCGGTATCAGAAGCAATCAATGTGTTTTGCAACGCTGTACATGTAGATGAGGGAATAAACACAGAAGGTTTATGACGATAAATGTGCTCGTCAGCTCATACTAAGGAACAGCCTTCCTGTCAAACGCACTAAAACCATAAGTAGTTACTGTAGGGACTTCAAGGGTATTTTCAGTAGCTAACTGACAGACACCTGTTCCGGTAAGCGCTTGAGGAGTTCAGCAATACATCTCAATAAGCAGGTATCACACGAAGCAATGTTCTGTTGAGCAAGGAAGACAGCAAACCACTGGAAGCTATACATACACGTTCTCAACCTAATGCCTCACATAGTGTCTGCCTTTCTACACCACAGCGAGTGCCGCTCTAAATCTCGTTTTGCCCATTAGCTCCTTGCTGCGCGCGTGGCTAGCTACCTAAAGATCAACAGTGAGACGAATCATCGTCCTCAAGAATACATCGATATGCTCTTGGCAAATCTGCAACCCCGTCACTGCCCACGCAGGACGGAGTAAATACTGCGCGAAAAATAGGTATCAATCAGGTAGCAGTTTTCTTCATGTTCTAAATATAGACGATAACACATTTTTATATACAATATATGTTTTCCTGTTACTGACGTAAGCACGGTCAAGACAGCTGGGTCACTTTGGTGTGGGTTAAATAATGCAGAGGTGGCAGATAAGGATAAGGATCGCTTTTCATACCAGCGTATCATATGATATCATTGTGCTGACATCAAAATCTTCCAGCCGTTTATTTTTTTGACCAAAGGCTCGACTGCTCTTGATGAGAGGTAAAACCAAAGGATATGCCGACAAATTATGCATAACATGTGTTCCAGTCGCTTCAACAGCATTGTCAAAGTGACATTATATGCATAATGCTTTTGAGACGCCCATGTCTCACAAGCCTATTTGAAGACTGCTCTGATGACACATTATATCAATTCATATGTAAATATTATGAGTGGTTAAGTAAGAAACGTACAAGGGCGTGGCGATGCACCGTTATATGATCCATCACGGTAACAGCAACTGAAATCGGTCGTTTGGTAAAATAAGAGCAACAATTGCTTTACATTAAGTCGGGCTGTGCGTTCAATACGTAAACCCAGACTGTAAATTGTAGCAGCTGGTACCATATTGCTAATTAAGTAATTCAAGAAATTTCGCCGCTAATGACGATTTCTCTAATAGCTGCTAATGCTTTTGAATTGTGTGCACAGTGCTTTTCCGCCTTTTCTGACACCGCACACACACTATT